>OY728130.1:886441630-887041630 GCA_963277665.1 Viscum album
TGGCACTCGTTCAGATCTCGGAGATTCTGATCGAGTCGTTAGCTTGATCCTTGCGATTAAAGACTCCTACAAGAGAAGATTCGATGGTTACATACTATTGGAGGCAGTGTGAGCTCACTCTAGGAGAGGTATTTTCCAAGGATCTCGTAGTAGTTTTTTTTTGGCCTTACAATGTCATAATGGGTATGGACTGTCTATCCATAGTCCATGCTCATATTGACTGCTTTAGGTGCAAAGTTCGATGTGTCCATGATGGTCGGATCATTTTTCCCATCTATAGTTAGAATGATTCTTCTGCAGCAGAGGATAGACTCTCTCGAAGGAGGGTACAACCAATCACTCATCAGTTGAATAGCCTTACCCAAAGAACTGTTGAAGTGGGGAGTCCGAGTTATCCTGTAGTGGTGGACCAGTATGTTGATGTCTTTCCTGATGATGTTCCAGGACTACCTCCTCACATAGAGGTAGACTTCTACATTGATATGTACCCCAGGACGACACCGAAATCTACACTAACATATCGGGTGGCTCTCTTGGATCGTTGTGTGTTACGGGAATTGTTGGAGGACTTACAGGGGAAGGGGTACATAAGGCCTAGTGTTTCTCCATGGGCATCCCCAATTTTGTTCTCCATGAAGGTAGATGGCGGTTTGAGGATTTTTGTGTATTATCGATTCCTGAACCAAGTGACCGTGAAGAAAAAGTATCCACTCTCGAGGATTGATGGCCTCTTAGACTAGCTGAAGGGAGCTCGATCATTTTATAGGATGGGAATCAGATCAGGCTATCACTAGCTCATGGTACGGGATGAGGACGTAATGGAGACGACCTTCAGATATCGGTATGGCCATTACTAGTTATTGGTGATGCCCTTTGGAGTGACCAACACTTCAAAAGTGTTCATGGGGCTCATGAAAAGAATCATATATCCTTGCCTCGATCTCTTTTTGGTTGTCTTCATTGATGACATCTTGATATACTCAGTGTCTGAGGAGAAGCTCACCACTCACCTACAGATAGTTCTAGATACACTTCGAGAGAACCACCTTTATTGAAAGATCTCGAAGATCCAGTTCTGGATATGAGAAGTTCACTACCTGGGGCACGTTATCTCAGAGGCTAGAGTGGTAGTAGATCCAACAAAGATAGAGGTAGTGCTTGTTTGGGAGCCACCTAAGAGTGTGAACGAGGTGCATAGTTTCACGGAATTGGCTGGGTACTACTAGAGGTTCGTACCTGACTTCTCCAGAGTAGAGGAACCCTTTTCAGCTTTGACAAAGAAGGTACATCAATTCTTGTGGACGAAGATTAGCCAGAAGGGATTCCAGTAGCTGAGGTGGAGATGGACGAGTGCACCCATCTTCATGCTACAGAAGAGGGTGTTGGGTATGTAGTCTACTATGATGTATTAGGGACTAGACTAGGTTGTTTCATGATGTAGGAGTGAGCAATGATCACCTTTGGCCCTTATAATTTAAGACATAATGAGAATAACTATGCTACCCATGACATGGAGTTAGCAGATGTGGTCTTTGTGCTGAAGATGTGGTGGCACTACTTAATGGGTGAGCAGTTTACTATTTACTCTAAATTTAAGATAGTGGAAATGTCTAGAGTTCCTCCATGACTATAAATTTGAGATAGTATGTACACCTGGGTAGGGGAACAAAGTAGCAAACACACTCAATAGGTGGTATGGTCTACAGTTGATGACTGAGGTGACAAAGCAGTTAGCCAGGTTGAAAATGTCATTTGTGGATAGAGATGGAGCCTCTTATCTCTGGTATATGATAGTTACTCCCCCACTCCTTCAGAAATTCAGGGAGAAATAACTTGGATACATAGACTATAAGGACTGACGTTCTCAGATATCCTTAGGACAGGCTCCTGATGGATTTTCTAATGGTGGGGAGCATGTCATCCTCTTTAGAGGATGAACTATGGTTCCAGTGATGCTTTGAGAGGATGTGTTGTGGGAGTTCCACACATCCCCTTTGGGAGTACATCATAGAGTAGTGAAGATGTACCAGGACCTCCGGTGTCAGTTCTGGTGTCCATGGATGAAGAAACAGTGGTGATGTTTATATCCGTGTGCCTCACTTGTCAGTAATTGAATGTCGCGCATCAGGTACCAGCGGGCTTAGTACATCCACTTGTTGTACCGAAGTGAAAGTGGGATTCTATCTCTATGTACATCATTACAATGCTACCATTTATGTCCAGGGGACACAATTCCATCTGTGTGGTCATTGACCGACTCACCAAGTCATCCCACTTCGTACGCATCCAAGAGCAGGGATCAGTTGATATATTGGGATGTCTTTACATACATGATATTTTACAACTTCACGGGGTCCATAAAGGATCATCTCAAATCGCGACACTCATTTTACATCCCATTTGTGGAAGGGTTTATAGGAGGCATTTGGGACTAAGCTATGCTAGAGCACTGCCTTTCAACCTCAGGCATTTAGTTAGATTGTGTGGACCATACAGACACTCAAGGGAATGATTCATGCTTGTGTCCTCGATTTTAGACGTAGAGTGGAGGAACACCTTCCACTAGTGGAGTTCACATACAAAAATAGTTACCCCTCCACGATCGACATCGCTCCAATTGAGGCCCTATATGAGTAACCCTGCAGATCGCATATATGCTGGATAGACCCAGGGGAGTCAGCACTTATGGGTCCAGAGTTGGTATAAGCAACCATGGAGAAGCTGTAGATCATCTAGGAGTGGATGAAGACTGTCTAGAGACTCCAAAATTCATACGCTGATAGGAGTAGGAGAACCATGGAGTTCAAGGAATGATACCTTGTCTTCATATGGGTCTCACCCCGGTGAGGATTATAGAGGTTTGGACGGGGTGACAAGCTATCACTGAGGTCCATTGGACTATTTTAGATCCTCAAAAGAGTAGGTGAGGTGGTGTATCATCTATCTCTTCTCCCATAGATGTACCAGTTGAATAATGTTTTCCATGTGTCACAGGTGAGGAGGTACATGCATGATCCATCACACGTTATCGACTAGGGAGAGCTAGACATCAATGATGGAGCAATGTTTGTTGAGTTCTCAGTGGAGGTATAGGATCGAAAAGAGCGGGTCCTTCATGAGTAGATGATTCATTTGGTGTGAGTTCATTGACAGTATGGGAACCTCTAGGGGATCACATGGAAGTTGGAGGATCATATGCATGTGGAGTACCACCATTTGTTCCCCAATTTTTGTTTTATATTTGAGGGATGAAAATACCTAAGGTGGGAATAATGTAAAGAGATGTAAATTCCATATAATATTTTTAATTATTTGGGATTATTACGAGTCTTCAAAAATTAACGGCACTTGATTTTGAGGCCCGGTGTGCCCAGAACTGATTTATGAACTTTATTTACGGTACGTTCAGTAAATGTACATGAAGAATTTTCTAACATTTCAACTAGTGCTTGTAATTGAAATCCTAGGACACCATTGAATTCACATCTCCACGATTCACTTAAGGGAGAATTCACATCGGCCACGGTGGGTTGGGAGAAAAAGAGAGTTTTTCAGACTTTTAAAAGAACAGTAGAATAATATGGAATTGTTATTTTATTTTCACTCCATTGGTTGAGCTGTGTGGTGGGACCATTGATTTTTCAAGCCATTTAATGGCCCTACTCTTGGTATTTTTAACCATGACGTTGAAACATTAAATTTGGATCATAAATGAACCACATTACTTTTTTAAATATCAATTGATTATTCTGTCTATTTAAATGAATCATGGGAAAGGGATTTTGGTACGTTTTTGAGAAACCTATAGATAAATACCAGGACACCTTCCACCGATGGAAGATAGAGGATTGGGTAGCAATGACTGGGATCAATGAACACCAACAACCTCATCAATTATTGAATATTTTTCAACCACTGTGACATCTAGAGCGAATATTGAGGTAGGGGTTGTTATTTAATTCAAGAAATTACCACGATTCATTTCCTCGTTCTTGATTTTGTGGGGGAGGGGGGGTTGTTGAGGGGATTTTAACAGGTTTAAAATAATATCTATGTGCTATTTGTATTTATTACATGTTTGTTATGATGATAATTCAGAGGGACTGGGCCCAACGAACAAGGCCTAGACCCTCTGACACATCAGTTTTGTCTCATTATTCAGTGATGAACTTAAAACATGATGAAATCTTGAATCTGGGAGGAGATTAATGATGGAGGCATCTCGGAAGGCCCGTAGGCACGAATGGATGGGAAAACGGACCACCAGAGCTCACCCAGTGTCCTCTAGAAGCTCCGTCAGTGCGACACCGACATGGTGGCACTAGTGACCAGTGCCGGCTAGCACTCACCAGATGCAGATGATAGGTGGCGCATGAAGGAGATAAAATTAACCAAAGGGGAGGCCGGTGTGGCCCGGCCATGGCGACAGTGAGGCTGCATGTCGTCGCGTGCCGTGGTGTGGTAGGTCGTGGCTTCGATGCCGCTACGATGTGAGGGGACCCACTCCCTGTGGGTCAAATGGATAGCCAGACGGCACCACCGGGCACCATACACTTAATAGGAAAAAGGTTCATTAAGGCATTCAGGAGGAAGATCACATGACCCTTGTGTGGATCATGCTAGCCAGTGGGAGGAGCTATTGTTTCCTAGCCCAGCCGAAGTGGGTCGGTCAGGTCGGCTGCCCCGCCTGGCCTTGTGGGTCGATCCCACCGTGGCCTTACCCAACCAGGCCAGACCAATCCGTTTCCTTCTAGGCCGGGTCAGACCTGGACCAGGTCAGGTTGGGTCGGCCCAGGCCATGTCGAGCCAGACTCGGACCCCTTTCGGGCCCAGTTTCTCTTAAAGAGCTGTATCTTGCTTACTGGGAATCCATTTGACGAACCATCTACACTGTTGGAATCTTTGAAGCCAGATGTTCCTTTTGGGATACTCCACTTGGGTTTTGGATAATGTTTGTGTATAGCTGGGTTGGATCGTACCCGAATCTAACTGGGCCCTCCGCACTAAAATGCTTATAACTCACAGACCTGGTGTCCAGTTGATGCACCGTCTGTTGTGTTGGAACCCTTAAGATATGGAGGTCCATTGGTTTCTACTTTATGGAACATTGTAGAAGTTGAAAAACGACCATTATCTATAGGACCATATATCTAAAGAACTCAAGAAAATAGGGTGTGGGGAATCCTATGGATGGTTTTGATCTGAGTAGAGACCCTGTGTGGATCAATATCTAGTGTCCCTCTGTCGATCAGAATTATAGCAACCCTTTGTGGATCAGAATTATAGAGGTGATGTGTGGATAAACATTATAACAACCCTATGTGGATGAGTATTATAGAGACCCTACATGGATCTTCTTTTAATGACCTTATGTGGATCAGTATCATAGTGACCCTGTGTAGATCAATATTCTAGCAACCCTGTGTGGATAAGGAGTGTGTAACCCAACGAGGACCATATTTAGAGTGGCCCATCATGGATCAGTGATATACGACCCTATGTGGATCAACATTGGAAAAACTCCTTCATATTTTAGTTGTGGAGACTTCCAAATAAAATAAAATTATACAGAAAAAAACTAATCATCTTTATTCCTAAACTCTGATTTTTATACCTGGTTTGAGATGAATCTTTTTCTTTGTGATTTGTGATTGAGATCATGGTTTGTGGTTTTACTTTGTGAAATTTGTAGAGACCTTTAGGGGTATTGGGGTCCCTACAGGGTATTGTTATACTCACCCCTGCACGGGCTTCACCCGCCCATGGTTGTGTCTTGTCCAGACGACGAGAATCTTGGATGAGTCTATAGGTTCTAGGACCAAGTGATAAACAGTCGTGACGGTTGATGTAAAGAGATGTGGAGACTATTTGTACCCACTCCCTAGGTTGGATCCTTGGTCGACGATGTATAGAGTTGTTTTATATTTTCTTGTTGTATTGTATCTTTCAGTTGGGCATGCATTCTGAAAACTTTACATTCAGTACAAACTTTTACTACGGCATTTTCACAAAGTGGTTGTATATTGTTTTGTTCTTGCAATATGTGTTTATACAGGTTTAAAGGTAATGCCATCCCATTTTAGGGATACACCTTTCTGGTGCTACTCTCTAACCCATGGCCTATGGAAGGCGGGCTTGGGGTAATCATGACACGGGCTTTGGGGGATGGGTCAAGACAAAGAGGCCTCAGAGAGGATCCTAATGATTATACTATTATACTCAACCTACATTATATAAACTTTTTTTCTAGTCAGTTGGAGTATGTTTGAGATCTTGATGGTTACTACTAGTTCGAGGTTTTGTAGGAGTTGTTCGTGATTCGTGGTCACTATTATTTTACTTTCTTATAGTACTTATTGTTTCCATTTCAGTTGTAGTGGTTCTTGCATGAAACTACATATGTGTACTTGTGTTAACTTTTTTATATTGTGGTCAGAGTAGGATTTGGTTAGAGTCTATATTATCTCCCTCTTTTACATGTGTTCTTGTAGAGGGAACTGGCTCCGGTCTGTGTGTTTACTATACCCTCGGTGCTAGTCCCTAACCTGGTGCCTACTAGAGGCAGGACTTGGGTGTCACTATCTCTCTTCTCCAATTACCATCCAAGTAGGGGTACACATTGTGGGGTCTGGTCATGAACTATGTGATTAAATGTGGAACATATTTGTAAAACACAAGTTTAAATAACACGAACTACAAATGATTGTGTTATTATAATTGAACAAACTATGGAATATGGAAAACAACAATTAAAAGATATTATAATTCTCATAAATATACAAAATAATTTCTATACAAGTTGATTTAACTAAAATGGAATTTGTATTTCAAAAATAAAATTCCAACTCATGTGAGTAACAATTTACATATTCACATAATTCATTTCCAAAACCAATAAATATGTTCTTAAAATAAAGAATTATCAATAATGAGAAAGGAACATTAATGGTGATGACTTCAATGAAAAAAACAAAAATTATTCTCAAAGTGCTTTACTACAACATAAAAACCTTTTATTAGTGCTAGATTTCATTTTTATGAGAACTAGACAAAGGGTCGATGTTTGAAGGACCCTTCAAATCCGGTCATATTTATCATTGCTAAAACAATAGCTGATAAGTAGAGATTTTATCTATGTGTTTTTTAGCACTGATAAATGAGGATTTTATTAGCTCTTTTTTAACATTGATAAAACTCAAGATATTTTTTAAAACATCACCATATTTATTATAACCCCTTGTATCATTTCTATTTTATAAATCTAATAAAACACAAAATTGATTTGTTAAAATTTTTGGATGCCAATCGCACCCGCCATTATCAATTCCCCAACCAAAATGCCACCCCACCCCTTTATAAATGGCACACCTAATTCACAAAAATTATTCAACCTTGGGGCTTTATAGTTTCAAACATGTATAATATTGTAGTTGAATTATCATACCACTATTTTATCATCTTTTTCAGCAAAATTAAATTATATATTAAATTATTTCAATATAAATACACATTTATTAAATTTTATATTTATTCATATAATTATAAAATTATTTTTAATTAATATTATAAAATATGATTATATATTTACATTTTTAAATATTATATATTTAAGCATATATTTTTATATTTATATAAAATGTTATATTTACGTATAAATTGTCTATAGTATATTTATAAAATACTTGAAGATGGGAGATATTATCTCTCTAACCTCTAATGGTGATTTTTTAGGAGATCTCTCAAAATTACTCATCTCTAAGGATGATCAATTTAATGTTGTTCGAAACATGGATCCATTTTCCCTCTGTAATAGTATCGCTGGTTGTGGGGCAATGGTGGTGTGTCCAAAGATGAACCCTATTAGGTTTTACTGGATATAGATCTTATTGGGAAACTACAAGTCTCTAGGGGTATAGGACCCTAGAAATAATGAAGGGCTTGAGGCTTGTGGTGGACTTTTTTGGAGGAATGTGAGTTGAGGGCTGGTGATGGCCATGGAAAACCCTGACTCAGTAATTGGAGCCCCACTTGATGGCAGGGGTAACGATCAAGAATAAGTCAGAAAAAACCTCGGGACATGTAGAGAATTATGAAAATAACCTTGGATGGATGGTGGTTTCAACCATAGGACATGGTGGGTAGGTGAAGAACATAGGACATGGATTGGCGATGATCTCGGGATATGACATTTGATCACAGCGATTCTCAGTTAGATGGTGATGACCTCATGAAAAGATTGGAAATGACCTTGGGATGTGGGGAACATGTTGTTGACAACCTTGAGTTTCATAAGGGACTTATATAATGGTGTGTGACAAGGGGTGAGTTCTTTAACGGATTTTGGAATGGTTGGTCCCCAAAAACAACCCAAGGGTCAGTAACTATGAAATGGAAATAATAAGGCATTACAGGACTTGGTCCCAAGATCAGTTGGCCCTTTGGGGACATTAAATTTAATTTCCAATTATTAGAGGAGAGAAAAATTTCCTGACACACCGATGATCATAGAATACGTATTGATTTCATATAGCTATTTTTTGTGGTCTTTGGCTGGGTTTATCCATGGGTACTTTTATCACGTTACATCTCTCATTGTGTTTAATTATACAGATTATTTTATCAAAAAATTATTGGGTAATGGTTTTGAGTCTCAAAATCCAACGTTGATATATCTTGATATTTATAAATTGTATATTTTTTGAAAATACATTTATGTGTGTGTGTTTGTTACTGAGAGAGAGAGAGTGAGACTATGTGTGTGTGTGGTTGTGTGTGTCTATATATAATGTATATATATTTAATATATATATTTTTCATTGTATAAAGACACATACATGTATGAATTCTTACAATAGGTACACATGCTACAATCCTAAGGGATTGTAATAGTCATATATTATCATATTTAATATATATGTATTTATATTTTTGCAATATACACTTACTTTAATATATATATACATATATATTATTTACATTCTTGTATTATTAGAATATATACATAAATGTACATTTTTTTATTAACACACACACTTATATACATATATTATATGTATTTTTCTCGATATATATGTATATATACATTCATGCATTTTTATAAGGTAATTAAAAGGGTTAGATTTTTTTAAAATAAAATTGGTCAAAACTATTTTCATATTGTTTATATGTTTTAAAATGTACTTTACATGTAAATATGTTTATATATTTATTTTAAAATTAATTTTTTTATGTAAATAGTTTCAAATATGTATATATATACATAATTATTAGTAACACACTAATATGAAAAATGATAACATTTCACAACTATAATATATATATATATATCTATATGTATGTATGTACATATAATACCTAATGTCACGACATGTCCCCCAAGGCCTGTGTTGTGACTACCCCAAGCACGCCTTCAATTGGCCTACGGTTGGCGACTACCACCGAAATGCATATTGCCTAAAATGCAAAGGCATTGGATTTAAATCTATATAAAAACACAATCAAAGGACACAGTAAGAAGAAACCCTGAATTAAACTGCTATAGTAAAAGTGTTCTGAAATTGAAGGGGCGGAATAAAAGACCAATTTGAAAAGTACTAGTAAAACTGAAAAGTACAAAACAATTCCTGGATCATCGACCAAGGATCCTATCTGAATGGTAGGTACAGATCATGATCAGTAGTCTCGGCGTCACGTCACACCAAAGGGTCCACCTCTGGGCACCATCTAGTCTAGGGTACCTCAGCCTCGATCAATGATGTCTGTTATATGCACAAGACACAACAAGGTGCGGGTTCAGCCCATACAGGGGTGAGTATAACGATACTCAGTAGGGACCCCGAGATCCCTGTAGGTCTCCCAGAGTTCCAAAAAGGAAAAAAATACAAATCCAAACCTCTGTCTTAGTCATGAATAAAAAGATATAAACATTACATAGGTGCATACCCATACATATACCTAGTGATCAAGATATACTCATCTCATACATGACAGAAGATTACGAATAAGGTAACACCATGAATGTAGAAGTACCACATAGGTAACACCACGAAGACAAGACCACAAAGGTAGAAGTACCACACATGTAACACCATGAAAATAGAAGTACCACACAGGTAAAAGACTCAGATCAAAAAATAGGTATAACTTAAGTACATAAGTACATGAGATTAGTCATAATCTATATAATATAATTCTAATTAGAGGCACTTATTCTGACCCAGATAGGATCGATAAGTAATAACTCATGATTACCCACACAGGATCTGACCCACAGAGGATCAGTATGCACTGACCCTCACAGGATCGCTGAGCATTGACCCACACAATACCAATTGATGTTGACCCACATTGTATCGTTAGATACTGAACCACTTAGGATCGATGTTTTTTCTTCACGTTACATCCAGCCACATGATTCCTTGCACCCAGTGTTCTCGAGCTCCATAGAATATTCCCCTCGACATAGAAGTCGTACCTATACTACCACTAAGCTCCACAAAGGATAAATCCAAAGGACTTCCCTGTCGTAAGGGTTCTGACGCGACAGACAGTGCATCAATCGGAGGCACGGTCTGTGAGTTATAAGCGTTTTAGTTCTGGGGGCCTGGTTGGATTTTGGTTTGATCAAACACATTTGTAAGGGTTCTGACACGATAGATGGTGCATCATTCGGAGGCCCGGCCTGTGAGTTACAAGCGTTTTAGATCTGGGGGCCTGGTTGGATTCAGGTTCGATTAAACCCGACCGTACTCCAGCTATCTCCAAAACTCAACTGGTGTGTACCAAAAGGACTTTCTCCCTCCATGGGTATCAACATCGTAGATGGTTCATTAGATGGACACTCAGTTCTTAGGTTATACACATTATGTGAAAACTGGGCCTGGTTGGGTCCGCGTCCGATCCGACCCGGCTGGGCTGGGCCATGGCGGGGACGGCCCGCAGGGCCACGGTCCGGCACGACCCGCAAGGGGGTGCAGCTTGGCTCAGAAGGGGGTGGGCCCGATCATGGAGGTACGGCCCACTGGGCACATGCATCTCGGGCCACCAGGCTTCCACAGACCTACTCGTGGTGGGGCACAGTCCACAGGTGGCGTGACCCACTGATGTGGTGTCCGCTGAGTTGGGACGAGGGGGGGTCCCATTTATAAGATGAATCAACCACACCTTTTGCAGATTAGGTCACCAACGAGACCTGGTGTGTGTCCCTCTATTGCCGCATCGGAGCTACAGCTCCTCCAGCGGTGCGCTGGTGTGCGTCGGTGCTTCCTCTTTCCACTATCGGCTTGTTCTGGTAACCTCTTTCACCCGTCGTGGCTTTGGTCGAGGCCCCTTGCTCACTATAGAAGTGTGACGACACACCACATCTCCGTCGCGGCCGACAGGTGATGACTGCGCTGCTGACCGCCATTGCATAGTGCCACTACATCCTCTTACGGCACGCAACAGTGTGGCGCCACCATCGTAGCCAGTCGGTGCCACCATGCTGGTGGTCTTCCACGAATAATGCAAAGGGTAACAAGGTAGCGGAGGGTCTGAGCCAGGTTCTTTATTCTTGCGCCTCTTGCATTATCTTTTAATCATGAGGGAGGATTAAATGATTAAATAGTCACTTGAATTAAACAAAAATCAAATACCTAACTCATGATCGTTAGAGGCGTCTGCGATTGAGGAAGTAGGTCGGTGTTTTTCTTTCCAGCAACAAGCTTCCAATGAAACCACTCGTTTGTCTTCCTTCATTTCATCATTCAGTGTCACCCATCTCCGCCCTCTAGAACCGGCTCCATCCTCCAAAGGTTTGGCATCACGACACTTTGGAAATATTTCATTTCTTGAAGAACCTGTGTTGATACCTCTTCCCAAGATCCATATAAATAGAAGAGGGGGAGGGTGTATAACGAGTGCGGGATTTATGAGTGTTAACATATTAGAAACATTCCTAATTCCAAATGAAACTGTTACTTAGGATATAAAAGGTCAAGCCATTTAATGGCTTGAAATTTCATTAGTCCCACACTACCACTTTTTCGTTGGAGGAAAAGAAAGAAAGAAAAATAAAATAACAATGTTATTTTATTTATTCATTTAAAAGTCCAAAAAAAACTTTTTCTCCAGACCTTCTGTGGTCGAAGTGAAGTTTTCCTTAAATGAATCATGTCACTACGGATTCAATGGTGTACTATTTTTTTTAATCCGAGAACCGGTTCAAAAGTTAGAAAATGTCGCTCGCATATCTACTGAATGTACCATAAAAAAAGATCAGAAATTCATTTCAGGCACACCAGGCCTCAAAATCACACGCCATCAATTTTTGTAGACTCGTAATAAATCAATATAATGAAACAAATACATGGAAAATTAAGGTATTTACACCCTAAGAATAAATTCATCCTCCAATAAAAATTTATATGAATTTTCTATTAAATGAATTTGAATTTCCATCAAATAATAAAAAATCATGGTTACCCCACTAAAAACTAATTTCATGAGACCATTCGAGCCTTTTTTACATCAAAACATTATTGAAATGGGTTTCTGAAAATTACTAAGGCGTATATCTTTTGAAATGATTAAATTTTACATCTCATGGAGCCTAAATAGACAACCAGATCAAAAGATATGACTGGTTGAAGTTGGTATCTTTTTTTCAACTTTTCTAATGAGATTAATTAAGTAATTAATATTTTTCTATCCCTAAAGTGTTATTAAATGAATATTTTTAATTAATTCTTATTTTAACATAATTTATAGACTATTTTGACTAAATATTTTATATATATAGTTAAAATACATATTTATTATTATATAAATCATATTTAATTAAATATATTATATTTATATCAATATAATTATATTTATATACTAAAATATGATTTGTTATAATATATAATTTTTTATGAAGGCCACCTTTTTTTAATGGTAATAACAAGTTTTTTAGCACTACAAAATGGTACAAATTCATCAGTGATATTAAAATTGTTGATAAAGGGGTCCCTTATCAATTCTAAAAAATAATTGAAATGGATGCGCTCTTATCAGTGTTATTTTAGAACTGATAAAGGTAACCAATAACACTATATTTAGATAGCGATGTTAAATGTTCCCCCACTATTTTTGGTTTTTTTTAGAATTGATAAAGGGCAGCATTGGCTATTTCAAATTATATAGTTTTTCTTTATTATCAATAACTAAATTCAAAATGGATTTGAATTAAATCAAAAAATATGATACAAAGTGAACATTCGTCATACAGGGTCAAAGAAAACATAATTGAAAAGTAGCAAACAAAAAAGTGGATTTAATTTCTTCACCCAATTGGACTACATGCATGGGACTAGATCACCACATACATTATAGTGTAAGAGAAAATAATATAGGGAATGAAAATGAAAATATCAACCTAATCGAGCTAAGGAAACTATCCATAGGGCATGTTATCACTCAACCAAGATCTCGTAACAAACCTATTCTCAAAGAGGGAGTCACTACTAAAAAAGAAGATTTTATCATAAATCAAAATATCTATTATAAGTTCTATAAAAGAGAACTCAAAAACTTACAGACTTTATTATAATTAAAAAAAGAAATGATAAAGGTCACCTATCAACACTGAAAATATACCAAAGATAAAATTCAAAAAATAATTTAAAAATTCATCTAAGCCACCCATTTCATTAGAACTACCATTCCATTTTGTTAGAACTATATGCACCATGCACCCACCCTGAAACTGATCAAGCCCACCACCCTATTGGGAAATACGACAAGCGATGATCCTGCAAACAACAATAAAGAGAATGAAAAATAGAAATAAATTCTTTCCCTTTAACCAAGCATGAAAAACAGAATCATACGCACATCGACCAAATATATATTAGTAGAAAAATAAATGTTGACTACATTAATTGGATATATAGACTTGGTGTCTATATAAGAGAATGCAGATAAATATTTTGAAATGTGTGACAGTATGATGTATCAAACACATATAGAACCATGATAGGGTTTCCTTATTAGCGGTGGCCCATGTGAGTTGACGACGAGGATGAAGATATCCTTTTTTTGGGCTAGATATGTGTTGTAGTCTCTCCACCACAGACATGAATATCTCTTCAAAATTTTCACTAACATGAAATTAAGGTTATATCCTATAGTTTTCAGATCTGAAACCAGAAGAATTTTTTGGGTCTCATCAACTTTCATCTAATGTTTTATTTGATCCAATACATGTTCTTTTTCATATGCACCATTTATTCGTACAACGAACTCCATTATTACATGGTAAAATCTATTTGAGATTCTTTATCAAGATTCTTTCTTTGTTTGAAGCTGGCTTTAAACTGCCTATGCTTTCCTCCATTGATCTACTATTTATTTCGAGTTTTATTTTTGAGACCCCACTCATCTTTGGGAGTATTTTCCTTGTACTCTTGATTATTAGTGGATCCGGGTTTTTGGACTAGGTCCCATGGGTTTTCCATTTTGTGGTTTCCATGATAAAATATTTAGTGTCAACACTTATTTTTCCACACACATATATTTGGATTTTGTCCATCCTCTTTAGTTTTTCTGGATTGTTTGAAGGGAAATAATTCATTTCGGCTATGATGTTGGCTTTTCTGTTGTTTATTCATTCTTCTCATGTTGTCATTCCAAACATATGGTATCAAATTTGATGGTTCATGCATGAAATTTATTGTGAGAATTATGGATTCCAATTTCAGTGAGATGATTTTATTACATGTTACCAACTACCAGATGTGGTGATCATTATTATAGGGTGTCTTGATGTTTCTGGCACAAGACATTTACTACATGATGTTGCAGGTAATGTTTTGATGAAGATTTCAACATTTGGATTTATTTTTACATAGGGAGATGATATTTTTTTCATAATTTCAAAATGGTGTCATCACAATTTTTTCAAATGATGATGTTTGGTGTAAAATCAAGCTGATTTATTTTCTACTGAGTTTTTTGGATGTTTTCCTTTCATTAATGTGTTAAAAGGGGAGATTGTTGGGATTCAATAAATTTATTGAGTAGAGAGAAGAAGTTTAATGGAGTGATTTATCTAAACATTAGTTGATATTTTATCCAATCATTAATGATGAATTAATGATCAATATTAATAGATGAATAATTTTAATGTTGATTGAATTAATTGGTGATATGAACATGGTGTCTATATTAGATGATTTAGTAACATATTTCTTCATGTTTTTCGACACGATGGAGCTGAAATAAGAGAAGCAGAAAGGGGTTTCTGCATTTGGGGTGGCTCATGTGACTTGATGATGATGAAAATGATTTCCTTTTTAGAGATTGAGATGTGGGAAAGTCTCTCCACTCTAGACATGTGTCTCTCCTCAAAATTCTTGGCATAGTGTAGTACAGGTTATATCAAACAGTTTTCATATCTACAACCAGAAATATTCTCCATGTCTGATCGGATTTATTCAATGGTGGTATTTGATCCTATCTTGGTTCTTTTTCATCTACATATTTTATTTGGACACTGAACAACTAATTTACCTTGACACTTCAATTTGTGTTTCTTTATCAGGCTATATGTTTCCTTTTAAGCTGGCTTCAAACTACATTTTCTTTCCTCCTTTGATCCACTATTTTATCTGAGTAATATTTTTGAGATCTCTCTCATCTTTGGGATTGGATTTGTTGCACCCAACCCACAGTTCCTCGGTCCCACCAACACTTCTCCGTGATTTCCACCCCATTTATAAACGTTTTTATGCCTAATTCAACCTTATCCATGCCTGGATTCGAACCACATACCTCTTTTCTTTCTCACCTAACACATTTACCATTGGACCATCAAGATTGTTTTTATTTTTTTATGATATATCTAATTATTTGTGTATATATATATATATACATAATTAATTTTTTTTATATTTATTCACATAATTATATAAATTTATATAATGATTTTTAAATATTTTTTCAATATATATATATATATATTATATTTAGATAGAATTTTTTTCATATTTACCAATATATTTATACATCTATAAATTTATATATATTTATATATATTTACATATAGTTTTATTTTTAGATAGAAATTCTTTATAATGTATATATAAATATTTATTTTAAATACATTTATATACTATTTTTAATGACAATGAAATATTTATAAAAATACATTTATATCTGACGTATTTACACAATATTGACACGCATATTTACACACACACATACACATTTATATTTTTCATGTATATACACAAATATTTAGATATATGTATTTAAGTTCATATATTTGAATATACACATAAATATATAAATTTTTATTGACAAAAACCTATTTATATATAAACATAAATTTTATAGGTACATATATATATTTATATAATAATTCACATTTATATGGTAAATAAAATATAGAATATTTAATTTTTAAATGAAATGTATTAACAAGTAATTATTTCCATATGGATTGTATATTTAAAAATAAATTTTTACGTAAATATGATTAAATATTTATTTGTACGATTGATATATTATATGTAAATATATGCTTCTATGTATATATTTAAATAAAAATAACACTTCAATATTTAAATAGTATAATTTAAAACCTATAACATACAAATGAAATAAATACCTTGAAATGAGTTCAATCGCTATAAAAAATACAAGATATCCCCCTTAAAATAGGCTCAAATTGCATGTGATCCTTAAAAATTGGGGTACCCCAAAAACAATTATGGAGTTATTTTTGGACATTTTTTAACTCAAAAAATACTAACCATGATCTCATCAATCATCACTTAATATATATTTTTTCAATGCTTGATTTGATATGTGTTTGATCCAAAATAAACACACTGATAAACAATTGTGATCACTTGATGTTTCATGCCAGGTTCTCATCTTATCAAAGATCATTCATTAATTAAATGAATTTTTTCCAAATATTTTTATATGATAACTACATAGTAATAATTATAACATTATACATTAAAATTAATTTCTCATTATTTTATAATCCATTGGTCACTGAATAACTTTTACATTAGGTGTAAATGCACATTTTGTCTTATATAATTCATATTTAATAGAATATAATTTATTAATATTAATAAAAATATATTTATATATTAATATATGTTTTTTAGTGATATATATTATAGTTGGTACAACCACAAGTGTGGGACCAAACACTATAAGAAAACTGCAAAAACAATCTGACAAACGTTAATTATATTAATATATGATTTCAAATTATGTATGAATTATTTATGAAATATACATTTTCTCACCAAAAAAATTGTATTGATAAATTTCAGTATTTATCTACGGTAAAAATGGACCGAAAAAGTTTTCTTTATTAGGGAAAAAAGATTTAACAAATTGATTCTCTTATCAGTTCTTTTTTAAACACTGATAAAGGCACACTTTATTAGAATTTTTATACAATGTAGATAAAATATCCATTAATAAATGAATTTTTCTAATAGAATATAAGAATAAAAACGTTTTAAATCATCCCTGTGTGGGGTCTGTCTCACATGTAGAAGATCCTCGACTAGCACACATATCTGTTGTTATCCAGTCCTTCATGTCTGTCATCCAGGTTTACCCCTCTTCTATATATTTTCCACAACCATCCAAGTATATCAAAACTCTAGTTTTTCAACCAGATTCAAGAACCAACATCCTCATCCTTGTCAAAATCTTCCCTTGTGCACTGCATCTAGGAGACACTGAAAACACTAATTAGGAGGATGTAGGTTGACCACTCAAATACAAACCTTCAACTTTTTTTATGAAAGGACACCCTGACCCGAGGGTCCTTATTGGAAGATTAAACATAGTTTTCACTGGATAGAACCAACCATCTACAATTATGATAGTGGATTGGAGACTTCAGCCAATGGAGACATGATGTGTTTGTCTTCAAAGGATTGGGTGGAACCTACTACAACCTTTTGTCGACTATTATTTCTATTTGGTTTTCCATTGATTATATTATTGTTTATTTGTATCCTTATAAATAGAGTGTGTTTATAAATTGTAATCATCAATTGAATCATAAGAATTAATACTAGTTAGTTTCCTACTACTGTTATATTGTTCTTACAAAAATCAGCTTGAGTGATCTATATTCTCTTTCGCATATGAGTTTTCTGTTGTGAAATCCACCTTTAGTTCTATCCCTAACATCACTTAAGGTGAAAAAGGGTAATCTCACCACGATTTCCCAATAAAATTAGCCCATTTATGTGGTTGGATGGTAATTATGGAGGATTAGCTAGGGGATTTTTTCATTTAAAATAAAAATATAAAAAACATGTTGTAAATATTGTATAAGGGAGACAATTTCGCAATATACAACTGCATTTTTTGGTTAGAAATGGATAGAAATAACTTTCCCCTAAAGCACCTTCTTTAAAATTTCATTTGAAAAGGTGCCTTTCCAGAAATATCCTTCCATATAATATTATCTTATAATATGCTAATTTTCTAAGTTCGTTCTTTGAATTATTTCATAAGAAGGTTATTTCCAATAGAGTGTCTTCCTTTAAATTTACACGAAGAATGAACATTATTAAATATTTCTTTCCTCTTATCCTGTAGTAAATTTTTTTTGGACGTGTCTTCTCCCATTTAAATTCCAATAGTCTACTAACATATTCTGCGCCTTCCTCCCACCCACAACCTAAAATCAAGATTTGATTTTAATCTCTCATCATCCAGCCACCATTTACTCTCGCTTTATCCAGCCACACCCAAAAATATTACTACTGCTTCGCATTCCAAGAGTTGAGATTCAACTTATCTGAGTAGATATCTACCTTCCATTACTAATATATTCATCGATGCTTAAGAATATTTCTATGAATCTGGTCTACTTTTAAGAAAAAAAATCTTTTATATGGCTTACCGTATTCCATGAACCTTTAATTTAAATATCTTCCTTGATGGTTATCGGTGTTCCATGACAGCCCTCTTTTAGTAATTATGTAATAAATATATTATTTCATTGGTAAATATTTATAATAACTATTTATTTAATAGTAAGTTACCATTTTACGTTAGCCAAATTAATAGTAATATAATAAATTTCCATTGATAAAAATATTGGTTCAAAATTTCAATTTTATAATTAATATTATATTAAAAAAAATTTATCAAGAAAATTGAAATTGAAATTGAATTTAAATATTAATTTTTAATTTTTTTATTTATAAGTGATTTAAATTTATTAATTATTTCATTTTTTGTGTTTGGGTATATTATTTAATTTTATAAAAACCCTATGTATATAAAATAATATATAATTACATTGTAAAAAAGTATTATTTCATTGAAATTAATATATTAGTATATCATTAAATTGTAATTAAGTTATTAGAAATATATATATATATATATCATTATATAAAATAAGTAATTTATTAATTTATTATTAAATTTCATATTTAAATTTTATTGCATAATAGAGAATATATATTAATTTGTAAGTTAAAAAAAGTTAATATGCTAAGTTATCTAAATTTACTTTTTCTCAAATATTTTAATTTAATAAAAAAATTCGATGACATATTATATTATTTCATTATATAAATTATATAATATTTTATTGAAATGTGTTTTTTATTTTTTTATTTTTTTATTTATAGTTTTTGTATTTGATATTTTATAATTATTTGAGTTTGAATTTTTTTTCATGATTTGGTTTGTAATTTTAATATGTTATTTTTATATATTATTCCATTGTATAAGTTTTTGACACTTTCACTAGGGCCGCCAGTGCCTCATGTGGTGAATAGGTTGTCCCAAATTCCCACATTCCCAAGGTGGGTGACTTTCATCAGGGATTTATAATCCTTGATCAAAAAGGGATGGTCAAATGTTGGTTCCTCCTTCCATTGATTTTCCTTGGAGTTCATTGCCTAGTATGGTTCTCCATATTAGATTAAGTCATGTTCAGGAAACTCATTCCCGGTTCCATATCAATGTGGATGCCGGTAAATTATACAGTTTCAATCCTGACAGGGTAGCAACCTTCTATCCGAGTGAGTAGTCAAGCTGGGAACTTTCGGGAATGTATGGACATTAGGTACACTAGACACCAATAAATTCTTCGACTTTTGGAGGGAATATCATGAGAGGCAGGTGTGGAACCCAATGCATCCCATTTCAATCACAATGTAATTGACACTAGGGGCGTAAGACTTCTAAAGCATTTTCCTCCAGCATCCCACATTTATTTCATGGGGTGAGGATTCTAGAACAGGGCATGACTTTAAAATATTTTGGAGTTGGGAATAGGGATAAAGTGGTTTAGGGACATGATTGGTTTAGGTTTAATGTCTTCCAGCGATAGGTTGGATTCATGTTTAATTTCTTTCAGTAATAAATCACAACGTCCTATTTAGAAGGATCGATCCATGAGTTTAACATCCTAATTAAAAAGATCAAAACATTCTGTTGAGACAGATTGAGGCATGAGATTAACATCTTTTGGAGACAGATCAAAACTTCTCATAGATATGAATCAGTATAGCATGTCCCTATGAGGGAATATTTCACAATGAGATGATGGATTAGAACGTTCTATTAAGATATATCGAGCCTAAGTTTTCCAAAAAGTGGAGAAAGATCAGAATGGTCAATTGAGATGGATCATTAGTGTGTGTCCCATGGAAAGATTTTTTCATGCATGGGATGAAGTCAATATTGAACCTAAGGAAGGTATCCTTCATAATCTGTTTAGGTGGCAGGGATCAAAACCCACATAGTGTGATTCCATAGTGTATGGTCGGTTAACAGGACCGGTCCATGAAACTCAATGTCATTCATTAGGTTCATTGTGTCATGAAATGAGGAAAATTAGGGGCCTAAACAAGGAAGCTTCCCACATTGGGTGGCTTATCCGTTAGTGGGAAAGGATGGTGTCAGTTTTCCACATGGATGCTTCCCAGGTATGGGAGTTTCTACCCCATGGGTGGAGTTTCATCCCATGATGAGGTAGAAGGGGGCATACCTTTCTAATCAAACATGGGGAATCCTAGTTTTATTACACAACATAAGAGGTGTTGTGTCATCCCATGTGAGTCAAAAACATAGAATCCTATGCTCATGGCTCAAGTTCAAGCTATATTTTTATGTCAGGTGCTGAGGAACATATTATACAATTTAACTGCATGCGAATAGGACACGATCATATGAAATTTTACCACATATAGATTGGATATGGGAGGTCTCACTCCTAAATAGGGATAATGTTAATGTGAAAGGATGATCCAATATAAGGAACATGAACCAAGATAGGTGAACAATTTCCCATGAAAATTTCATCTATCTGGATTACATGGCCACCACTAATGTTCCTCTTGGAAGAACATAGAATCAACACGGATGTAGATGAGTGGCCATTTGAAGAACCAAATCTATGGTGTCTATGTATAAAATATATAGGAATTTGGGTATGTATTCATAGAAGAAACATGTATTATGTTTTCTAATCCCACACTTGGAGTGAAATGGACAGACATAGGAGTTGGGGGCACTAGTCACATAGGGACTCAGGGTGTTGTTGGACCCATCAAATTTTTTTTTGGGGGCCCTGGGCACCCGAATTTCTTGAACGGTGGGATAATGAAATGATGTACCATAGAGTGGCCTAAAGAAGGTTATTCGTAATTTTTGGGGCTTCACATATTTCATGGGTCTTCTAAACGAGTATTCTTTGGTAAATTGAGTGACACTAACTCGGGGTAGATTATTGGTTCCCATGGGGTTGGGTTTTTTGAAGGATAGTTTCCTCATGAAACCCCAAATACTACAAAAAACATTGTTCTTCTATAAAAGACATGGAAATCATAAAAGGAATATCCACTGTGGGATGAGGCCTTCAAGAAACAATGGGATGCTCTTATGTGAAGGATGAAAACCTTGGGAGATCTATCTTCTATAGCAGTCATAGTTCTCAAGAGTATCGTGAACTCAGATCACTGCTCCAATGTCCCAATATCACATCCCCATGAAATTTAGACACAATGGGGGTATTTATAGGCCAAACGGATGAATGGGTTTTGGTTTCATGAACTCTAGAGTCATTTGAGAAGACTTATGCGCTTCTCAAATATATGGGGCTCTTCAAAGCCAAATGATACTAAAAAAATGTTTCTTTCCACCCTCTATAGGCTCGGGACCTCCATGAGTCAGTACCATCCACGATGGAGGGAACCTTCATCAATATATCCCCTTAGATTGATTTTTTATTTTCCCATATATTCACTTTGACCAGCCTTTCCTTCCTCAACCACTCTCATAACATGTGTATTTCAATATTAACAAATGTGTCCATAAAAATTAGATCCAATTGTGAAGGATGGCTGGATTATGATGGAAAAATATTGAGAACATTGAATTCTCTCCTCTTTGTGAATCCCCTTCACAAAGATCATTCACATACCGCAAGTGTCCATACACATATAAATAGAACAAGGTCACATTAGGAGGTCCATGATCATTTCATGATAACAAAATACCAAGAACTCTATTCACGAATCTCAATCCCTTAACGTGTGCATTTCAATTTCAATCCCCATCACTCACAACCCACAGAAACATCATGACCATACTTCCATGAACACTGCTCCATGAACACTACTCTATGAACCCAACCATCACCAGAAGTCCTACATAAACCTGACCTTCATCAAAAGATCTTAAAAACCCAGTCTTAGAAAATACCCTAAGTCTCTAAAAAAATATTCTTTTTAGATTTCCATGTTCATGCTACTCATCTAGAATCGATGGATGGGAACATAATTATTAGGTTTAGAATCCATAGTGCATCAAACTATGAATCACTCACAGAACAAATAGTAGAGTCTTTGAAGGAATAAACATGTTCCAAGAGGTTTTCCCTTTATGGATTTGGAATGAGGGATGACATATCCATCCCCTACGTCAATAGAGATAAGATCTTATACAAGTTTAGGAGCTCACCTAGAATATACTAGTTCCCCAGGGCTTCTGGAGGGAACATCATGAATGATCATGTGTTTCTCAATGTGAATGTTCTCTAGAACCATGTCATCAACATCAATAGGGATGAATTAGAGGATGATACATCCCCCAAGAAGCATGAGATGATTCTCTAGGATGTTTTGGGGGACCCACTCAAGGGATGGACAAATGGATAGGATCTATGAGAGGGTGGAAACCTCATAGATAAAGGCTTTTGGAATTATCATGCCTTATATTCATGTTGTGTGTTTAAGGTAGGGTTGGAGAGGGTATCACTTCATGAGGCATCATGGTCCTCACATTTCCACCTCTACCACCACATGAATTTCATGTCTGAAGTACTAAGAAACTGGTTTCTAGTGACCAATACTCTCCATTTTAACCATTTAGAACTCAACATCAACTTTTGGAATCTTTACCAGATTATTGGGATCCATAACCATTGATTGATGAATGGAGAATTCCTCCCTACAGAGAACATGTTGGAGGACTAGAATAAGATTCCAACCTCTGGGAGTGTCTTTCATAATTTTGTTCATGGGGATGATAAGTATAATTTCGGTATGAGAGACATCCCCTTTAATAAGTGGTTTTGATATTTCCTGAATGAGCCATGGGAAATGATAATCGGGAGTGTATAGACTTGCCCTTGGCCATTCTAGTGGGGTAAGGAGCATATCTACTAGATGATTTTGGAAGCGAGATAGATGTAGTTTTGGGGATACAATGTGAAACCTGAGGCCCCCGTAGTCAGATATAAGGGTTTATTTTTGCACTAAACTATGGATGGATGCTCCTACTGAGGGATGTGAACATGGGGGTGTGGCCGATCACCTTCATCATGGAATTCATATTAGCGATGCGGAAGCGCGTCGACCAGGTTGTACAATATTTGTGATGTTGTAAAATGTTTTCCACCAAATAATCTAAGGGAAGAATGTACCTTGTGTGTGTGGGAACCTCTACTTTCTATACAGTTGGGTCGCTTTGTAAATAGTGGGATACAAATACTGGAACCCCATCTCCCTCAATGTATGAATTTATGTCCAGCGATTCGGAACATCGTCAAAAGATTCATAATAAAATTGGGATCTCCGGATATGATAAAAAGGGTTAGGTTAGTGGAATGCTTCATATTTCAACCATTGACATTTCATAAGTGTATGGTGATTGATGATGGGATAGAAACCATCCAGAATCAGTTGTACTTCCTGGACTCCCGAGGTGGGGTAATAGGGGTGATGGTTGACTACAAGGCGATCTGTGGGCCATAAAACTCACCTTGGTTACTGAGACAGTTTTCATTCCATCAACATTATTCCCTGATGGTGTACACAGATATTATATATGACTTCCAACACTCGGTCCTAAATAAAATCTGGCACATGTTCATGTGTGAACATGGAAAGGGGTTGAATGAGTTGATGCCACCTATAGCTATATATGGGGTCATCCATGAATATGATTAAATTTGGGAGAGCAATATACTTGGAAGATGCTGAGGCAGTAAACCACTGGGGCCATGAATGAGAGGCCCCAAAACTATGGGTTTGAGGAGGAATAGAAGTTTTATCATGCCATGGAGGTAGTATTGTCCTGGTGGGAAGGGTTATGGTAACTGGAATTCTGGGAATCCATAGCCTAACACCAGAAAGGGACATAATAAAAAGATCAGTAACAGGTAAAAAGATCCTGGAAGAGTGGTCATAGAGAAAAGAGAACCCTTTGAGCAGTCCCCGGTAAATTTTTCCAATGTATAAGGAAGTGATTGTACCATAAAAATATTACTACAAATATGGTATTTTTAGACACATAGGAGAGCTTGGGGTTCATTATAAAGACTAAATGCCTCTATAAAATGTGGAGACATCTCAACAGAGGGGGGATATTCCTCATTGGGCTGGGTCATTCTAGGGAAAGATTTCACTTCTCTCAGGATGAGGTTGTGTAATACAAAAGAGGGATGGAGGATTTGGTCAAATATTAAACCACTACATGACTTCTAAAAACCATTGTGGAGGTTATATTTGGTATTACCTCTCCCAAAATCTCTTAGCGGGTGAGCTATATGGGTACATGTCTCTTCTAAGACATTCAGATGAGTCTTGGGGGAGAAAGGCCTACTAGGATTCTCTTGTGTAAGGGCCCCAAACCCTCAACCATGTAAATATCTTAATCCCATGTTCTTTGGAAAATAACAAACCCCAAAAAACATTTTCCACTCTTTTTGTACTTGTGCAGGTATTGATCAGAATAGAAGGGACTGAGGTTCTTGATTAACCTTAAGTAGAGGTCAAGGGAGTATAAAAACATTAAGGGGTGAGTATGGGCCCCCTACCCAGTGTTTTGGTCATAAGAGAACAACCGTCATCCAAAGTGGCCCCTATGACTGTGGTGTCTACTACCAGGAGAATTTCTCTTCAGGGGGATTTCCCATTAAAATTTCAAAGCCACTAATTGGGCTATACTACTCATGTATGTCTTTTCCGATTTTCACTTTTTCATATCCCACTTTTCCTATCTTAATTTGACTAACTGATGATTAAATCGTGGTTGAATCTATATTGGGGGATTAGTTTCTAGCATTGACGTCCAAGTCAGCAGCTCCTACGGTCAAGGTGGTAATTATGAGAGATAAATCCTTCGGGTGATGTGTAAAATTCCTTCGAGTGATAATAGCAGGTGATGCTCTCCTAGTGAAAATGGAAAAATATCCCATTAAAATTATACCAACCATGGAGTTCGTATTGGAAAGGATTGTTGAAACCATTACCTTAATGGAGTGAGTCGAGACGGTGTCCACAATGGGTATAGTTATGAGGGATTTGGTTCCTAAACCTATAATAGAGTTCCCATAGAAGTTTACTATTGGTGATGAATCCTCAATGGAGGTGGAAACAATTGTTCCAGTAGATAGAGGAACTGAGGAGGATGCATTGGAAATGCATACCATTGAATTTCAATCAGCTTTTTCTTGGAGATCTGAGCCCTAAATGATGGTTGCCAAGATCATTCCATCAACAGATGTGATTAAGGATGCTATAATGGTTTTGCTTGTCTCTGAGGTTCCACATGAGGCAGTTGCATCTTCTGCTATTGGTGAGGGGGATTTTGTAGATCTATTTCCTCATGAAATATATTTAATCCTACCTAAAGAAAATCCCATGGAAAATCAATCAGTGAATCTGTTGGCAGTATTCTCTCTTTATTATACCGAATTTATGAATGAATGTTAGTATTTTGGCTTGGATGTTGTCAAGGAGAACATGGTCATTTTTTCAAGGCATGAAGGTACATGTAGAACTTCATCACATGAACCCCAATGGATGACCTGCTAATCTAGATGGGATATCTCTACCACTTGATAATCGACCTATGGATGAGTGGGTTGACTCCAACTACCATTATGTATTAGCTTGAGTCTTCCTCATTGAGAAGGTGCATGAATAATGGAAATTAGTTCATATTTACTAGAAGATCACATGTATGAGGGCTCCCATGTGATTTAGGAAGGTGAGGATGAGATATCCTACTTAGAATAGCTAGTGTAGGAGAATGGTGCAATCACTTCTACTAAAGATGAGACCATCAGCCATACGAGGGACCAGTTGGCAGAAGCTGAGGCTAAGGTGGCTTAGGTGGAATCCCTAGTTGATGAATATCATGCTAAATATTATTAAATGAAGATTAGGGTTGAAAAACTCTATCCTAATGATGAGGAAGAGGATGATCACCGTGTGGGTGGTAGTGAAATTTGGAGGCAACTCAACAAAGGATCGATGGGCCCAAACACTCAATTGCTGGGGTTGATCCTTAGAGGAATATTTGGCTAAGAGGCTCTAATATGTGTAAGACCCTCCAGAACATCATTTTTTTAATTCCTACATGCTGTAACGTATTTCATTCATTTCATTTTATTATCTCACTTCTACCATACTCATTAGATAACCAAAGACCAATCCTTATGATCACACAAGTCTTACTCAGTGTGATAAATATGGGATGAACATTTGAATGATCACTTATGTGAGAGTGTTAACCAATCATAGAACACTCATGGTCTACATTAACTAACTCAACATAAAGAGTGTTTGTTCCAAGTGGGTCTATGGCTCGAGAAGGTAACTCTCTAAATAGCCGAATTTCTTTTACAAGGTGTGCTAGTTCATGAATGGGGTAAGGAAATGGAATTTAATTCATCCCAAATTAAGGAAGTGAGGAGAAAGAATTAAAATTCCCATGATTTGGAACACAATGGGGATGGCATAAAAATGGACTATACCTACACAGTATGTTTGTCACACATAATCCATTATTATTTTGATGACGATTGGGGAAAAATATGAGGGTCGACCACTTAACATGTTCAAAACACAAGTCCTATCTCAAAATTCCATCTAAAGTCCTCCAGGGTGTGTGCCAAAGATGGTAGGTGATAAAGTGTGGAATGGGAACATGTAACCAAGGTGGACTCATTCGGTCAAGGAGTAGGATGAGGATCCAAATAAAGGGACATGTGATGTGTGGGGATGGAGTGTAATGACCCCTAAACCAGTATCCTGATGTTAGTTCCATACTTTTTTATATTGGAATTGATATAATTGTTTAATCCCAAAGGGCCGATCCATTTAGTAGTTTTGGAATCTAGATTACATTAATGATACTTACACTACTATATCAAACATAAAATAAAAATTAATGGGTAAGGCCTAGACCAAATACGAATCAAGTTTGTCTCATGAGACTTTCCTATTAAATGAGGGTCTATACCAGGCTCCACTATTCACATACTAATTCCAATGAATTCCTCATATGAATGTGGTTTAACATAAGCAACATAAACATTCATATTGAAAAACTAGCAGGAAAATGGGTCTATTATAACAATAAACCATGATTGGTATCAAAAGGGAACATCCACGGAAAAAAATGAATCATAAAACATTCAATGATAATGGTAAATGATATCATAAGAGATCAATCTAAAATAATCATATGGTTCAAAATGGTTGATGACATTGATAAAAATACTCTAATAATTTCATGATAAATTTCATTATAAAAATGCCCTTTTTTACTTTGAAACATTTTATTTAAATTCAAGCAATTTATAAATGAAAACATTTTATATGAATATAGATTTGTAATCATGTTAAGGAGGCTTAAAAACATCAAAGCATCATGAAGAGAGAAAATTTTATAATTCTTTACAATTTAAAAAACATTCCTTACATATTTTTGTTGAACAAATCTTAAAGTAACTCATTTGGAAAATGAAAAATATTCATTTCAAAAAAATTTATAAAAGTAAAACCATGGATAAAACAATTTAAAAATATATATTATATAATTAAAAATATTTTGGAAAACATTTTTAAGAATCATGGACAGGGATGATAATAATTTAAATGATTACATTGAAATGTCCTTGAGGAAAATAAGATTTAAACATTCCAAAGTGTACCATACCACATTAAAACATTTGAACTATAATAAACATGAATGAATAACATTAATAAAACTTATAATATTTTGATAATAAGGATATTCATGATATAACACGTCAAAATATCATTATATACACCACACAACAAAAATATGTGGTGAATAAGGCATATATCTCCCTGATGTAAAAGTGAGATGAGAAACCCCTAACCTTATGCTTTCTATAGTAAAAAGTTCTTTAACCACCTATATAATGGATTTATGAATATTATTAACTTACATATAATTTTTTTTCATATTTATAATATCTTATATGATTCATTTATGAATTTATATTTTCCATTTATTAAAAATATTAAGATAATGAAACGTTTCGGGTAATAACTATTTTGTTAATCGTACATGTTTTGAATTGTTATTCATGATAATATTACATAGATCATGATGTAATTACTTCATGAATGTAAATCCTGATATATATATCATATATATTCACTATTTATATATATAGTATACATAGATATATGAAATGGAATATACAGTTCATGGAGAGGGTAGGGCGTATGTACGCATGAATGGTGTTTCTGTTTTCTTATTCTATTGAATGGATGAATGTAAATGACATATTTTTATACTTATATATTATTATAGAAAAAAAAATATGTCATATATTTCAAATGTATTCATTATATAAATTTTTATAATCATTCATGAATGGTTTACGTGGAATATGAATCTCATCGTGATGTAGAGATGGTAGACCATACATACGCACAAGTGAGGATATCATTTACTTAATGGTAAAGGGGTAAAAAATTGTATGGTATATTAATTATAAAGAATAAATATCCTATCATATTTATTATTTAGATCCTTTATATCAATCATTATTCCCATCCATATAAAGAGGTGATGAAAAAAAATTACTCTAAATCGTAGAGACTGTAAGCCACATGTACGCACACGTAGAGCTTTTGTTTGTCATAGGATGGATAAACAGAGGTATATGTTGTACCATAATAATAATAAAATCTCAGTATGTAGATTATATATTATTTATTACCTTAGTTTGGATACATCACAAGAAGAGGACGTATAAGAAAAAAATGAACTTGAATGAGTCAGTTAAGACAATTACATCTTATTAAGCGAACCTCCTTTGGATCTCTACTTAGGGATAATAGGGTTGGTATTAATGGAATACCAGGACCTACAGAACATGGAAAATGATGTTTTGGGGTGAATTGGGTATATTTTAATGAGAAATAATGATCAAAGTTGTGTGAGTAGGTGATGGAGGACATTCCCTTTTGTAAGAGAGGGGAGAGGCACACTTTGAACCCTTCAAAATATTAAAGTAATACTAATTGATTTTTGATTTAAAATAGTTCAATAGATAGTTATTTATAATCTAAGATGAGTATGTGTCTAAATCATCTAAAAAATTCTTTTTAGAAATGTATAGGTCATGTTATTAACCGTATCGTTTGGCTTTAACCCATAGTTAAACCCATCAGCTCGTACCATGCAACATGGATTGTTTACACTTTAAGGATAATATAGTTACTGTAATATTTAAAAAAATCCCAATTGGATAATTGATGACTATTTTATCTTTATAATAATCCATTGGCTGAGTGTTATACTTTTATGAATTCTATACCATTTAATAATATATTATTTACTTTAAAGTATCCTTTATGTCAATTTTCATATTGTTGATTATTTTCCTTTTTAAAAATATCATAAAAACATGATATCTTCAAACCAACATTTAATATATAACACTAAAATGTAAAAATTATCAATAAAATTCGTGTACTTCATTAATTATGTCAAATTATATTTATTTTATTATTTGTAAGATCATTTATTTGATATTTCTATTAATTAAACTATTATTTCATCATCATTGGGTAAGAATATAAAGTAAATATTTATTTCATAAATATTAAAGACAAATTTATATGATTTAGAATACCATTTTTTCTTTCAAATGAATATTTATTGCTAAATTTATATACTGTATAACCCTATATTAAATATTGTATATTTCATAAAATACAAGTATGGAATTTGAAAATCCTCTTTAAATAAAATATAATAATTTTCATAGTATCACCCAAGTGGCATAAAAGGTTATAATTATGGAACAATGATGGTTTGGTAAAAAAACACACATAAAATGAAATTATGAAATGTGTTAGGGTAATTTTATTATTTATAATATTCTATTAACTTTAAACTACACGATTTACCCTTAACTGTGGTAAATAATAATATAGTAAAGTTACTATTCATAATATTCAACAAATTAAGTTGACCCTATTAGAATCCTAATATCATACTTATTAAAAAGAATAATTTCCATTTTTTCAAATTCAATTTATATAAGTGGTTAAACTAATTTTAAAGCTAATCCCGCAGATGTGGCCAGAAAGCAGGTAATAGAAAGTGTTCAACAGTTCAATGCGTTTTTATATCCAATTTTTAATTAAAAATGACTCTAATGACCTAAAATGGGTCAATATATGTATTATTAAACCATTTTAACTTTAAAAATAAATTTAAAAATATATAATTATTTAAAAAATCTATTTTATATCTACAATGTATTATTTTCAACTATTCGTCAAAAATACAACATCTTGGGAAAATACCATAAATTCACCAAAAGCTAATTTTGACATTTAGAATTCAAAAATTATGTTTATTTTTTAAAAAATTTATAAAATTTCCAAAACATTGTTTTAAAATATGTGCACTGTTAAAAGGTGGTAAAAGTACCCTTTTGAAAAATATATTTTGTATACTTAAAATTTGGCTTGTTCTTATATAATTTTCTAAAAAATAAGATAATATGGTTGTTAAAAATTCATGGAATATTCATAAATTTGTATAATGTTATTAATACTATTCATTACCATTATTCAAACTACTTAGTTAAATATTATTATATTAAATAATAATATTATAATAATATATGATTTTTTTGGTAAAACATAGTCTTGAGTGTAACACAAGCTATTGAGGAAATTATCTCTTACATGAAAATTTATTTAAAAAATGATAAATTATATTTATTGTAAAAGGATATATTGTAAATTGTTGTGGTGTTACATTCTCCCCACCTTAATTTAATTTTTTCCCTCAAAATTTAATCTTGACCTCATTTATCAAAAGTATGATAATTGAAAATACTACTGTTGAAGAACCCACATCTAAAATTGGGTTAATAACACATTTTCTTAATAAGTACAAAATGGAAAACTATTGGTCACCAAAAAACCATGCTTTAGAATATGATATCATTAGTGAAATTTAGAGATATGTACATAGAAGAAAAGCATAAATATTTTTAGAGAGTTATTGAGGTCATCAATCATAAACAAGTGAATGATCAATGGAAAATTGTGGTCCTCAAGGCAATAAACCTATAATGATTTAAAATACCATCATCTTAAAAAAATTAACATTTTTCTCATATCATCTTTTAAGAGTTTATAAATTCTTTCCTCTATAATAATGTTTGGAAATATAATTACTTAATTTATTTCTATAAAAACAATCTTATCCTTTGGTTGTGCCTTGAACTATTTATACACCATTTCATAGCATAAGTTTTATCACAGGGTGAAGTAATACATTAACCTCAAAAAAATGTTCCAAAGATCCACTTAAACTATTTCATAAATCTTCAACTTTTTCTAAAAATAAATTATGATTACTCTTTTCACAACATGATACAACTTATATATTGCGCATTCAGAACATGTGAATACATTCATCATGTATTTCCATGAATCATTGTAATGACATTAATTAAAACAAAACATTTTTAAAATCATGCATGATTCCTTATTACATAAATGTAACATATGTTATTGTATATACTCCTCAAATCGAAAAATTATGTAAACTCCACCAATGATGACATAAACCACTTTTTCAATAAACCATTAATTCGTTCCATGGTAGTCAGTAATATCTATTTTAATTATCCAAATCAATCATTTCTTTTTTAAAAAATTGAAATATTAACATAATGAAGATAATAAGGGTTATATTTCCCTTAACCAATTGTTTTATGAAAAGTTTAACTTGCAACTGGGTCACTATTATTGGTAATATTCAACATACATTCTCAAATCCTTAATGAAATTGCACTAGTGGAAATTCGTTATATATTTCATAATTCTTATAACCAGGGAATCATTGATAAAATATTGAAATGTCCTAATTCTTGAATCCAAACATAATCATAGTAATAATTCATCTTCATTTGTAGTAGTCTCATAATCATGACAATGATCCATTAGCCTCTTTTTGGGTATATTCCTTTGACGTATTGGATATTCATTTTCAAAGTTTCCCATCTCTTTATAGTTAAAGGACTGTATATTAGAAACATTTTCCTTGTCTTTCATTCAAAGGCACAGTGGCCATTATCTTAGCACTTGTAAAAAAATACCATTCCTTTTAAACAAGTGTCAAGGTGATTATTTCCATAGTAATAATGTGTGGGAAAATACTTCTTTACCTTCTTCCCATAATCAAAATTTTTCCCTACTGTCCTCTTATTCTTTTTCTTCCCTCTGATTTGATAATACATAGATTAGTCTTTAAATGTCCCATTATCACATTATTATATGTCTTCATATGATGAGAATTATTGGGAGACTATATTATTTTTAATTATTGGCATAAGACCATGAAATATATGATCCTTTTATTCTTTGGATCATATTATAATGCATAATTCTAAAAGTTGAAAAATAATTAACATAAATTAAAAAAACATATGCATATCTAATCTCATAACCATAATCTTGGTTTATTTGGGGATATTTTTTTCATTTAAATAATTCATAATGGGTTTTAATGTAAATTTGAATTAACCTACAAATATTGCTTGGGAGTGTTAAACTAGGCGCGTAGTAAGACCCATTATCATGTAGCAGGTTACACCGAGTCCGGCTCGATGTACATTGTTATAGTTGTGTCTCTTAGGTACATCTATTTTCGAACTATGTCCACTTTTAGTGTTGATATGATGATTTATTTCTAGGAATTACCACATAATCTATACCAAACCAAAATTCTAAGATGTTACTATATACATATCGTCAAAGACTATCATAGGGTTATGTTCCATAATCTATGTTTTCTAAATCTAGTTTCCATGGTTTATACTAAAATTTATTTGATTAAAACTATAATGACCCCTACCCCAATTGCAAGGAGTCAATGCCTTACTTATTACATTGTCATTGATACATGTTTTAAATCCTATAGGACTGACCAATTTAGTCGTTCTGGAAGACAAATTACATATGAAAACCTTACACTTCATGTTAAAACATAAAATACAACATATAAAACAATTTTAGAACACCATTTGTTTATAATATTAACCATTATTAAAAATCATAAGACTCATCATGGCATCCTGGGAGAGATTAAACATAATAAAGGGGTGAGGTCAAATGCTCGGAAAGGGTAAGCATACAGTGGAATCTTTGAGTAAATATAGCATAAAAAGAATATGGCAATGTAAATAACTGAAATATATGGAATTAAAATAATCACATTATCTAAGAAACTTATTAATGGATATTATAATACTATAATAATATGTAAATAAATAACTAATATAACAATTATACAATAGATAATGAGTGCCATCTAAAATATACTATTAAGGCCTTGGCCAAGACATTAGAAAATAAAATGGGTTAGGCCTTGGCGACATCCATATATAGTTTGTCTCATGAATCCTATTAATGAATTAAGGGGATATAGAGGGCCCCACCCATTATATAATAAGTCCAATGAATCCATCATATGAATGGTGTGAAATATAAGAAACATAAATATTTGTTTGAAAAACTATCGTATGAAATGTCTAAGAACCTGGTTCTTCATTTTGAGGTATAGGTATCTTATTTTACCTTTTCCTTAAGTGTTTTTGATAAAATAAGGAAAACGGTGGAAAATACCAAATTTAGTGACAACGTGCCATGTACTTTTCTACATGCTGTGTACTTTGGCCGTATGGGATGAGTACACAGGGCGTGTAGGCTTGTCGGCAATGAAGGGTGTAAAAACTGACTACACACCATGTATAGGGTATTTAAACATTGTGTATTCAATCAGTAGGTGAATAGTATAGTGGTGGAGGTAACCACCAGTAGAGCGATAGTTCAGGCCGTGTACTCAGGACTACATGTCGTGTACTCATGTTGACAGATGAATAGTGCCACGATGGAAAGAAGCAGCCAGAGGAATTGTTAAAAAAAGGAGAAGTACACACCATGTACATGAAAGTACACGCCATGTGGTTTTTTTTTGCTTAAAATGGTTAATAGACTCCTCTATTCATAGAGGATTCTTAGAACATTGGGGGAAAGTGGGAGAGATGATCGGAGCTTGGAGAATCACCCGACTGCACACCGGGAACCCGATTCCTATGTCGTCGATCTCCTTGGAACCGCAAAGGTAAGCTCTTCAATCTCCTAGATCCTTTTGTAAAAATTATTTCCCAAGGGAATGTTATTTGAGATTGAATGATATTTGGTTCACCTCAGATCTGGACCATTCTCGTTTGTTTTAGGAGGCGTCGTTCACGTATACAGATCTGGGTAGATCGAGCTAGGTGGTCTGATGTTTATTTCCAACTGTTGTGTTGAAATTGTGTATTATTGTGCTATAAGACCATGTTTGGGCTGTCGTATGGATGATTCCATCAATGAAAATATATCTATAATTGTGTAGATAGTCCAATGATAAGTTTAAACTACTGTTTGGGATCACTACTTGAATCCAGGACCACCCCAGGGGTGCGTTCCTCTGTTTAGCCGTTTGGTCAGGATACGAGAGGGTATGACATGATTATATTGTGCATTGAATTTTTCTTGAGAGATAGTTTATATATATTGTTGTTATGCTTTGGTCTTGGCCCGGTTCTATTAGCCTGAGGGCATTGTTTTTCTTTTTCCTTATGATAGTGTTTTACTTAGCCTGAGGGCAGTGTTGCTTAGCCTGAGGGCAGTGGTTTCTATGCCTAGGGGAAATATCATTCATGCCTCAGGGCAATGATAATTATGCCTGAGTGAAATCAGCTGTGGATATTAAATCTGTTACCTGAGGGTAGGGGTAGTATGTCTGAGGACACGACTATGTAGAATATTCACTAAGATGATTTACTATGTTATACCTGCCAAGACGAATCACAAGCTTGGAGGTAATAAGTAATAATTAAAAATGCATTGAAATTGATATTGATAGTTATTTTTGAGTACTTACTAGTTTACTGCATTTTCTTTTGCACACTATTGTTACACATTTTCACCGACAGTTGGGCACGGGCCTTTGGTGGGTGCCTACTGGGATTTATTTCTTACACCTTATTTGGGTCATGAATTCAGCCCAAATAGACTATATTGTTGTAGGTGTCGACAGGGGAAAGGGTCCCTACATAGGTACATGATTATAGCATAGGAGTAGGAGAGCATGGGACTGAGCATAGGCTTGCGATACTGCTGCATTTTTTTACTCTTCTTTGTCGTTTGGTTGTACATTGTACACTGAGTTTCATCATATTGTATTGTAGTGTATCTTGTTATGGCTACTTTCATAGAATTAGTGACATGCTGCATCTTTATATATATGATTTCTAGTTCTCCTTACTCCAGTTATCAATTTCACTTGTGTATTATTTACTGCTTCCGCTTCTGTACATTGTTTATCTTTTCCACTGCACTACACTTTGACAAATGAGGGCATAGTTTCCCCACTATCATACCTAGGCCCTCACTGCTAGTCAGCAGCCTCTGGCATTTGGGGAAATACGCTTGAGGTCATGTGAACAACCGAGTTTGGGTCACCCGTTGTGTTTCACTAGGATCTGGGATGTTACAAAGTGGTATCAAAGAGGGGTTTCTTTTATTTGAATTACGGTTTGGATCCTTACTCAGGGATAAGATGGAAAGGGTAGTTGGTAATAAGTTGTGTCAGGGAGTAGCTAACCTGTGTACTGGGAAAAGCCAATCTGCCTCGTTATTAGAATTGTTTTTGGTTTTCCAATTTTACAGTTGATTTTATTTTCACCGTTGGGTGACACACTTGTGATTGGGTTGTTTATATGTTATACATGGGTTATATTATGTTGAATCATGATTAGATGAGTGTGTTCCATATCATGCATCATTTAAGAACATTCTAGAAATCGCATGTCATGCATTCTTTTCATGCCATGTAGGTGCATTGGAAATTTCAAGTTGTTGTGATAGTTGATGTGCTAGAAGATCATGCTGTTGTGGTATCTGCTTTGATAAATACATACTTTTTTAGAGTATTTTGGTGTGATATTTTGATATAATGAATGCCAAACTTTGGTTCTTGAGTATTATGGGACCCCAATGACCGGAATTTGGTGGATCATTAACGTGTTTTCCTTGTTATAACATGTGTAAGATGCCAAGATTTTATTCATGGGAAGTATGGGCCTTCACGGATTGGAATATGGAACTTAGGTGTTTGTTACATAATTTTCTGGGTTCCAGAGTAGATTCGGAGGCTTACTGTCTGGAAATACTAGGATACACGTTGTGTAGTTCTATGGACACATGCCATGTGTTCTTCTATTTGGGAAGAAATGAATCCTTTTTTAGGTACATGCCATGTACCCTACATACATGTTGTTTAATCTCTTCTCATGTCATTGGTCGTGTGGTAGAGAACATGGGGTAAGGATTGGTTTGGGGAAACACGATGTGTACCGATTGTACACGCCATTTAGTGTTGACCCGGTGTCCGCCCATGTAACTAAAAACAAGTACGGAGGAACCCTTAAGACATACACGCCATTTATACCTTGAATAATCCGTGTAGTCTGACCCAGGTACCCGGCCATGTCACGAACAACACGAGTTGGTGTTATCTTTCCTAGTACATGTTGTGTCCGGCTGGAACACGCCGGGTAGTGTCAGCCATGTAGTCGGACATGTAGTGAGCAACACGGGTCAGTCTGGGGATTCATTCAACACGTCGTGTCTTTTTGGAACACGTCGTGTAGTGTGACCAGGGTACACATGCCATGTGAAGAGAAATATGGGCTGGTGAAAGCTTATAGAGTACACACCGTGTTGACCACTGAACACACCGTGTAGTCTTGTTTTAGTAGATCTGTGTGGCTTAAGCCATGTCGAAGGACTCGGGCAAGGGGGAGAATTCAAGTACACACTGTGTATTGGGACAACATGCCATGTATTCGGGGTGTTACCCGACTAGTTTTAGTTGGAGTACATGCCCATGTGGATGACCTGTGACAACATGCCGTGTAGTATTTATACATGCCGTGTAGTCAAGTTTTGTAAAAATTCAATGTTTTTCTTCCCTTGTTCACTTATTACACTCCTTGTTTTCAATCCTTGATGACATTAATCTAAGGTGTGTGTTGACCTTGTAGGGTCATGCCGCTACGACGACCACCAGTTGTTCGCCAGGAGAGCGGCGTCAATTTTACTCCTGAGATGGTGGGCCATGGGCTACCAGTGGATCCTCCAATAGTGCCAGATGCAGCAGCGACCATTATACAGGATGTAGGCATAGAGGCGCAGTTCCGTGAAGGCTTAATACGGTTCATGAAGACCTTCCAGGGAGCACCGAAGGCTGCCACATCTATGGTAGAGCTGACACATATCTTCCAGAAGCAGCATCCGCCTACATTTTCAGGGGATGACAAACCACAGGCTGCAGAGTCATGGGTGGATTTGATGCAGATGATATTTGAGAATCAGAAGATGCCTCTTAGGAGGAGGGTCAAGCTCGCTATATACACACTGCGTGATTCCACCAAGACGTGGTTGGATGTTACCACCCAGTCTTAGCATCACTGATACATGGCATGGGAATATTTCTAGGCAGCCTTCTATGACTTCTTCTTCCCGAGGATGCTGCGAGCAGATCGAGCTCGAGAGTTCATTAAATTGTAGAAGGGCGCAATGTTAGTGACGGATTATTTTTCTCGCTTCACCGAGCATAATTTGTTACACCTATTCTGGTGGGTGATGAGGCATTGAGGGCTAGACACTTTCAGTATGGTTTTCGTAGTGAGATCCGAGTACTGGTGAACGTTTTCAGGTTTCCTATAGTGCTTACTATTATTAAAAAGGCACTTATTACAGAGCAGATCCTACGTGAGGCTATTGGGGAATTACAGGGTGGTTCAGTATCAGTTATGGGTACTGATTCTACCGTTAATAGGAAGAGACTGATGAGTTTATCTCGTGGTGGAAGTACTGGTCAGTAGAATTCTTTTGGTGGCTAGGTCATTTGCTACAAGTGTGGTAGAGAAGGGAACAAGAGGCATTAGTGTCCATGAGACCCAGTGGAGTGATGAGCTTCTGTCAAGATGGTCCATCTGCAGCGCTTTTGGAGGGTGTTTCTACTAGTGGCTAGTGAGAGTGGTTTTGTGCAGACTCTGCATGCGGGAGCAGGGCCAGCCGTTTCTTACTAGTCATGGAACTGGAATACATCAGGGCGTGCAGGCTTGGATGGTGGTTGTGAATGTGGTAGCCATAAACCATGATCTCAGAGGCAGCAGGGCGGGACAACTCAGGGTTGCAAGGGTGTGTCGTAGGGCCGTGGCACTGGATGGGTATATGTAGCGCAACAGACCCAACAGAAGAAGGATCCTAGACCGTCTACTGTTAGAGGTACTATCCTAGTTGCTTCTGTTTTATCTTCTACACTTTTTGATACTGGTGCTATGCATAGTTTTATATTTATGGCAATTATGGAGATCATTGGGCTCTTTGTGTCTTCTTCATCTGATATCACGATGCTAGACACTCTGTTGGGGTTTAGAACGGTAGTTGAGCGTCAATGCAGGGAGTTCCCCTAGAGGTTGGTGTGTGTCACTTTCTATGGTACCTCTATGTTTTAGAGATGACCTCTTATGATGTCATTCTTGGGATATACTTGTAAAGACCCGTAAAATTCAAGGGAAATTTTTTCTTAATTTTCTTTAGAATTTTACAAGAGCGCGGTTTCAGACGGCACCTGATTCCGAGGTCCGGAGTGCCCGGAATTAATTTCTGAAGTTTGGCTCGAGTACGTTCAGTGAACGAACGAGCGGGTATTTCTAACTTTTGATACGGTGCTCGGAATTGAAATCTGAGGGCACCGATGAACTCGCAGCGCCGATATTCGCTTAATGAGACCTTTTCGGAAGTTGCGTTTGTTGCGGGTTGAAAGTTAGTTTTTGGGTTTTTAGTTTAAGTTAAATAAAATTTGTAAGGAACAAATTTTATTTTTAACTAGTTAAGTCCTACCAAAGGGAGTTGGGAGTGGGACCCACATCCACTTAACCTCCCTTGGGAGGATTAAGTGAGGTGGGGTCCACACGAACCCCAACTCCTCAAATTCTCTCAAAACCTCCCCTTTAACTCATTTCATTAAATGTTGTCAACTTGAGTTACTTAATTAATTAAGGGAGTTAAACCCTTTTTGAATTTCAAACTTTTGAAATTCTAATGTGTATTGTAATAATAAAATAAGAAGATGTCTTATTTTATTTTGGGTTGTTTTGTTTGTCTCCTTGAGAGCTTTTGGAGAGCCTCCTCTTCTTCTTCAAACTCAACGAAGAACGCGAAGAACGTCGTTCTTCAACGAAGAACTTCTCCGCCGAAGAACACGATCCATCCGCGACGCCGTATCCGCGACGCGACGTACTTCTTCCGCGTCATCTCTTCCGCGACGGTTTTCCGCGACGAACGCCATCGACAACGACTCTTCCTCCGACGTCAAAGGAATCGACACCGATATTCCACGACTCCGTCAACGTGCGACTATCGAGGTAGGGGTTCTTGAGTTTGTTGTTTCCTTTTTATTTGACTTTCCTCAAGACTTGACGTAGAACGCTCAAGTTCCGACGAAGAACGCCGCTCCGCTCTTCTTCGTCTTCGGTGTCAACGAGAGAGAACACCGCACCTTCCTCGGACAACCTTCGTCGGCGTACAAGGTTTCGCCAACGACGTGCCTCTTCGGACGCGCCTCTTCGTCGTCGAATTTGACGAACGACGACCGCGTCGCCCGACCTCCGCGACGTCGTCTTCCGCGGAACGTAGAACGATCTTTGAACCTTATACCAAGGTAGGGGATGTTGTTTTATATTTAATTATCTCATTCTTGCTCGTGGTTCGTATGACTAACGTGAGGATGTTGATTATTTAAAGATGCGTTATTATTTTAACGTGAGGGGGCCGGACCGCACGAACACGGCCGAACCCCCTCCAGCGATCTTGTTTGTTCTTGCGGGTGGAATCAAGTGGCGTGGTGCTGTCGCACCACGCGGTTGATCGTGCGTTTATTTTACGCAACGCCGTCGCGCGCACACCATGGAAGAAACATCAAGAACGCGACGCCGTCGCGCCGCGTTGAAAGAACTTAAAGTGCGGCGGAGGGGCGCGGTGTCGTCGCACCGCGCCGGACGACGAACGCCGCGGCCGGTTCCGGGCCGCGGCGGAAGAGAAGGCCGGCGGCCGGGCCGCCGGCGTCGGTAGTCGAAGGCGGGACCGGAATTTCCGGTCCCTTTGGTAAAAACCGGCCGGCCAGCTGGCCGGCCGGATGGCTGAAAACAGGGGGAATAAATCCCCCGGACCGTTCAGCAAAACCCCCCTCTTAATGAGGGGGGCGGTTCCATGAAAGGGGGGCAGCAGCCCCCCGGTTCCCTTGAATCAAACCGGCCCCCACGTGGGGGCCGATTGTTGAAAATGGCGCGGCACAAGGCCGCGCCGCTCCAAAGAAGCGGGGGCTGAGCCCCCCGCGTGCGGCTCCCCGTGCGGCGCCCGCGCCCGCCGCCGCGCTACCGCCGCCGCCGCAGCCCGCCGCCGCCGCAGCCCGCCGCCGCCGCGGCCCGCCGCCGCCGCAGCCCGCCGCCGCCGCGGCCCGCCGCAGCTGCCGCCCGCCGCCGCCGCGGCCCGCCGCTGCCGCAGCCCGCCGCCGGCCGCCCCAGGGGGGGGTCGGCCCGGACCCGGACCCCCCCGTTTCGAACCAGTTTTGGTTTTTCGCTCATAACTTGAGCCTCGGACCTCCGAATGACGAACCGTCTGCGGCAACGTGATCCTTGGATCGAGACGGTCGTTTCGGTATATCGCACTCAAGGTTTCGGTTTACTTTGTGTCTGGCCGGGTTGGTTCGTTCACGAAACCAACCGGGCCTTCGGAGCGGAAACGCTCATATCTTGAGCTACGGACGTCCGATTGACGTGCCGTCAGTCGCGTTGTGTTCCTTTTAGTGAGACGGATATTTTGGTATACTCCGCCCGAGGTTTGGACGCAGGTGGAGTACGGTCGGGATGGTTTTTCCATAAAAACCAACGGGGCCCCGGAGACGAAAATGCCAATAACTCACAGACCGGGCGACCGATTGACGCGCTGTCTGTTTCGTTGACTTCCTTTTGATGAGACAGAACTTTTGACATACTCCGCCCGAGTTTTGGATGCAGTCGGAGTATGGCCGGGTTGGATTGTACCCGAAATCCAACCGGGCCCCTGGAACGGGAAAGCTGATATCTTTCAGACAGGACGTCCGCTTGACGAGCCGTCAGCGGCGTTGGTAGTTACGTTTAGTAACGGTCCCTATGAGTATACCCTATGGGAGTTCGGGGTACAGTTGAGATACGGCCGGGATTGGTTCGCACTCGAAACCAACCGGGCCCCTGGGACGAAAAGGCTAATAACTCACAGACCGGGCGTCCGATCGACGCGCCGTCTGTTGCGTTGAGACCCCTGTGACGAGACGGACCTTTGAGACACTTCTTCGTGGGACTTTGAGATACTTGGAGTATCGACCTGTAGCTCGTGGAGCGGACCCTCCCAGGGACGAGCATGCGATGTACGGAGACCGTGTAGCTGGCTGAGACCTGACGACTGCATGACCGACTCGACTTGGAGTGAGTCGACTAGCCCAGTGGACGGAGCACTACTTTCTGAGGTGCAGACCCATGGCGGACGGAGCACTACCTGTGTGACAGTGCAGACCCGCGGTGCTCGTCCGGAGAGTACCTTAGCAGGCTACTAGGGGGTGTGCACTACGGAGTTTGGGTGACATACCTCGGCGGGAAGCACTACTGTGTTTGGGTGGCTGGCCCGCAGTACTCGACATGAGGAGTACTTCAGCAGTCTTAGGTTAGTGAGCAGTACCTCGGAGTCGTGACAGGACCACTGCACACTCCAGAGACGGAGCTCTTCAGCAGTTACGGTTTCGATAATGAAAATCCTGGTTTGAGCTGAGACTTTTGACCTTCTGTTTACCTCATGATTGAGATGGGTCACTTGCTAACTTTGGTATATGTATGGGCATATACCCGGGTAGTGGTTATCCGTCGTTTTCACAATCCTTGTGTTTCCTCATGATTGAGATGGGTTACTTGATAACTTAGGTATATGTATGGGCATATACCTAAGTATGGTTTATCTGTTGAGATCTTCTTGTGTTTATCCTTGTTTGTTTTAGTGAGACCTTGAGGGTCTCGGGGTCCCTACTGAGTATCGTTATACTCACCCCTGCACGGGCTATGCCCGCACCTCGTTGTGTTGGTTGCAGACGACGGACAGTGCTGTCAGTAGCCGAAGGTTCGAGGACTGGACGGTACCTGGAGGTGGACTATACGACGAGGCGGTACCCGGAGGTGGACCACTGGGCGGGACATACTCGGAGCGGATGGCGGGACCCGAGGAGCAGAGGAGCTATTTGTACCCACCCTTCAGGTGGGATTTCCAGTGGACATCTCAGCGTAGCAGCTTTACTTTTCAGTCGTTGTTTTCCCTTTCGAGTTTTACTTTACAGTTGGGCTTGTATTTCCGGCCCCTTTTTACTTTTCAGTTCTTCTTTTTGTACTTAGTGTTTTACTTCCGCTTGTACTCTGTGGTGCTTGTTTTCTTTATAAAGGCAATGCCTTCCCAGTTATCGGGATTTTACGCCTTTGGTGCTAGTCGCCAGCCCCTGGCCTATGGAAGGCGGGCTTGGGGTAGTCACGGCACGGGCCCCGAGGACGGGTCGTGACAAATTGGTATCAGAGGAGTTCGGTTCTACCGCAGAACTTATAACTCTGATCTTTCTTTCTGTGAAGCAATAGTGTTAAGGGTACCGAGTGTGGTTTTCAGTTCAGGGAGTCCAGTGTTGGTGCGGGCGGCCGACGTATCCATACACCAGGACCCTGACAACTGATTTCCGACTTTGTGCAAGAAAACACTGATTGCGTGTGTGTTTTCAAAAGTTTTTCCCCTTAAAACAGCTCAAACCAGGTCAGCTCACCAGGTATAATCGTTTGATCGTGTTACGTTGTTTCTTTCAGGATGGCCCCACGACGGCAGCCAGCTAGGGTTCCGAGAATCGAACGTGACGACAGCCCACCGAGCGACGAGGCCTCGGTGCAGGGCCCTTTGTCAGCAGTGGCACCGGCGGTAGCTCTACCCGCCGAGCCCCCGATGCTTCCAGCAGCAGCCGCTGACGATGCACGTCGCCTCAGCGCACTGCATGAGTTTCAGCGCCAGCGACCGCCCAGGTTTCGCGGGGAGACGGATCCCCAGGCTGCAGAGGACTGGCTGGAGGCAGTGGTACGAGTGTTTAGGCTAGTGAGGACACCAGCTGACCTCATGGTGATCCTCGCTGCGAGCCTACTACACGCAGCAGCAGGTAGGTGGTGGAGCCACTTGTTTCAGTTTTGCGATGAGATGGACTTCGCATGGGAAGACTTCGAGACCTTCTTCAGGGTGGAGTTTGTGCCAGTATCTCTACACCCCGAGCGTGTACAGGAGATTCTGCCTTTGCCGCGTGTTTTTCGATCAGAAGCCGAGTCATTTGTGGGCAGTAGACAGATGATGCAGAGGTCCAGGAGGACCAGACCAGCAGTTGGGCGATCTCGGGTTTTAGGACCGGTGGTGCGGGGCACCCGAGGTGGGGTCAGAGCCAGGCGTGCCAGAAACGGACAATGTTACTCCTATGGCGGAAAGGGTCACCTGGCACGTGACTGTCCGACTCCTCGATCCACAGGCTTGGAGGGAGCCACCGAGGTTGAGGCAGCGACAAATGCTGGAGCTCTGGGAGCAGGTGGACAGGGGAGGAACTAGTGGATACGTCTTTTGTACTTCTAGTTCCATGTTGATGTTGATTTTGTGTAGCGTCTTGTAATATGAGCTGCAATAATAAAAGACGCATACCTTTGTGATGTTTTCTTTCCTGTCCTCTTTTGTGATGTTACTAAGAGGTTCCAGTTGACTGTTGACTTGACCCTCACTTGTGAGACATCTACTGGAGGAGACCCAGTTACCACACACTGATGCCGACAGTGTGACTCAACCCTTGGAGGCGAGAGTAACGGTTGGATCTCTTAGTAGTAGCGTCGAGGCCTTACGACGTCATCCTTGGTATGGATTAGTATCATCCATGTTAGGATTGACTGTTTTAGGCAAAGAATGTGGTTCATCCAGGGGATGAGACCAGGTTTCTCTTATCGGCAAAGAAGAAATCTTGCAGCTCTTGTGGGACCAGAGATGGTCCGGGCCACGTCAGAGGAGGTCCATGTCATCCAGGAGCGGATGAGGACAACACAGAGCCGGCAGAAGTCATACGCTGACAGGAGGCGGATGCCACTGGAGTTCGAGGATGGCGACCACGTCTTCTTGCGGGTCTCACCTCAACGTGGTATTCGGGGATTTGGCCGAGGCGACAAGTTATCTCAGCGCTTCATCGGACCCTTCCAGGTCCTCAGCAGGGTTGGTGAGGTGGCTTATCGCCTGGCTCTACCACCTCAGTTGCACCGGGTGCACGACGTCTTCCACGTGTCTCAGCTGAGGAGATACGTGCACGACCCGACACACATCGTTGATGATGGGGCGACTTTTACGGAGGTCCCGGTGGAGATAGAGGATCGACAGGAGCGGGTCCTACTTGGGCGACCGATTCCTCTTGTGCGCAACAGATGGCGGCACGGGAATCTCCAGGAGAGCACATGGGAGCGGGAGGCTCAGATGCGTGCTCAGTACCCTCTTTTGTTTCCCTAGTTTTTGATGTATCTTTACGGGGACGTAAAGCCCTGAGGTGGGAGTAATGTAAAGACCCGTAAAATTCAAGGGAAATTTTTTCTTAATTTTCTTTAGAATTTTACAAGAGCGCGGTTTCAGACGGCACCTGATTCCGAGGTCCGGAGTGCCCGGAATTAATTTCTGAAGTTTGGCTCGGGTACGTTCAGTGAACGAACGAGCGGGTATTTCTAACTTTTGATACGGTGCTCGGAATTGAAATCCGAGGGCACCGATGAACTCGCAGCGCCGATATTCGCTTAATGAGACCTTTTCGGAAGTTGCGTTTGTTGCGGGTTGAAAGTTAGTTTTTGGGTTTTTAGTTTAAGTTAAATAAAATTTGTAAGGAACAAATTTTATTTTTAACTAGTTAAGTCCTACCAAAGGGAGTTGGGAGTGGGACCCACATCCACTTAACCTCCCTTGGGAGGATTAAGTGAGGTGGGGTCCACACGAACCCCAACTCCTCAAATTCTCTCAAAACCTCCCCTTTAACTCATTTCATTAAATGTTGTCAACTTGAGTTACTTAATTAATTAAGGGAGTTAAACCCTTTTTGAATTTCAAACTTTTGAAATTCTAATGTGTATTGTAATAATAAAATAAGAAGATGTCTTATTTTATTTTGGGTTGTTTTGTTTGTCTCCTTGAGAGCTTTTGGAGAGCCTCCTCTTCTTCTTCAAACTCAACGAAGAACGCGAAGAACGTCGTTCTTCAACGAAGAACTTCTCCGCCGAAGAACACGATCCATCCGCGACGCCGTATCCGCGACGCGACGTACTTCTTCCGCGTCATCTCTTCCGCGACGGTTTTCCGCGACGAACGCCATCGACAACGACTCTTCCTCCGACGTCAAAGGAATCGACACCGATATTCCACGACTCCGTCAACGTGCGACTATCGAGGTAGGGGTTCTTGAGTTTGTTGTTTCCTTTTTATTTGACTTTCCTCAAGACTTGACGTAGAATGCTCAAGTTCCGACGAAGAACGCCGCTCCGCTCTTCTTCGTCTTCGGTGTCAACGAGAGAGAACACCGCACCTTCCTCGGACAACCTTCGTCGGCGTACAAGGTTTCGCCAACGACGTGCCTCTTCGGACGCGCCTCTTCGTCGTCGAATTTGACGAACGACGACCGCGTCGCCCGACCTCCGCGACGTCGTCTTCCGCGGAACGTAGAACGATCTTTGAACCTTATACCAAGGTAGGGGATGTTGTTTTATATTTAATTATCTCATTCTTGCTCGTGGTTCGTATGACTAACGTGAGGATGTTGATTATTTAAAGTTGCGTTATTATTTTAACGTGAGGGGGCCGGACCGCACGAACACGGCCGAACCCCCTCCAGCGATCTTGTTTGTTCTTGCGGGTGGAAGCAAGTGGCGTGGTGCCGTCGCACCACGCGGTTGATCGTGCGTTTATTTTACGCAACGCCGTCGCGCGCACACCATGGAAGAAACATCAAGAACGCGACGCCGTCGCGCCGCGTTGAAAGAACTTAAAGTGCGGCGGAGGGGCGCGGTGCCGTCGCACCGCGCCGGACGACGAACGCCGCGGCCGGTTCCGGGCCGCGGCGGGACGAAGAGACCGCGGCCGGTTCCGGGCCGCGGCGGAAGAGAAGGCCAGCGGCCGGGCCGCCGGCGTCGGTAGTCGAAGGCGGGACCGGAATTTCCGGTCCCTTTGGTAAAAACCGGCCGGCCAGCTGGCCGGCCGGATGGCTGAAAACCGGGGGAATAAATCCCCCGGACCGTTCAGCAAAACCCCCCTCTTAATGAGGGGGGCGGTTCCATGAAAGGGGGGCAGCAGCCCCCCGGTTCCCTTGAATCAAACCGGCCCCCACGTGGGGGCCGATTGTTGAAAATGGCGCGGCACAAGGCCGCGCCGCTCCAAAGAAGCGGGGGCTGAGCCCCCCGCGTGCGGCTCCCCGTGCGGCGCCCGCGCCCGCCGCCGCGCTCCCGCCGCCGCCGCTGCCCGCCGCCGCCGCGGCCCGCCGCCGCCGCAGCCCGCCGCCGCCGCGGCCCGCCGCCGCCGCCCCAGGGGGGGGTCGGGCCGGGTCGGCCCGGACCCGGACCCCCCCGTTTCGAACCAGTTTTGGTTTTTCACTCATAACTTGAGTCTCGGACCTCCGAATGACGAACCGTCTACGGCAACACGATCCTTGGATCGAGACGGTCGTTTCGGTATATCGCACTCAAGGTTTTGGTTTACTTTGAGTCTGGCCGGGTTGGTTCGTTCACGAAACCAACCGGGCCTTCGGAGCGGAAACGCTCATATCTTGAGCTACGGACATCCGATTGACGTGCCGTCAGTCGCGTTGTGTTCCTTTTAGTGAGACGGATCTTTTGGCATACTCCGCCCGAGGTTTGGACGCAGGTGGAGTACGGTCGGGATGGTTTTTCCATAAAAACCAACCGGGCCCGGGAGACGAAAATGCCAATAACTCACAGACCGGGCGACCGATTGACGCGCCGTCTGTTTCGTTGACTTCCTCTTGATGAGACGGAACTTTTGACATACTCCGCCCGAGTTTTGGATGCAGTCGGAGTATGGCCGGGTTGGATTGTACCCGAAATCCAACCGGGCCCCTGGAACGGGAAAGCTGATATCTTTCAGACAGGACGTCCGCTTGACGAGCCGTCAGCGGCGTTGGTAGTTACGTTTAGTAACGGTCCCTATGAGTATACCCTATGGGAGTTCGGGGTACAGTTGAGATACGGCCGGGATTGGTTCGCACTCGAAACCAACCGGGCCCCTGGGACGAAAAGGCTAATAACTCACAGACCGGGCGTCTGATCGACGCGCCGTCTGTTGCGTTGAGACCCCTGTGACGAGACGGACCTTTGAGACACTTCTTCGTGGGACTTTGAGATACTTGGAGTATCGACCTGTAGCTCGTGGAGCGGACCCTCCCAGGGACGAGCATGCGATGTACGGAGACCGTGTAGCTGGCTGAGACCTGACGACTGCTTGACCGACTCGACTTGGAGTGAGTCGACTAGCCCAGTGGACGGAGCACTACTTTCTGAGGTGCAGACCCATGGCGGACGGAGCACTACCTGTGTGACAGTGCAGACCCGCGGTGCTCGTCCGGAGAGTACCTCAGCAGGCTACTAGGGGGTGTGCACTACGGAGTTTGGGTGACATACCTCGGCGGGAAGCACTACTGTGTTTGGGTGGCTGGCCCGCAGTACTCGACAGGAGGAGTACTTCAGCAGTCTTAGGTTAGTGAGCAGTACCTCAGAGTCGTGACAGGACCACTGCACACTCCAGAGACGGAGCTCTTCAGCAGTTACGGTTTCGATAATGAAAATCCTGGTTTGAGCTGAGACTTTTGACCTTGTGTTTACCTCATGATTGAGATGGGTCACTTGCTAACTTTGGTATATGTATGGGCATATACCCGGGTAGTGGTTATTCGTCGTTTTCACAATCCTTGTGTTTCCTCATGATTGAGATGGGTTACTTGATAACTTAGGTATATGTATGGGCATATACCTAAGTAGGGTTTATCTGTTGAGATCTTCTTGTGTTTATCCTTGTTTGTTTTAGTGAGACCTTGAGGGTCTCGGGGTCCCTACTGAGTATCGTTATACTCACCCCTGCACGGGCTATGCCCGCACCTCGTTGTGTTGGTTGCAGACGACGGACAGTGCTGTCAGTAGCTGAAGGTTCGAGGACTGGACGGTACCTGGAGGTGGACTATACGACGAGGCGGTACCCGGAGGTGGACCACTGGGCGGGACATACTCGGAGCGGATGGCGGGACCCGAGGAGCAGAGGAGCTATCTGTACCCACCCTTCAGGTGGGATTTCCAGTGGACATCTCAGCGTAGCAGCTTTACTTTTCATTCGCTGTTTTCCCTTTCGAGTTGTACTTTACAGTTGGGCTTGTATTTCCGGCCCCTTTTTACTTTTCAGTTCTTCTTTTTTTACTTAGTGTTTTACTTCCGCTTGTACTCTGTGGTGCTTGTTTTCTTTATAAAGGCAATGCCTTCCCAGTTATCGGGATTTTACGCCTTTGGTGCTAGTCGCCAGCCCCTGGCCTATGGAAGGCGGGCTTGGGGTAGTCACGGCACGGTCCCCGAGGACGGGTCGTGACAATACTAGTTGGTTCCCTTTTAGCCTATGTATATTTCTATCATTGCAGGGTGAGTTTCATGTCACTAGAGGGAAGATAGTTTCTATACAAGGGTGAATGGGATGTCCAAGGGTGTTGAGCTAGACCCGAGCATCGTGGGAGAGGTGGTGTGATAGCCCAGATCGTGAGCGTATACCTATATGATCGGGGATCATATTGGAAGTATTTCCTTCCAGTGGTTAATATTTTTAGGGATTTCTTCCTAGACGACTTTTCAGGTCTACCTTCCGAGCGTGAGGTGGATTTCTCCATTGATCTTGTGCCATGAGAGGCACCGGTGTCCATTCCTCCAAATATAATGGACACACCTGAGTTACAAGCGCTCAAGAGGCAGTTTATGGAGTTATAGAACAATGTGTTTCATCCAACCTAGTACTTCTCTTTGGGGTTCACCTATCCTATTTTCTATGAAGACGGACGGTACCCTCAGACTTTGTGTGGATTATCAGAAACTGAACCAGCTAACACTCAAAAACTGATATCACTTATCGACGATTGATGATATTTTTGATCAACTTCGAGGAGCACGAGTGTTCTTGAAGATTGACCTGAGATCCTGACATCATCAGTTACGCGTAATACTATCTGACATACCACTTACAACTTTTTGTAGGAGATATAGTCAATAAGAGTACTTGGTGATGCCGTTTGGACTTACAAACGCGCCAGTAGTTTTCATGGCTCTGATGAATCGTGTGTTCCATCCATATCTAGATTATTTCTTGGTAGTCTTTGTGGACGACATCTTGGTGTACTCTTACACTCGGCACGACCATACCACCCATCATTAGATCATACTGAGTACACTGAGAGATCATTAGATGTATGCTAAGCTCTCGAAGTGACACTTTTGGATGGACTAGATTCACTTCCTAGGTCATATTATCTCAGAGGAAGGAGTTGTAGTAGACCCAGAGAAGGTGATAGATGTAGTTTCCTGGAAGCAGCCTAAGAACGAGTTTGAGATATGAAGTTTCTTAAGTTTTTCTGGTTACTACAGGTGTTTTATACAGGACTTCTCCCACTTAGCAGCACCATTCATGGGTTTGAATAAGAAAGGGGTGATGTTTGTTTGGTTAGAAGCTTGAGAGATAACCTTTCAGGAGATGAAGGGAAAGTTGACATCACCACCAGTCCTGATACTTCCAGAGTACAGGAAAAGCTATACAGTTCACTGTAATGCATCAAGTATTGGACTGGGAGTAGTTTTGATGATGGGTGATCGAGTTGTTGCATACAGGTCTTGGAAGTTGAGGCAACATGATAGGAATTACTCGACGGATGACCTCGAGTTGGCTGCATTTATTCATGCTTTGTGTTGTTGGAGACATTATCTCTTGGGAGAGAATTTTTTGGTTTTCACTAACCACAAAAGTCTTAAATACATCTTTACTCAGGATTACTTGAACCTGAGACAATGAATGTGGGTCGAATACCTTTAGTCCTTTGACATTGAACTTGCCCATACACCTGGTAAGGGTAATGCAGTAGCTGATGCACTGAGTAGGAAGTCTCAGACACAAGTTGTGTAGGAGGCCAGTGGTGAGTGGAAGCTTATGGCTTTGTTCTCTGAGATGCATTTGGAGGTTCATGACAGTCAAGGGAAAACCTATCTTTCCTCTATAGCTGTGACTTCTACCCTCTTGGATAAAGTGAGGATGAGATAGCTATAGGATTCAAAAGGCCTAGTTCTATGAGAGTCGGTGGAAAATGAGGACCCTCCTCTTGGATGGATGATAAGCGATGATGATTTCTTGTGTTTCCATGGACGAGTGTGGGTTCCAGGGGATATACGTGAGGAGATGATGCGGGAGTTCCGTGCTTCATCCTGGGCAGTACATCTCAGAGTTACCAAAATGTACTGTGACTTGAGATATCAGTATTGGTGGAAAGTTATAAAGAGAGAGGTATCTGGTTTTGTTATGAGATGTTCCACCTGTCAGTAGGTGAAGGAGGAGCATCAGAGGCCAGCTAGAATGTTACAGTAGTTACCCATTTCAGAGTGAAAATGGGATGATGTCACGATGGATTTTTTGACAGGATTGTTGAGGTCACCTCGAGGCAGTGATGTCGTGTGGGTTGTTGTAGAGAGGCTTATGAAGGTAGCTTACTTTTTTCCAATCAAGGATTCCTTCAGTGTGGATGAGCTCGAAAAGTTGCATATATGATAGGTAGTACGTCTTCATGGGGTCCTTCATTCTATTGTTTCTGATAGCGGTGCTCGCTTTACGTCTCATTTCTGGCAGAGTTATCAGAGGGCACTGGGTACACAGGTTATTCTGAGCACACCTTACCACCCTCAGACCGATGTCCAGTCAGAGCGTATGATACAGGTTCTAGAGGACATGTTGTTTGCATGCATCCTAGAGTTTGGGGACTGTTGGGGGAAGCATATACCCCTGGTCAATTTTTCCTATAATGACAATTTTCAGGAATCTATTGAGATGGAACCTTATCAGGATTTATATGGTAGGCCATGACGATCACCTTTGTGCTGGTAAGAGGTAGTTGAGGCATATTTAGTGGGACCACTTCTCGTACAGGAGACATCAAAGCAGGTTCTGTTGATTCAGAAGCGGATGGATATCGCACAGTCTCGTCAGAAATCTTATGATGATTGTCGCAGATGACCATTGGAGTTCGTGGTCGGGGATCATGTTTTCTTACGTGTTTCATTGAGTTTGGAACACAGGCAGATCAGAAGACAGGGTAAACATTCACTGAGGTATGTGGGCTGTTTGAGATTGTGGAGAGAGTCAGGTTGGTTGCCAACCGGTTGCAGTTTCCTTAAGTGTTTTTGATAAAATAAGGAAAATGGGGAAAATCACAAATTTTGTGACTACACGCTGTTTAGTTTTCCACACACCATGTACTTTGGCCGTGTGGGATGAGTACATAGGTCACGTAGGCCTGTCGGCAATGAAGGGTGTAAAAACTGACTACACGCCATGTATAGGGTATTTACACACCATGTAGTCAGTCGGCAGGTGAACCGTATGGAAGTGGCGGCAGCTGCCAGTGGAGCGACAGTACATGTCGTGTACTTAGGACTACACGTCGTGTAGTCATGTCGAAAAATGAATAGTGCTGCAGTGGAAAGATGCCGCCAAAGGAACAGTTTAAACAAATGAGAAGTACACGCTGTCTACTTGAGTGTACATGCTATGTAGTTTTTTTCTCTTAAAAATGGAAGTAGCCTTCTATATTCACAGAGGAAGCATAGAATGCCCGATTAAAGTAGGATAGATAGTCGGAGCTTGGATAATCTCCCGAATTCACATCGGGAACCCGATTCATACGTCGTCGATCTCATTAGAAACGCACAGGTAAGCTCTTCCTTATCCAAGAGCCTTTATTACCATTTATTTCCTGAGGGAAAGTTATTTGGGTTTGAACAATATCTTGTTCACCTCAGATCTATGTCGTTCTCTTTTGTTTCGGGAGGCGTCGTTCATGCATACAGATCATGGGCGATCGAGGTAGGTGGTCTGATGTTTATTTTTAACTGTTGTGTTTAAATTGTGTACTGTTGTGCTACACTCCCATGGTTGGGTTGTCGTATAGTGGAGACCTTCACTAAAAAGATATATATAATTGCATATATAATCTAATGATATGTTTAAACTGCTGTTTGGGATCACTGCTTGCATCCAGGTCCACCCCAGGGGTGCGTTTCTCTATTTACCCATTTGGCTAGGATACCCGAGGGTATGCCATGAATATATTATGCATTGAATTTCTCTTGTGAGAATTTTTATATAAATTTTTGTAATGCTTTGGGCTTTGCCCAGTTCTATTAGTCTGAGGGTAGCGTTTTCCTTTAGCCTCAGGGCAGTGTTGTTTAGCTTGACGGAAGTGTTTGGTTGGCCTAAGGGTAACCTTTGTTTATCCCTGAGGGCAGTGGTTTTTGTTCCTGAGGGAAATATCATGTATGCCTAAGGGCAATGATCGTTATGCCTGGGGGAAATCACCTGCAGATATTGAATCGATTACCTGAGGGTAAGGATAGTATGTCTGAGGACACATCTATATAGAATATTCACTGAGATGATTTCCAATGTTATACCTGCCAGAACGAAGCACAAGATTGGAGGTAATAAGTAATAATTAAAATTGCTTTGAAACTGGTATTGACAGTTACTTTTGAGTACTTACTAGTTTACTACATTTACCTTTTCACATTGTTGTTACACATTTTCACCGATAGTTGGGCACGGGCCTTTGGTAGGTGCATACTGGGATTTATTTCTCACACCCTATTTGGGTCATAACTTCAGCCTAAACAAACTATATTGTTGTAGGTCTCGATAGATGAAAGGGTCCTTATATAGGTATGTGATTGTAGCAGAGGAGTAGGAGAGCATGGGGCTGAGCATAGGCTTATGATGCTGCTGTGTTTTATTTACTCTGCTTTGTCATTTGGATGTACCTTATACTATGAGTTTTATTGTATTTTATTGCAGTGTATCCTGTTCTAGCTACTTTTATTAAATTAGTGACATGATGCATCCTTATATATATGACTCCTGGTACTCTTTACTTCAGTTATCCATTTCAGTTGTATATTATTTACTACTTCCGCTACTATATGTTATTTATATTTTCTGTTGTTCTACACTTTGAAAAATGAGGTCATAGTTTCCCCACTATCCAACATGGGCCCTCACTACTAGTCGGTGGCCTCTAGTGTTTGGGTAAATTCACTTGATTTCATGTGACCAACCAGGTTCGGGGCACCCATTGTGTGGCACCCGGATTCGGGATGTTACAAAATGTTAATAATTTGATCATAAACCATGAATGGTATAAAAATTGCACATCCACAACTGAACATAATCATAAACTATTAAATGACATATTTTAAATGTTATCATAAGATATCAACCTCAAATATAGATAATATTCAATAAGGATATTGATATTGATGAAAATACTCTAACAAAACCATAAGAATTTTCTTGATAAAAATACCATTTTTTACTTTGAAATTTTTTATTTAATAGATGTGCATTTATAAAATAAAAAACATAATTTGAAAATAATATAGTAAAATTTTAATGGAATCTCTAATTCATAAAGGAATCACGATGGTGGTTAAATCCCCTATAACTATATATGATAAAAAATATTATGTTCCAATTTTTCTAAAAAAATCATAATATACCTCATTTGTAAAATGGAAAACATATTACATTCACATCATTTTATAAAAATATGAACATGGGTAAAAATAAATTTTTTAATAATAATATAATATATACTTTGGAAATCATTTTTAGGAAACATGGACATGGATAATCATAATTTAAATTATTTCTTTGAAGAATCCTTCAGTAAAATAATATTTAAACATTCTAAAGCATCCCATCACACATTGAAACATTTGGAATATTATATCCAGTAATGAATAATATTAATGAAACATATAATATCATTAGAATATCGATATTCATTATATTAATTTTCAAATTAGAATTATATACACCACACATCTAAAATAAGAGCTGAATAAGGCATATATCTCACTGAAGTAAAAGTGAGATGAGAAACCCCTTACCATATGCTTCCTTATATCGAACATGATTTAACCTCATGTATAATGGTTTTAAGATTTTTATTAACTTATATATGATCTATTTTCATATTAATTTTATCATATATAATTCATTTATAACTTTATATTACCAATTTTTTAACTATTCCATGTTAAAGTAATGTTTCGGGTAATAACCACTTTGTTTATCGTACGTGTTTTGAAAAGTTATTCTTGATCCAATTTAATATATCATGATTTAAATAATTCCATAATGTAAAAAATTATTTATATATCATATATATTAATTATATTAATATATATAATTGATTAACATATGAAATGGAATACACTGTTCATGGAGATGATAGGTCATACGTACGCATGAATGTTGATTCCATTTTCTTATTGCATTGAATGGATTATGTAAAATTCCATATTTACATGTAGTTCCTATAGAATTAATTTTTTATATTTTTTGTATTTATTAATTATATACATTTATATAATCATTCTCGAATGGTTAACGTGGAAGATGAATCCCATCGTGTCTTTGGGACAATTGGACAAACGAATGCACGAGTGAAAAAATCATTTACTTAATGGTAAATGAGTGAATAATAGGTTGGTAAAATAATTAAAAATAATCAATACAATTTAATATCTGTTATTAATAACCATTATATCCATCATTTTACACATCATAATAAATAGGTGATTAAAAACAACTACACCTCGATGTGGAGACGGTAAGATGTACGTACGCAAGCATGATGCCTTTCTTTGTCATAGGATGGATAAATGGTAGAATATGGTAGTCCCATAATCCTAAAAACATATCAAGAATATATAATATACTAGAAATATTAATTTATTATGGAATCAAAACATGAAGAGGATGTATAAGGAAAATGAACTTTAATTAGTCAGTAAAGACTATTACCTCTTCTTAAGAAAACCTCCATTGGATATCCTCTTAGGGACACTAGGGTTGGTCTTTTTTGAAAAATAGGTCCTATATAACATTTATAATAATGTTATTATGGGAAATGGGAAGATTTTTGTAGATTAGGGAGGCTCAATGTTGTGTGATGAAGTGATGCACGAGGTTCCCTTTTATAAGAGAGTCGAGTTGCACTCTTGGAATTCATTAAAATACTAAATTAATATGAAGTTATTTTCAATTTCAAATAGAAATAAATTGTGAAATTTTAAATATAAGATGATTATGTGTCTAAATGCTCCAAAAATACGATTTTAGGTCACATTTTAAACCATATCTTTTGGATTAAACCCTTAGTTAAACCCTTTATAACTTACCATGATAACTTGGATTTTTATATTTTAGTGTTAATGTATTTACTATAAAATGTAAAATGAACCCCAATTTCATAATTCATAATTAAGTTAACATTATTATAATTAATGTTATGAATTTTAAATTTTTTTGTATTATATACCATTTAATACTTTATTATTTATTTTAATGTTTCATTTATGTGAATTTTGATACAATTCATTTATTGTATTTGAAAAAATATCATAAAAACATGATATATTCAATCCAACAGTTATAATAAATCAATAATAAGTTGAAATTGTCTATAAAATTCTTAGATGCTATTAATTTGATCAATTTATATTTATTTTAATTTTTTTAATATAATATATTTGATATTTCTATTAATTAAACTTTTATAACATCATCATTGTGCAATAATTTAAGTTAGTTATTTGTTTCCTAAAAATAAAAGTCATATTACTTTGATAAATTATAAAAAAATATCAATACACAGACTCTAATTTCTCAGAGTCATGCACTTACTTATTACATTTTCATAAATAAAAGTGTCGAATCTCAAAGGACCGACAAGTTTATTAGTTTTTGAAGATAGATTACATACATGAACATCACACTACAATTTAAAACATAAAACAAAACATATAAAACACTTTGAGGACACTGTAATTCTCTTATAATAAACCTGCATATTAGTCATAATACTCATCATATAATCCTGGGAAAATTTAATAATAAGAATGGGGTGATCTGAAATGCTCTGTAAGGGTACGTTTACAACAAAATCTTTGAGTAAATATGGAATAAACAATAATATAGCATGGTAAATAATTGAAACACATTCCATTTAAAAAATAACATGAGATAATAAACTTAACCCTTTATATTCTACTATTCAAATAATCATAGGTAAATTAATAACTAATCAATCATTGATGGAATGCATAATGCTGGATATCTAAAATATACCATCGAGGCCTTGGCAAAGATATCTTAAAATAAATTGGTAAGGCCTTAGCCAAATACATATCTAGTTTGTCTCATGAGACATACCGATACATCAAGGGGCTATAATGGGCCCCTACCACAATATACTAAGTTTAATTTATTCCTTATATAAATTGGGTAAAACATAATAAACATAAATATTCATATTGAAAAACTACCATGAGAAATGAAAATAATTTAACCATAAACCGAGAATGGTATCAAAATAGCACATCCATAGCCCAACCAAATAAAATTGCTTTCAATGAAATATGTTAAATAATATCACAAGAGATCATCCTCAAATAAGAATATAATTCAACAAGGCTGTTAACAAAAATAAAAATACTCTAATAAAATCATGAGAAATATCTTGGGAAAATATCATTTTTTACATTGAATTCACTTATTTAAAAGCCACAGATTTATAAAATAAATAGTTTATTTTAAAATATCTTTCTAAAATTGTAATAGAGGATTCAAAACATCAAGGTTTCATGATGGTGGAAAAATCTTCTCATTCCTTATAAGTTAAAAAAACATTACTTCCCTATTTGTTTTTGAAATGTCAAAAAGTATATAGTTTGAAAAATGAAAACAAATATGACATTCAAACCATTTTATAAAACGTAAATCATTGGTAAAATAATTTAATTTTTTAGAATAATAGTAAAAAAAATTGGAATTTTTGAAGAAACATGGACGTGTATTATAATAATTTAAGCGATTTCTTTGAAAGATCCGTGATGAAAATAATATTTAAACATTCAAAAGTGTCCATACAACATTGAAACATTTGAAAAATAATCCCCATGTATTAATAAAATTAATGAGACTTATAATACAATTATAATAGATATATTCATGATATAACTTTTGAAAGGTTCATTATATACACAACACAACAAAAACATGTTGTGAATAAGACATATATCTCATAGAAGTAAAAGTTGGACTAGAAACCCATTACCACACACTTCTATTAGTAGAACATGATTAAACCTCCTGTATAATTGTTTTAAGAATATTATGAACATATATTTGAACCTTTTTATTTTTTTTAAATCCTATATGATTCATTTATGACTTTATATTACACATTATTAACTATTTTTAGTTAAAGCAATATTTGGGGTAATAACTACTTTGTTTATCTTACGTGTTTGGAATTGTTATTCTTGATAACATAACTTATATCATGATTATATTACTTCAATAATGTAAATAATTATTTATATATCATATATATTTATTATATAAAAATAAATAATTGATAGATTTATTAATGGGAGTATACTGTTCATGGAGGCAATTGTTTGAAAGTACGCATGAATGTTGTTTCTATTTTCTTATCATATTGAATGGATGAAGGTAAATGAAACATATATATATATATATATATTATTCTAGTATCATAATTAATTAATATATTTCATATTTATTTGTTATATAAATTTTTAGAATCACTCTTGAATGATTAATATGGAAGTGGAGTCTCATCTTGTCATGGAGATGATAGGCCACACGTACACACGAGCGACGATATCATTACCGTAATATTAATGGGGTAAAAAATTGGATGGTATATTAATTATATAAAATAATAATCATGTCTTATTTATCATTATATACATTATATCCATCATTATACCAATTAAAATTAAGTTGTTATGAAAAAAATTACACCACTCTATAAATATGGTAACCCATACATACACACGCGCAGTGCTTTTGTTTGTCACAGGATGGATAAATAGAGGAATTGTTTTTCACCTAACAATAATAAAATCTCATAATATAGATGATACATTATTTTTTACTTTATTTTATAAACAAAACATGAATAGTAAGTAGAGGAAAAAATTATCTTCAATGAGTTGATAAAGATGATTACCTCTTCTGAAGAGAACTTCCTTTGGATCTCCTCTTAAGGACACTAGGGTTGGTATTTTTGGAGGAAAGGTCCTAAATAAATTTTAGATGGATGTTAGGAGTGGAAATGGGATGTTTTTTATTATATAAATGAGGATCAAGGTTCTGTGAAGATGTGATGGTGGAGGTTCCGTTTTATAAGAGAGGGGAGGGGAACTCTTGGAATCCATTAAAATTGAAAATTAATAAAAATTTATTTTAGATTTCAAGTATCCCCAAAGAGGGTTATTTAGAATATAAGATGAGGATGAGTAAAAAAAATTTAAACCAATTATTTTTAGTGAAGTTTATGTCACATTATTAACCTTATATTTGGATTTAACCCTTTGTTAAGCCATTTAATTCTTATAGGGTCAACATGGATTTTTTTACACGTTAGGATTAATATAGTTTCAATAAATTCTAAAAGAACCACAATTGGATAATTTATGAATATTTCAACTTTATTATAATCATTTGAATAAATATTATATTTTTATATATATTATTCCATTTAATAAAATATTATTAATAATAAAATATCAATTATGTAAATTTTGATATTATTCATTATCTGCCTTTTTAAAAATATCATTACAACACGATATCTTCAAACTAACACTTCTATTATATAAAAAATATAACAATTTTACTTATAAAATTCTTTTATGTCAATAATTAAGTCAAATTTTATTTTTTTTAATAATAATATCATTTATTTCATATTTCTATTAATTAAACTATTACTACATCATCATGGTGTAAGATATTAAGGTAATTATTTATTCTGTAAAAATTAAAGATAAATTACCATGAAAAATAATAATATATATCTTTCAAATTACTATTTATAGTCGAATCTATATTTGGTATAACCCCATATTAAAAATGGTATATTTGTTAAAATATGAGTATGACATTTTTAACTCTTTTTTAGATAAAGCATAATAAATCTAATATTCTGAAAAAAGTGGATTAAAAATTATATAATTATGGACTAAGGATGATTTTGGTCGAAAAACATTGCTAAAATGGAATTAGGATAATTATTAAGAAATTAGTTTAATATTTATAATATTATTTTTACCCTTAACTATTCGATTTAACCTCAACCATGGTAAATAATAAAATTAGTAATGTTCCTATTCAAAATATCCAAAAGTTGTATTGACCCTAATAAACACAAAATATCACACTAATTAAAATAGTTTTTTTTCATTTTTCTAAATTCAATTCAAATAAGTGGATAAATTATGTTAAATTCAAATCCCATAGATGTGGAGAGAAAGCGGGTAAAAGAAAACATGCAATGATTCATATGTTTTTATCCAATTTAAATAAAAATGATTATTGTGACCTAATTTTGATTCATATATGTATAAATGTTCTATTTTGAATTTATAAATAAATTTAATCAATAATAATTTTTTAAAATAAAAGGATGTTTTTAACAACAATTTAATATTTCTCACTATTTGTCAAAAAAAACTTCCTAGACAAATACTAAATATTCACCCTAATCTAATTTTGACATTATGAATTCAAAAATGAAGTTAATTTTGAAATATAATAATTTATAAAATTTGAAATATATTGTTTTAAGATAGGTGTGCCATTAAAAGGTGGTAAAATTACCATTTTTAAAAATATAGTTTTTATTCGTAAAATTGAACTGTTCATAAATAATTGTCTAAAAACAGATAAAATTAATGTAAAAATTATATGGAAAATTAAAAAAAATTATAATGTGGGTAATAACATTAATAAATTATATTTAAACATCTCAGTTACATCTTATTATATAAAATTATAATATTGTAATAATAAAATGTTGTTTGGAAAAACCTGGTCTTGTGTGTAATGCAAGATATCAAGAAAATTTACTCCTGAATTTAACGTAAGCTGACTCTGTGTTGAGTGGATTAAAAGCTATAGAATATATTGAATTTATTTTAAAAATTATTATATTGAAAATTCATGGGGGGTTACATCAAGTTATGTAATGTTCAAATGGATCTCAACCCTCTTAGAATTATTACACATTATATTTGATCACATAGGGTAGGATAATTGATCTAAATAATGGTTAATCCTGTTTTCCCGAGGGAGTGTTGTCTTAGATGGAACGCAACGGTCGAAGAACATTAATGTTGTGGTATGTGACCAGTACTATAGGAAAGGGATTCTTGTGAAATGGACTAAGATGACTCACATATTTAGGCCATCCAATGATCATGATATACACATATTTTAAATCAAACGGTGAGGACATTGAAAACATATTTTAACATCATATGGCGGGGATGTTAGACATGCAGTTCAACGTCATATACTTAGGATGCTGGAACCGTATTTTAATGTCATATGTTGGGGATGATGTGTCACAATGTTTAACTTCATGTGACTGGTAACTTGAACCATATGGTGAACATCATGTGTGACGTCCCTCGATTCAACACACACTCTTGTGGAAAAATATGTTTGGATAGGAGACCTCAAGCACATATCCCCACATGCCAGAGGATTCCAACTAGTAGTGGGGGTGTGAAATGTTTTTTGGGAGACTACATACCCAGGTATGAAGTATGATATTAGAATAAAAGAAACCATAAAAACTAATGAGATCAATGTATAAATGTAGTATAAGGTTTAAATTTAATCCATATGAATAAGACAAAAAAATAATAAGGAATAATGTAATGATGTGTTGGAATGTAAAGAAATGTCATTCTAAAAACAATATCGTAAAAATACCACGAGACTCAAATAAATACTCAATGGTCCATGATCTCAATCCCCATGTCAGTCCTTTCACCAAAATCTAACACATCAACAAATAAGCAGTCATTTGTGAGGTTCTTTTCCCTTGTCCAACCCTACATCCACATAATCTTCTTACGTACCAAATGACAAACTGAATATGGTTTGAGTAAAATGAAGTAAATCAACACCACTATGTCTACACTAACCAGTCAGATAAGAGGTGTATTAAATAAATAAATAAACATGTGTAATAATTAATTAAACAATAAATAAAATATAACATTCGTCTGCTTCAGCTCCATGAAATAATATCTATTACCATGTCTTCAGACCATTCTACCCACAACCATATAACCTATGTAATTAACCTACATCAGCCCCACACCAGAATATCTCTGTGCATGTATTATGACCATGCTAACCACAACCATTTAACTGTGTTATCTTTACAACTATCTGTGTCAAATCTCTATAAGCATTACATCATATGTGTAAACCCGATAATCAAGACACCATGTTACTGGGTATAGACCACTCTCTATTTTCATTACATCATGGAACTCGATTGGGCCCACTCAATTTCAGCATTATAGAAAATGAGGGTGCATGTTCCTTGGATGATCCCGATATATAAGCTTTACATCATGGAACACAATTCTTGCCATATAACATGGGTATCACAATATCATTTACTAATTATCAATGGTTAATTATGCGAATTACCATTGTAATTTCATATTCGACTTGAAATTTTATTCACAATTTAATAAAAAATATATCAACATGTTAAAAGACACAATTTAGTTATTCAACCATAATAAATCACCTGAGGTCACATGTTATGTTAAAAAAAAATTAAAACATTATACATTTGAAGTATATTCATGGTTTTCTCACGCAATGGGTGTCCATATGCCAGGTCAGAAGAAAATTCCAAAAAAATGGAATCATGGATTAATCAAATTAATTTATTTTATTTATTTGGGCACACAATATGTTGGTGTTATCTTAATAGTCCAAAAGCATGGATATTATCACACAATAATATTATGATTTAGACCCCTACCTAAAACTGATGATCCTATAATAATTCCAATGGAAAACTACCATGTGGAAGATGGTGTGGATAATCAAAAAGTGTATTCTAGATCTATCCCAATCAAGATAAAAAAAACAATGCAATCGGTCAAAGGATTTCATTGTAATAGTTGGAAGAGGAGGGTTAGAAGGATGAAACTTTCCAAAATGTCTTACCAAGGATTTCTAAAAAATAGGATGTCCATAAGAGAAGTTTTGAACCCAAAATCATTTGGAGAATGCCCTAGGATCAAGGTAATAAGATCTCAAGTCAAAACAAATGATAATTCAGGGACACAACATATTTAAAACACCAATTCGAGGAATTAGAAGGCATATAATTTAGTTATATGTTGTGAAAATGTATTTAATATAATATGACAAAAAACCCATCACCTCACAGTTATTGTATTAAAACCCTCAAAAAATTACATGACGTGTAATCCCATTACACAACATGTAAATGTTCAGCCAGTGGTTTTTTGACCCATTTTCCCTTTAAACCACCGAAAAACCTTTTAAAATTTCTCAAGATACCAAGAACATATGTTAACACTTACCCATTTATACTTGGATTACATTATCTCCAAAAAGAAAACATCCTTGAACTATATGTAATTTTCCCCAAAAAGGTTCTCATTCTCCAAACAACACTGGGCCACCAAGAATCAAACAAGAACTGTAGAGAGAGACAAACATGAAAATAGATGAGATCATACAACCTCCCAACCTCATAATAACTCATCCCCAAGCTACTCTAAGAATCACTATGAGGTATCAGTGAACATGTCTTGCTACCATGTTTTCTTTTAAAACTCCCTCTCCCATGTATTTTAATGAACCCACCAATACTGCCAATGAAACCAAACCAACAGTACAATCTACTCTAAAGATATTTATCACTACAATCCATGACCTATATCATATTCCCGTCAAAGGAACCATAAATACAAATCTTTATATCCTCTACTTCTACCACATGGGAAGGGTTAGGATAATATCTCTGTAGTTGTTACACATGTAACATCTCTTGCATGGAACTATATCATAGTGTAATAGTTAAATGGTATGATACTAGACTGACCCTTCCAACTAGTTCAATTCGCCCAACAAACCTAGGTTCTAGCATTCCTTGTTTTGGGATAGATCATTAACCCATTATAGGTGGCACCTGAAGGAAAACATGATGACAATACATGAATTCCAGATTCCATCTCTGATATAAAGGACTAGATTTTTTCTTAATTTGTGCAACCACCAACCACTTTCCGATCAACTAATCCTACTCATATGTATCTTGTTTAAGACTAGTCCTAACAGGTGCTGACTCACCTATCTAAAACCAAAAAATATGTGAACGTAATGACCTTTGATACAAGGCCTTGTAAGGTTTCATTTGGATCAAATTGATGGATGTTATTATTATATTACTGTATTATGGGATCCATATGTTTTCCCTATGAATCACCAAAATCCAAAACATAGGATCACAACATATCCTCTAGAACCTAAATAGTCCACTATGATTGAACGTCAGTCTATGGATGATAGGTCCTGCTTATAAAAATTCATGATCCTAGTTCATTTTGAAGACCCTTATAGAAACATAATGTGAACCGAAGATCTCTATTTAAAATGATACTCCTCGAAACACCATGTAACTGAACCACCCCTCACTCTTAATGACTACTCAGATAATCAATTGTGCTAGTTTCCCTAAAAGGTAAGAAGTGGGATACCTTAGTAATTTTATCCATAACCACTCATACTAAATCATTATTAAGGGTTTTACTAGGTATTCCTGTCACAAATTCCATTGTGACATCATCCCATTTCCACTCAAGAATGATTGAAGGCTGTAAAATCCCATTTGGCCTCTGATGTTGGGATTTCACTTGATGACAAGCAAGACATCTATCCATGAAAAATTCCACCTCCTTCTTCTTTCCTCGCAAATAATATTGTATATGGAGATCACAATATATATTTATCAAACAAAGATCCATGACCCAAATATAAGCATGAAACTCCCTCATCATATACTCATGTAAGACCGTAGGAACACATAATCAGTCCTAAAAAATAAGATAATTTCTACTACTAAGAGCCCATGTAGATGGTGTCTCCCTACCATATAATGTTTATCTCAGAACTGAGCCATCTAGATTAGACAACATCACACCCTTAATCCATCCCAAATGCATGGGTGTAACAGATGTCGAAGTCAGAACTACCCATCCTTAAGACTCTTGAAATATAGATTCTTGAATTCAAAAAGGGTTATCATCCTCCACTCATCAAAATAATCCTGCATTTTTTTCTATGTCTTTTGAATCAATGTTTAGAAAAATATGTTTCCCTTTCCTGGGGTATAATTTAATTAAATTTTATAGACTGTAGATACTCGAACCAACTCATATCCCGAAGGTTCAGGTCTAACTGAGAAAATATGTACCTGATGCTCTTATAGTTCATGTATACTAGAAACGTTTCACCAATAAAATATGATATCCAACATCAAAGGGCGTGTACTACTATTGCTAACTCTAGATCATGAGTAGGGTAATTACTCTCATGATACCAAATCTACCTTGAGCCATAAGAAACTAAGTAATCCTCCTACATTAAATCTATTCTATGTCTAACTCCATATGCATTATAGTAAATGGTATATACATTACCCAATATATGTAATGTGAGGATAGGTGTTTAATTCATCCACCTTTTGGCTTCTTAAAAGCTTCCTCACAAGAATTAGAACAAACCAACATCACCCCTTTTTTATCATCCCCGACATTGGTGTTTCCAAATGAGAGAAATCCTTGATAAATTGGTGATAATAACCTCTTAAACCCAAAAAGCACTGAATATTTAATACATTCAATGGTAGTTTCCAAGAAACCATTTTTTTAAATTTATCTATGTCTATTACAATCCTTCCTCTTAGATTGCATGGTCCATGAAGTGTACTTTATCAATCCAGAAACTATGTTAGGTTAGCTTAGTGTAATGATGATGCACTCTCCATGTACTTTGGATGATATCAAAAAGTTTGGAATGATAGTTAGTTGGATGGGAGAACACAAATATATCATCGAAAAGAACCACCAAAAAACTGGTACATAAAAGGATGAAAGATCCTATACATTATGTCAATGAATATGATAGGTTCATTACTTATCCCAAACGACATCACTAAGAATTCATTCAATCCAAGCATGCTCTAAAAGTAGTTTGAGGTATGTCCATTTCTCTCATCCTTAAATGATGATATTTGGATCTAATGTTAATATTGGTTAAGTTCTCATCACCTCATAAATAATTGAAAATATCATCAATCCAAAAAATAGGACACCAGTTTTACCCTGTAATATAGTTCAAACTCTAAAAATTTACACATAAGCACAGATATTCACTAGCCTTCTTGGAAATGAGAACTATATATCCCTAAGAAGATGTACTAGGATTTATGATTTCTTGGGATTATAGATCTTCCAACTGAACCATCAACACCTGAATCTCTGTTGGTAATATTCTATATGGCAGGAAAAGAACTATATCTACTCTCGATACGAACATGAATGTGAACTTGATCACTCACTCAGTAATTAAGTTTTAGAACTCATTAGGGAAAACATCAAAAAATGGACTACCACTGGAGGAAAAAAATCCTACTTCATTAAACCATTTTATAGATAATGGATAGATATTTGATCCATGAGAAAATAAAATCTACATTGAATTGGTCATTCATGAAAACCATTAAGACCCACTCACCTTGGTGAAAATACCATCAATGATTTCTAGATACAATCTACAAATGTATCACATTATTTTCTCTGGCCGCACCCCCACTGGTGTGTTGAGGGTTAAAATACCATCAATGATTTCTAGATACAAGCCATAACCATTTTCAAAAAAAATGATTAAAGAAAATAATGTGATACATTTGTATTAGAAAAACCAAGATAAGGTAAATGATTCAAGAATTTCACCTCTACCAGTAGATAGTTCTATATCAAAGATAGCAGGAGTATTCTGTATAATGTGTTGATGACTTTTACCTCTACCCTTGGCATTATCCTTACTACCCAAATCAATTTATGTTTCATGGTACTACTTCTAATTAACTAGTGTACCATGTCCCATGACCCATGTCTTGGTCTTAACCACCAGTGGAACTCGATCTACCCTACTTCCGAGGAGTAGTAGAGCCCCTTCGCAACATGGGTTTATGTCCTGATTTCCTAATCATATTCTACTTTGGAATATTCTAACCGAAGCTCTAAATATGACCCAACCTTCTACATATGCGACATTGGATTGTGTGGTAAGGACATTGTCAGTTCCTGTGACTAAACATACCAAACTAATAGCACTGGAATGGAACACGGTCTTGATATGGTTGTTTTCTTGCTTGAGTGCTCCTCCCATAACTACTTTGGTGGAAACTATCATAGTGGAATATATTTAATCTTGAAGAAGGGAACCCAAATCACCTGTTTAAAAAAATGACATAACATCACAACCTTAATCAAGTATGGATAGTTTTTTATTATTACAGTCTAATTAATTAAGCGACATGGGGAGCACACTTGCACACCTCGCTGTGGGTCCCTCACAACATTTTAATTAATTTAAATAATTACGGACATTTTAAGAAAAATGTCACGTCGTGCTCTAGAGTGGTGTTCAGATTTTAAATAATTAATTAAATATTTGAAAATAGTAATAAGAGATTTAAATAAAATTTAAAAGATAAATATAATAGATAAAAATAAATTCTAAAATAAAATAAAGAGGGGGTTATGGGAAAAACGAAAATACTTAAAATGGGAGAATCCCGTTATTAATTTTTTTTATTTTCCTTTCTATTCTTTTGATTTATAATATCTTTTTATTTTATTTCCTTTATTCCTTATCTTTTACATTTATCTTATTTTTAATTTATTTTATTTTTCATTCATTTCTCTCTTTTCTTTTTCTCCTCTCCTCTCTCCCTCTCCCACTCATCATGTCGCACCCCTCATTCCCGTCGCACCAACCAGCATCCCCTTCAGATGGTTGTTTCTCCTCCGTCTGACATTTGATTCCATTTCCATTAGGTGAACAGTAAACCCTAGGGAATGGATAACATTGTGCATTTGGAATTGCACATTTTCGTTGAGTAATCTGTGCACCGTTCATCGTGGACGATATTTACCCAATTTTGGGGTTTTTCTAAAATCTATCATTTTCATCCATTTTAGGTCAAATCAAAGCCCAAAACGGATCTTAGAGACATTTACGACTAAAATTTAGGGTTCCTACTCACTTTCCCCTCATTTCGTGGTGATTTATAAAAACACACTGTTGTGCCGTCTGTCGGTGCCTACCAGCTTTGTGCAATTTTACCCAATTTAATTATTTTAATGGTTTTACTTAATTGTTGTAGCCTTAATCATCTTAAATTGATTTGTTAGGATGGTTTTGAAATGATCGGGAACACCTTTGGGTGTTCCGACGTAGTCAGTGTATTTTTTCATTACCAGATTATTAATTTAATTAGTTGCGAGTATTGCGCAGCCACTCCTTATTGTTTTTAAATTAAGTGAATAGTTTTATGAATTATTTCTACAAAGTTGGACACCCCGTTGGGAATGACGACAAGATCAGTGTGTTCTCCCATTATCTGAGTTTATTGTTTAATTAATTTTCATGTGTTGCGAAGCCCCTTTTTTTTATAATTAAAATAAATAAATAGTTTCTTGAACATGAACTTGAATTGTTGGATCATTTCCACTTTTTTATCTGAACAGATTATAATTTTAAAAAGTGCATTATCCACTAATGTTGGTCTAATAGTTATATTTCTTTTCAAGTTTTTTTGTTGTGCTATTAAATGTATACCGTGTGATGCACATGTGTATCTGGTTATTTTTCAAGATGTGATTTTATATGCTGATTATGTCATATTTGCTGGTGTGAAAAAATTAATTAAAATTTGGGTGGGGAAAGGAGGATGGTCCCGTATTAAGGGTCACACATAGACCATTTATTTCCTGACTATTACTATTATATTCTAGGGGTAGTGTCATTGGAATTTCCGGACCAAGAATCCCCCAGACATTTTAATACTTATGATTGATATTGGTTCTAAAAGGGCCCATCGGGATAGATCCATTGGAAATGTGGCTAAGCCAGCCTCAGATGACACTCGACCCCCTTTTTTGAGATTAGGACGGACTCAGGGTAAAGCCATTCCTTGAGAGATACTTGGTCTTTCAAAATATTTCCTTGAACTATATCATTGGTATTGGATATATTGAAGCATGTTCCATAGCGATACCTTCGAAATGGGCTCTGGCTCCAACTCTCAACTTGAACCATAATAATGATTCACTTATGGTTTATATTACTACCATTTAAGTTTATTAAGAATTGAGATATCTTTATGATATGTGGTAGTGCACCTAGTAGACACTAGACTTAGAACCCAATCCAAATCACAAGCTTGGGGTATACCTCTTCCTTGTTTTCCTTTCTTTTCTAGGTTATATATGTATATGTGTTCATGCATTCCACTAAAAGGTACCCTTTCAGACTACCATCTTAGGCTGAAGCAGGTGTTTTGTAATGGGTTTTATTGGGACCTGGGCTGACATATTTATTTCATTGCACTTAAATTAATTATCTTCAATTTTTATATAATGGTACACTGCATTTTGATCATTGCACAAAATGGAAATGTTTAGACACCATGGGTGCCGACCTACTAAGATTTTTATCTCACACCATGCTCGGGAATCAATTACACTTTAGTAGATCACATGCTCGTAGGTATTGATAAGGGTAAGCATACTGCTTCTGATGTTTGATAGTTCATTACTGCTTAGGATGTAGACTGGGGCAGAGGACCGGTCCTTGCTCATGATGCAGTTGCTGCTTGTGTCTTTTCTGTTAGTTGACTGTGTGTTTGGGTTCTATTTTCTTGCAATTTCATTTTATACCTACATCATGGCATGTCATCATTTTTTGAGCTTCCATATTTGGTTATTATCATTTTGTTGGATTTATTTATATTTCTTCTACTAATGTATATTCATTCACATGATTATACTACTTACTATTTGTTGGTTTTTACATCCGTTGTGATATTATCTGTTACCTATGAGGGAATAGTCTCTCCCATAGACACAAAAGGGACATCACTACTAGTCGTTAGCCTTTTTCATTTGGGGAGATATTCTTGAGGTTATGTGACCCATTGTTCAGGCCACCGTCTTAGAGGTGAGACGGGTCGGGATGTTACGAAGTGGTATTAGTGGGGGTTTTCCTTTTGCCATACTTTTTGGGATAGACAGGATACTAAGATATAGGTATTTTGGATCTTCCATGTTCTTGAACATATCTAACCCATGTATAGGGGTAAACCACACTCCTAGGTTGGGATTGCAGTTATTGATTATGCCATTTACTATTGATGTGATTTCACTTTAGGGTGACTCACTTGTATTGCGCTATTATAGTGTTGGTATTGTTGAGAGAATTGGTTTACCATTGCAGCCCGATGATATGAGGGCAATACATTCTATGCATCATAATAGGCACTATAGGATTTAAATTCCATGCATATTGTTATGCCATATCTACTTTCAGTTTTCATTGCTTGGTTGCATGTGAGTTTTGTTGTGACTAGGCATAAATTTTTTAAAAGCTGGGTTGTTGAATATAATGTTGTGATAGTCTGTTAGATGTTAGATTTTCTTAACTGAGGAGTGGACTGTATAACTTTTTTAGTAATCCTTTTGAGTTGTCTCTTCCATATCCAAACTCAGCTCTTGAGGTGGGTTGTCTGTGGTTTAATGCTCAAAGGCTGACTGTGTACCAAACCTCTTTTGTGCCCTACTTCTTTTCTCACCTACTTTACTCCCTCTCTAAGGGTGTGTGTTTGGCTGTTGTAGACAAATTTCATTGTGATTTCTTTTTGTTGTGCCTCAGGAGGGAGGCAATGAGAATATTCCAGAGATGGTGGGTCTTCAACCACCAGTGGTACCTCTCATAGAGCCTCATGTGGAACTACCTCGTGTTGATCTTCCAAGGGACACCGATGCTCAGTTTAGAGATATTCTCCTCATGTTTATTCAGTCGGTTCAAAATATCCCCAGACCTTCCCTGTCAATGGAAGACCTCACGCGGGACTTCCAACTGCAACACCCTCCTACCTTCTCGAGGAGTGGTGGCCCTCATGCTACAGAGTCATGGATAGAAGCTATAAGGTCTATCTTTGACCAACTTGAGACCCATCTAGAGAGGAGGGTCAAGATTACAGTGTATATGCTACGTGACTCCACCATGTGTAGGTGGGACATTGTTTCTCTGGACAAGAAGACCAGTTACATGGCTTGGGCCTACTTCAAAGGCTCTTTCTTTGACCACTTTTTCCCATGGACTCTAAGAGATGATCATGCGTGGGAGTTCCTACATATTTAGATGGGCTCTATGACTTTGATAGAGTATTCTACTCGATTCAATGAACTTTAGTGTTTTCCCCATCTCTAACTATCGACGCACAAACTACTACGAGGCGTTTTGAGGATGGACATGAGTATACTTTTCACCCGCAGGTGACCATCTTCCGTTTGGCCACTGTTACAGAGATTATGAATTATTCTCTAATCTCAGAGTGAAATGTCATGGAAGCTAAACCACTGAGCATGGGTAGTTCAGTTCCAAGACTGGGTGATGGCTCTTCTGGCAGCAGGAAAAAAAATTTTGAAAGTGCACATGGGGGAAATAGTATCCAAACAACACATCTTGATAGCTCTATTACATGTTATCAGTGCGGTAGGGATGGTAACAAGAAGCCGCAGTGCACGAGGGATCCGTAGCAGTGCCGAGCTTGCTAGAGGATGGGTATCCTTCAACGTTTCTTCCATTTCTTCTCTTCAACATCTAGTGGCAGAGGATCTGCACCGGTACCTTTGTCAAGTATGGAATCTATGAATCCATAGCAGGCTGAATGTTATTTTTAACATCATTCGATTTGGCTATGGTAATGGTAGTGGTTGTGGTGGAGGAAATCAAGTTCCAGACTATTAGCGTTAAGGAGAGTGGACCTGTTCAGGCCAACCAGGCTGCGTATTAGGGTCATGGATTAGGTCCAATGTACGAAATGCAATCAACACTAGAGGAGAAGAGTGCAGGACCATCGACATTGAGATGAACTATTCTAGTAGCCTCTATTTTACTTTCTTCCCTTTTTGATACTGGCACATCACACTCCTTAATGTCTACTGCTGATGTTGAAGGCCATGGTTATCAATTGAGTACCATTGCAGCGTAATGTCTCTCGATACTCCACTTGGGGTCAAGAAAGAGGGCATACACTAGTGCCAAGAGTGCCCCCTCGAGATAGGTGGGTACCACTTTTTTAAGGATTTCTATATCCTCAATATGTCTGGCATCGAATACATTCTTGGTATGAACTATCTTTCTCCTTACCGTGCCCAAGAAGATTTCTATCATCGTCGGGTGTCCTTTACATCCCCTACGGGTGACACATATCTTCACAAAGGAGAATGGGATCTAAAGGTAGCCCGAGCTAAGAATAAATATGCAGGGTGGGGCAGAGTGACCACTCAGTGGGAAAGTCTCTTCATGAGTGATCTGGGAACACAACAAGTTGAATGCCATCCCATGGTGGATCTTTTCAGGGATGTCTTCATTGATAATTTATCTGGCTTACCTCATATGAGAGATGTGGATCTCACTATCGATCTTGTTCCAGGTGTGGCACCGATGTCTATTCCTCCCTGTAGGATGGCACCAACAGAGCTACAAGAACTCAAAACGCATCTTGAAGACCTCATGGATAAGGGTTTCATCAAACCTAGCACATCACCGGGGGGTTCACCTATCCTTTTTGACAAGAAGGTAGATGATACCCTAAGGATATGTGTGGATTATTTTCGACTCAACCAGATTATGGTAAAGAATCAATACCATTTCCTCGTATAGAAGATCTCTTCGAACAACTCTATGGAGAAACTATTTTCTCCAAGTTTGATCTGAGGTCGGTATATCATTTGGTGAATGTGCAACCATCTGACATACCATGTAAATATTTCCAAAGCAGGTACAACTTGTATGAGTATCTGGTTATGACATTCAGCCTCAAGAATGTATTGGTCATCTTCATGGATCTGATGAATTGGGTTATTCATTCATATCTTGATTCCTTTGTGGTAGTCTTTGTGAAAGACATATTAGTTTATTCACATTCGAGACACGACCATTCAACCCATCTTGAGATTGTGCTGAGTACACTAATAGAGCACTAGATATACACTAAACACAGTAAATTCCACTTATGTATTGATAAGGTACACTTCATGGGTCACATTATATTTGAAGAAAGGGTATCATTTGACCCAAAAAAATGTGAGCACTGTTGTTTTTTCAGAGCATCCAAAGAGTGTCTTCGACATCCGCAATTTCTTGGGGCATACTGACTATTACAGGCATTTCATCCAGGATTTCTCCTGCTTAGCAGCGCCACATATGACCTAGACTAAGAACTCTGTACAATTCATCTATTCAGAAGCCAGTGAAAAGTCCTTTTAGGAGTTGAAAGAATGACTGACCCCAGACCCAATCCTGATTCTGCATGAACCTGGTAAAAGCTATAAGTTTATTGTGATGCTTCCATAATTGGACTGGGTGCAGTTTTGATGCAGGGTGATCGAGTCATCGCTTATGGATCCCTCTAGGTGAGACCTCATGAGTTGAAAAATCCTACCCACATCCTTGAGTTGGTAGCTTTGGTTTATGCTCTACGTTGTTGGAAACACTATTTGATGTGTTAGGGATTCGTTATTTACACGGATCATAAAAGATTGCAATATATCTCCACTCAACGAGGCTTGAACTTAAGGAAACACGGGTGGGTCGAATACTTGCAGTCATTCAATGTTTCCCTTTCTTATACCCCTAGGAAGGGAAATGTTGTGGCGGACGCTCTAAGATGCAAGACACAGACACAGGTTGTTCAGGTAGCCAGCTGTAACATCCTGGATCTGGGTGCCACACAACGGGTACCCAAAACTTGGTTGGTCGCATGACCTCAAGTGCATGTCCCCAAACTATAGAGGCTGAAGAATAGAAGCAAGGGACCATGTCTGGTAGTGGGGAAATATGCCCTGATTTTTCAATGTGTAGTGCAGTAGAAAAGATAAATAATGTATAGGAGTGGAAGCAGTAAATAATATAAAACTGAAATGCATAACTAAAGTAAAGAGAACCAGCAGTAATATATATAATTATGCAACATGTCACTAATTCTATGAAAGAATCTAGAATAGGATACACTGTAATACAATATGATACAAGTCAGAGAACAAGGTACAACCAAATGACAAAGCATAGTAAACAAAACACAACAGTATCTCAAGCCTATGCTCGTTCCCTTGCTCTCCTACTCCTCTAATACAATCATGTACCTATATAGGGACCCTTTCCCCTATCAAAACCTGCAGAAATATAGTCTATTTGGGCTGAAGACATTACCCAAATAGGGTATGAGAATTAAATCCCAATAGGCCCCCACCAATGGCCCGTGCCCAACTATTGGTGAAAATGTGTAACAACTGTGTGCAAAAGAAAATATAGTAAACTAGTAAGTACTCAAAAGTAACTATAAATACTAGTATAAATGTAATTTTAATTATTACTTATTACATCCAAACGTGTTCTTCGTCTTGGAATATATAACATAGGAAATCAACTCAGTTAATATTCTACATAGTTGTGTCCTCGGACATACTATCCTTACCCTCAAGTAACATATTCAATATCCGCAGGTGATTTCCCTTAGGAAAAATGTTCAATTCCCTCTGAAATACATGATATTTTTCTCATGCACTAAAACCACTACCCTTAGGCAAAAACAAAGGTTACCCTCAGGCCAACCAAACACTACCCTCGGGCTAAGCAACACTACCCTCAGGCTAAGTATAACACTTCCCTCGGTCTAAAGGAAACCACTACCCTCAGGCTAATAGAACCAGGCCGAGGCCAAATCATAACAAGAATTTATATAAACATTATCACAAAAAAAAATTCAATGCACAATATAATCATGGCATACCCTCACGTATCTAGGCCAAACGGCTAAACTGAGTATGGCACCCCCCGGGTGGTGCTGGATCCAAGCAGTGATCCCAAATTGCAGTTTAAACTTATCATTAGATTATCTACACAATTATAGATATCTTTTCAGTGAATGCCTCATCCATAGGACACCCCAACCATGGGCATGTATCACAATGGTACACAATTTCAACAGAAAAGTTGGAAATAAACCTCAGACAACCAACCTCGATCACCCTTGATTGGTATACGTGAATGATGCCTCCCGAAACAAATAAGAATGGTGCTTATCTGAGGTGAACATAATCTCTTTAAAACTCAAATAAAATTTCCTTTATAAATAATTGGTAATAAAGGCTCTAGGAGAAGGAAGAGCTTACCCATGTGGTTCCAAGGAGATTGACGACATAGGAATTGGGTTCCCGGTTTGCAGTTGGGAGATTCTCTATGTTCTGGTCATCTCTCCCGCTTTCCTCCAGCATTCTAAGCTTCTTCTGTGAACAGAGGAGGCTACTGCCCATTTAATAAAACAAAAAACAAACTACATGGAATGTAATCGCAAGTACACGGCGTGTAATTCTCATTTTTTTAACTGTTCCTTTTGTGGATTATTTCCACCAAGGCACTGTTCATCAATCGACATGAGTACACGGCGTGTAGTCCTGAGTACATGACGTGTAATATCACTCCACTGGCGGCTACCTCCACCACCTTACTATTCACTTTTCGACTAAATACATGGAGTGTAAATACCCTATACACGGCGTGTGGTCAGTTTTTAAACCCTTCATTGCCAATAGGTCTACACGCCCTATGTACTCATCCCACATGGACAAAGTACACAGCATGTGGAAAAGCACACGGCATATAGTCACAAAATTTGGGATTTTCCCCATTTTCCTTATTTTACAATTAACACTTAAGGAAAATGGAAAAGAAGAGAATCGTACCTCAAAATGAAGAACTAATTTCTTACAAACTTCCCCCATTAAAGCAATTTTTCCCCAAATTTCCCTTACAAGGATAGTGAAGATAAAGCTCAGAAAAACTTTGGCCATAGAGCACGTACATTGGTCTCCCACTCCCAGGTTTCATCCTACACTCAGCCATGCTTCCATAGCACCTGTACGAGAGGAACTTACCAGCCTCAGAGATCCTTCATGCCCCTTTCATCAATAAGAATCAAATTCTCCTCAAAGGATGCATCGACCTGAAGCTCAACCTCCTTAGGCTGAAAAACATGATACGAGTTTGAATGATAGCGGCATAGCTGAGACACATGGAAGACGTCATGCATGGAATGATACCTCTGTGGTAACTGGAACCGGTAGTCAACCGACTCGACTCTCTACAGAATATAAAACGGCCCCACATACCTCGGAAAACGTTTACCCTGTCTCCCAATATGCTTGTGTCCCAACCTCGGAAAAACAAGTAAGAAAACCTGATCCCCAACCATGAACTCCAAGGTTCATCTTCAGTGATAAGCATAAGATTTCTGAAGAGACTGTGCAGTATCCATCCACTTCTGAATCAACTAGACCTACTCTAAAGTCTTATGTAAGAGATATGGTCCTAGTAAAGCCGCCTCATCTGCCTCCAACCAGCACAAAGGTGAATGGCATGGCCTACCATATAATTCCTCGTAAGGTTCCATCTCAACAGTTGCCTTAAAACTGTTATTATATGAAAACTCAACCTGGGGTATATTCTTCTCCCAAGATCCCCCAAAGTCTAGGATTCATGCACACAACATGTCCTCTGGCACCTATATCGTACGATCTGACTGGCCATCGGTCTGAGGGTGGTAAGCTGTGCTCAGAAGCACCTGTATACCCAGTGCCCTTTGAAAACTCTACCAGAAATGAGACATAAAGTGGGAATACCTATCAGAAATGATAAAACGAGGGACTTCATGAAGACGTAATACCTCTCGGATATACAAATTTCCGAGATCGTACACACCGAAGGTCTCCTTGATCGGAAAAAGGTGAGATACCTTTGTAAGTCTGTCTACAACAACCCACATGGCATCACTTCCTCGAAGTGACCATGGAAATCCTGTCATGAAATCTATCACGACATCATCCCATTTCCTCTCCGGAATGGGTAACTGTTGTAACAGCCTGGCTGGCCTCTGATGCTCCGCCTTCACCTACTAATAGGTGTTACATCTCATAACAATACCATATACCTCTCTCTTAATACTCGGCCAACAATACTGACGTCTCAAGTCACAATACATTTTCGTAACTCCCAGATGTTCTTCTTAGGCTGAAGCATGAAACCCCCGCATCAGCTCCTCATGTATATAGCATGGAACCCACACTCATCCATGGAAATGAAAGACCTCATCATCGCCTATCATCCATCCAGGAGGAGGGTCCTCACATGCCACCAACTCCAGTGGAACTAGTACTTCTGAATCTGATAGGTGTCTCATCCTCACACTATCAAGGAGGGTATAAGTCACAGCTAATGAGGAAGGACAGGTTTGCCCCTGAGTGTCGTGCACCTCCAAATGCATCTCAGAGAACAAAGCCATACTCTGCCACTCACCACTGGCCTCCTGCACTTCCTGTGTCTGAGTCTTCCTACTCAGTGCATCATCTACTACATTACCCTTACCATGTGTATAGGGAACCTCAAAGTCGAAGGACTGAAGGTATTCGACCAACCTTCACTGCCCCAGGTTCAAGTCACGTTGAGTAAAGATGTATTTGAGACTTTTGTAGTTAGTGAAAACCACAAAATTCTCTCCCAAGATATAATGCCTCCAAAAACGTAACGCATGAAAAAATATAGCCAACTCGAGGTAATGTGTCTGGTAATTCCACTCATATGGCCTCAACTGCTGAGACCCATACACAACAACTCTATTGCCCTACATCAACACTACTCCCAACCCAATACCTGATGCATCATAGTAAACTGTATAGCTCTTCCTTTTCTCTGGAAGTATCAGGACTGGTGTTGATGTCAACTATCCCTTCAACACGTGAAAGGCTATCTCGCAAGCTTCTAACCAAGTGAACTTCACTCCCTTCTTAGTCAAACCCATCAACGACGCTTCTAAGTGGAAGAATTCATGTATAAAACACATGTAGTAACCAAATAGTTCCAAGAAACTACGTATCTCAAACATGTTCTTAGGCTGTTCCCAGAAAGCTACTTCTCTCACCTTCTGTGGGTCTACTACAGCTCCTGCCTCTGAGATAATATGACCTAGGAAGTGAATCTGGTCGATCCAAAAGTGGAACTTTGAGAGTGTAGCATACATGTGATGCTCTCTCAGTGTACTCATTACGATCTCAAGATATGTGGAAGAATGTGTGCATAGCCAAAATCAGAGGCCTACCCAGAATCTATGTATGCCTTCAAATAACAAACTCTGACCCCTTCTAAAGGCATCTATCAAGGGGGATGGAAAAATTCAGACTGCATCAAACTTTTCCAGTAGATAAGGAAAATCTATTTCACTTGAAGAAATATTTTTATAGTAATAAGTGGAAATGAAGTAGTTGAAAAGACTCAATAAAATGTTTCTTAAAAGCTGTATTTCGACTAAACGTACTCACCAGGTAGGTCCCAAACTTGCACATCCTGTAGGAGTACCTCAACAAAGAGGATTTGTAGTAACTACAGATGCGGAAAATGACTTCCCTCCACTGGGTAAACAATCAAGATAGGATGAAACGTGTCATGATAGGCATGTTCCCATGGGTTATCGAAGGTAATTATAAGCACCACCATTAGTGGTTTTACCAGTTGTAGCAATATCTCAAGCTCCAGTTTCTATACCTGCACAGGTTCCAGCTCATAAAAATATTCCCCAAATGCAAATGAACACAATTGGGGCATTAAAGACTCGATTAGAATCTATGGAGGAACAAGGTGCACCAGTTTAGCCGAAAAAGAAAGCTTACACTGAATGGGTGGATGTAATTTCTCCCCCACCAAATTTTGTGAATACCAAATTCCTAAATGGTTTAGGATATCCAGAACAACACTTAACACATTTTTATTCTCATTGTGATCCCATGATGAGAACTCATGAACAACAAGAAGAAGTAAAGATTAGGTGTTTTTTGATGTCATTAAATGTACCATCTGTTGTCTGGTATACAAGTTTACAATCTCGATCAATTACTAGATGGGATGATCTAAATCAGAAATTACCTCTTCAATTTAGCTCAATGCTGCCAAACATGAGAGTTTTTTATATTACCAATTGTAAACAACAGGAGAATGAAAGATTTTTATATTTCATTACATGATGGAAATGATTCACATATTTTTTATGTCAAGAACTCCTTTAAGAATAGTTCCTTCCAATTTATGTGGAAAATCTACGTGATGAGTTATGCACACCATTGATCCCTATGAAATACATGGGTGAGTTTCGAGACCTTACTTCAATTTCTCAATAGATAGAAGACTCTATTATTGAAACTATGGATAAAACTTGTGTAATTCCATAAGCTCTAGGGAAGAGGATAGGAAAGGTAAAAGATTCTACAGTTACACTCAAACTTGAACATATACCTGCTTCTACTTCGTGAACTTCATCATACTGAAGAGCTATACCTCCTGAGCATCAGTAGCAACAGCCACATTGTCATGATGACCAAAGATAACAAAGACAGAAATAGTTTGAGGAATTAATGAATAAAGATTATTTTTTTTGGAATGAGTGAGTTCTTTATTACTTCGTCTCTTCTTTAGAAAACAATTTGGTTCAGTTTCCAAGACAAAAGAAACCAAATAAATAAGGAGATGAAGATCTTCTGAATTATTTTACCTTTCAACGGATGTTAGGGAATCCCATTCAGGAATGTTTTTTTTCATGGACCTCCTACAAAAGATTTTAGATTACGTATAAGTGAAACTGAAAAGTTCTTCAGCTCAAGTAGCATGTGTTACTGCAACTAAATGAGAGGAAGAAGGAAAATATAAGAAAGTAAAAAAGTAAAAATGTGTATAAATTTGATGATTGGATGATTAGGAAAACAATCAACCATACTCATTCCATATTATGAATACAATGGAAACAACTGATTGTGTTTTCCTCCACTTCTGCAACAATGAAACTACCATCACCAAAATAGTCATTCGTCAAAGAAGAAAAGTGATTATAAGGACAAAGAGTTGTAAAAAAAATATGAGCTCACATTAAGGCCAATGTTTTCCTTGACCCTAGCCGATTACATGCCATCTGTTTCAAAAGCACAAGCACCACCCCTCCAAATGGAATAATTAGAATTAAATTGTCAGGCAGAATCTCTATCAGATAATGAATTGATCTCTACTTCTATTAATGTTATACATTTAGCAGATCCTTATGCCAATGATGATTCGGATTATACTGAGCTAGAATTCTTTGTACCTAATCTGGGATCCAAAGGAAGAGTCCAGGGTCGAGGATACATGGGATGACGTGGGAATTATAGATACCACCATTTTAACGCTACCCCTTCTTGAACCATAAATATAGCAGAACATTGTGCAAGAAACCTTCTTCTGTCTCAACAAGAATAAAGAGTTTCTTCCATGCAATATAGATTCGATTCTAATACAATTATCTTGTAAGACCGATTAAAAGCCACACCATCTTTCTCTCAGCAAGTAAATAGATCTAATCAGTCTAATTAACCAAAGCCAGGAGTACGCCCAGTTTCTGATCCAACTATAACATGCCATGATTCCATGTCATGCTTCCCTTTGAATAATATAGTATCTTGGGTTGTACGCAACTTCGAGTTCTAACACACCCCGACTTATCAAACTAGCTATTATGAATAGTAATACCCACTTTTTGAAATTTTATGAATTCTATTATTCAAAATGGAATTTATTTTTGAATTCAGAATATCAAAATTATCTTAGGATAAATTTTTGGTATTTTTGTGATAACTTTCATATTTTGATGAATAATGAAAAATACAAAGTTTAAATTAAAAACAAAATTTTTAATCAAAATAATCTATAGGGTTAAATTCTAAATTTGGGTTGTTTTAAAGAATAATTAGATTATATTTTTGTCATTAAATATACTATATGTAATTAGAATTAATTTTACATTTAAATAGTACATAAACATATGTCAATCTTTTGATTGTTTTTACCTCTTAAAAACCCGCTTATTGGTTTTGACGACAGGAATTAATTTTAAATTAATCTCTAAAACTTCTATGTTTTGAATTTGAAAAAGTGGATTTTGTATTTGGAATTAGTAGGTGCAAAGTATTTAAATTGTAAAATTTTATTTTTATACATTATAAATAATTATTTTGGTAAATGTTTTATTTATCATCGATAAGGGTAAATTTAGGAAATAAGGGGAAAAATAAAAATATAATAATATTAAACTACCCTAAAGAGTATCTTAACACTATTGGAAGAAATATTTCCTTCCATGGGCGTCCTTGGGTTGAATTTGGGACCCTATGGAGCTACATGGGAGGGATAATGACATTTTATATTAAATATTCTAAAACAAATAAAAAATTAACAAAAGCATATATCTTTTTATAAAAAATTTTTTATATTAAGTTATATAATTGATCTATTAGACTATAAAAATTAATTAGAAATATAAAAATATTTCCTAAATCGTGAAATTTTATTTATAATTTTTATACATAGAAAATGTATATTTACATATGACACAATAATGATGCAGTATTTTCATTATTAATTAAGGAATCTATTAAATGATATTATAAATATTAAAATAAATATAAATTGAAAGATTTGATTCCAACCACGAATTTAATAGGGGAACATGAGATGTTTTTATTGATTCAATGTATTTTCTTCTAAGTAATCATGTTTTTTGGACTTTAAAAAGAATCAATTATTAAATAGTTTCAAAATTGACAAAAATGAGTTTTTAAAACAAATACTATATTATTACTTGATACTATTTTCTTTAAAATATAAGGTTTTTTGAAAAGACTTATATAATAATATATATTAAATTAATGAACCACTTGGGGTTCCCTTGGAATTATATTGTACTTTTATTAACCATTTATTATAATAATACAAGAATAAATGGTAAGAGTTAAACTATTTTACTATGACATAAATCTAAAAGATAAGTTTAATATAGTGACATAAACTTGTATAAAACCTATTTATTGGGAGGTATTCTATCGATCCCCACCTTATCCTTAAAATAAATTTTTCTGGAGCCATTATTAACTGAATATGATAGTATAATAAAATAATATTTCAAGGTTTTCTAAAAGTGACCCTCACCTCACTTATAAAATGGTACTTCCCATTATCTAAATATCACACCTCCAAAGCCATTTGGATCGGCCAAATCCTGATCAAATATCCCCCCAAATTCCCTCACTTCAATCACGTGTCCTTAATTTTATCATAAAGACAACCTATGGAGATCTTTTGATCAAATAAAAAGGAAGAACCAGAAGAAGAGGTAATAATTTCACCACTTTTTTTCAAAGTTCTTTTATTCTTCCACTTCCTCTTTATTTGTTGATTCCATAAAAAAATCATGTACCTTATACACAATGATATGTTATTATAAATATTCTACAAAGATATTCATTATTCTATCCATCCTATGAATGACTTGTCACCATACATTCGTACGTACGGCTTACCGTCTCCACGTCGTGGTGCAGTTTGTTATTCAAACACTTCATTATTTGGATGGGTATTATAATGAGTATAAATGATGTAAATAATAAATTTATCTTGTTAATGATTCTGTATATATTATAAACCATCCAATTACATATGATTTCACCTTAATATAATGGTATTGTCGATCTTGCGTATGTAGGGATTATCGTCTCCAAAAACGCGAAGAGATTAATTCCCCAATGTAATCATTCAAGAATAATTTTCAATTATGATTAAAAATAATATTTAAGAACTTAAAATCATTATGGATATGAATTAATACATCCTACCCATAACAAACATGGCTTAAATAACCAATAATATAACAGAAACCAAATGAGTTTACACCCAAAACAATGATACTACTAAAATATCACTAATAAAGAAATATGAGAAGCTCATATATGATATCATATTTATGTATGTGGTTAGTGTATAATGTAATAAAAAGGATTTATCTATTATACATGAGTATAACATACCCCTTACCAAGTAAAACTATATGTTAATGTTTAATTCTATAATATCTTCATTATCTGAGGTTGTTTATACGTGAGTATCTATTGTGACCTCATTATTACCCACATCCGTGTTTCTTAAAAATGTATATCAAAACATTTTTAATATAGAATAAAACATGGGCTAAGGTCATTTATACCCTTGTTTGACTGTTTATGATTTTTTTAAATTAATCAATCCGTCATTTTTCAAAAAAGGTACATTATGACCTTTTTGACGAATTACAGTAAGAATGTATTTTTAACTTATATAGAGGGTGCAATTTTTTCTACCATTATAACACCATAGAATATTCTCTTACAATATTATAAGAATATTTTCAAATTAAATTTTTTCTTTTATAATTATGTTACTTTTTAATGATTTTAACATAGATATTTATTTTCTTCTAAAATAGCTTTGATTTCATCTATGTCAACATCCTTTGATGGATTTTACACTTTTTGAACTTGATTTATTATGATACAAACCCACCATATTGTATTGATTGCTTTGTGATATTTTTGACTGTGGATGTTTAATTTTTATTCCCTTCAAGGTTTATAGGTAAAATATTAACATTTTTTATGTTAGTTTTATTACGAATGTCAATGTTATGTTTCAACCTTTTCATATGAGGAATGCATTGGACTTAGTAAGTGACAGGTAGAGCCTGCTATATCTCCTCGATGCATCTGTAGGTCTCATAAGAAAAAATAGTGTATTAGAACAAGGCCTTGAAAAAATCTTATTTGTAGTCCTGGCACAAGGCCTTGAATATATGGTTATGATGTCCATCATTATGCATTCCATCATTATAAAATTGGATATTGATATTAAATGTGATTATTCAACTAGTAGAATATCTTTTTGAATAATTAAATGACATTATTTGATTTATCATTAACATGTTATGATGATTTTATTGATTAAAAGGATTTTGTTTTATTCTTATACATTGCCATAAATGTTTAGGCTTAATTATGAAATTTTTGGTTATTCTTATCCTTACTAAGCTTCTGAGCTCACCCCTTTCTATGTTTTATTTTTCCCAGGATGTGAAGAAGTATATTATGAGTGACCCCAAGAGAAAGTATAAGGGATATAAATGTGGTCAATGGAGACAATGTTGTTGTTGTTTTTCATTTTATAATGTAATGTAACACTTATGTATGTATCTAGTACGTCCATGGATACTAAACTGATTGGTATTTAGGGACATGATTCTATGTATCATGCTAATGATATGTAATAATGAACCAACTCCGGGTAACTGGGTTTGGGGAATTATAATTGGTATGAGGGGAAGTTTAGTACAGTCCTTGGAAGCAAGATTTTGAAAAAACTCTAATTAGAGAACACTACCATATAATAGAAATTGAGGATTAGTGTAGAAGAAAATCAAAAAAAATTGGTAATGTAGAGGTTTTGTGAGTCTTCCAAGAAAATACATACCTATCTAGATACGAGCAGGTAGAGGTGGCTCTAGAACAGATGTACCTAGGGGTAAAAAATGAAAACACTGCTTTGAGCTAGGCTTGAACGGGAACTAGTGCATGACAACGGGACTTACATCACTCTTTCTTACAACACTCCTCTGGGATATGCTTAGGGGAATTCACATTTTCATTACAAACAATTTTTATGGATTTATGAGTATAAAATTCTTCAAAGAAAACATTTTTATGATTATGGATTATATCAATAAATTGTTCAAAAAATATTAAGTGTTTTACAAGTATGGAATTATGTAATGTGATTCATAAACTAATATAGACCATGACATTGTTTACAAATAGATCCTAGTGGAAGAAATGGAAATGGTATTATCACACATAATCAATGTAGAGATTTCCATCCTACACAAGATAATTATAGTGTAGCTGGTGATGCAACTGGTGCTGATCTACTTATCACTTTACTACGAAACTTCACTTCCTCTATGAATAATAAACTTAACCGTATGGAGCACCATAATCCTCAACGCGGAGGATCAATTTTAGACCACTTCATGAGTAAAAAACAATAACATTCAATGGGACTATAATTCCATTTTTATTTGAGAAGTGGATAAGTTCCCAAGAGAATGTATTTCATGATTTTGGGAGTAGCAAAAGGGAAGACGTTGTCATGGAAGTTTATCGCCTCACTGGAGATGTAGATCAATGGTGGTCACTGATTAAATACCAAAATGAAGATGAGGACGTATAAAATATAGAATGGAGGATGTTTAAAGATCTTTTATTAGAAAAATACTTTCTCGTGACCATCGAGAGGATATGAAAATACAATTTTGGAGTCTGAGGAAAAAGGAGGATGAAAATGTCGCAATATATGATTCTATCTTTACAAGGTTAGGAATGGATGACCCAGATTACATATGTAAACCAAGGAGTAAAATTGATAAATTATTTGATGCGTTTAAACCATTTCTCCATCGAGCATTTTTCTCACAATCCTTCTCATCGTATGAAGATATTTTCTCATGTGCTATCAAGATAGAAAATGAATTCTCTAAGTCATACGACTTTAAAGAAAAGAAATAGAATAAGAGATATGCTGAACAATTTCGAAATTGAATTAAGGGGAATAAGGGAAAAGTTGAATTTTCATCGCATATTAAATGTTGGAAGATACACCCTGGTACTTGTCTAAAGAGAAAGGGAGGCTATTACAAGTGTGGTAAAAAATGCCACCAAGATCGTGATTGAAATAGGAAGAAATCGGCTGTCAATGTTGAGTGATACAATTATAAAGAATTGGGTCATTATGAAAATGAATGTCCTGGGTGCAAAGGAAACATACCTCAGAAAAGGCTAAGGGATCAAGGCTAATCTTATGCGATCACTACTGCTGATGTTGAACCTCTGAATGACATTGTGGAAGGTAATTTAATGGTTTCCTCAAATTTAGAAAATGATTTATTCAATTCTGGATCATCACATTGTTTTATATCTTTTCAGTTGTTTTAAAAATTAGAAATTTCTAATTTGATTTAACACAGGAGTTGTCAGTAAAAACTCTGAAGGGAAGTATCATTGCGATAATGTTTTTTGAATCAGTACCCATTAGGGAATATAAATGTTATTTATCTACTGATCTCATAATCATATCCATGATTAAATATGATATAATCCTCTGTATGGATTGGATTTCATACCATGATGTGAAAATTTATTGTAAGAAGAAAGAGGTTACAATTTTCTATGATGATAAATAGTACCTTATCATCAGAGTAGAAATGCTACCATCTGATTCTTATATAGATCCACCCTAGTAGCTCTACTAAATTCAATTAATGGAGAGAAAGAGAATGAAATAACTATGGGTGAGGAAAGGAATGTTCAAATAGAAGACATACCTATTGTGAAAGAATATGATGATGTGTTCCAGAGTATTTACCTGGACATCCTCCAGAATGAGAAATTGAGTTTTCTATTGATTTAATTCTTGGTTCAAGGCACATATCAAAGTCCCCTTATAGAATGGCCACTGTGGAATTAGTGGAACTAATGAAACAACTAGAATAAATGAGTAAAAATGGATTTATTCACCCCTAGTATTTCCCTATAGGGATCCCCTATTCTTTTTGTTATAAAGAAATATGGATCTATAAGGTTGTTCATTAACTACAAGGAGATCAATGCTATAATAATAAATAACAAGTATCCCCTACCTCGCATTGGTGAATTATTTGATCCACTTCATGGAGAACAATATTTGTCAATGATTGATCTTTGACTTGGATATCATTGTTTGTGCGTGAAGAAGGAAGACATTTCGAAGACAACATTTCAAACCAGGTATGGGCAATACGAGTTTACAGTAATGCCTTTTGGGAAGACTAATGAACCCTCTTTTTTCATGGATCTAATGAACATAGTTTTAATGGAATATCTTAATAATTTTTAAGTTGTATTTATTGATGATATATTGGTATACTCCAAAATCTACAAAGATCATGAATATCACTTGATCATTATTCTAATGAATTAGAAGAAATGAATTATATGGGAAGTTTATCATGTGTGAATTATGGCTTCAGGAGATTTCGTTTATTGGCCATATTGTCTCTAGGGATAGAATCTATGTTGATCCTTCTAAGACAATAGATATACATGAATGTCCAACACCAGAGATTATAACTTAGGTACACAATATTATTGGTTTAGCGGGATATTATCATCATTTTGTCCAGAATATTCCCTGATTGGATAACCCATTAACCATGTTCATATGTAAAGGGGTTAAATTGGTTTGGGAAAAAGAGTGTGATGAATTTTTTGAATAATTGATGAAAAGGTTAGTCAATGCTCTTATAATGACCCTACTATTGGGGAATTATGGGGTTGCTATTTATAGTTATGCATCAAAGAAAGGACTTGTTTGTGTCCTTATGCTGAATGACAGAGTTATTACCTATGCATCATATCAGTTAAAAATTATTGAACAAAACTATCCAAATCATTATATTGAGTTATCAGATGTAATATTTTCTCTAAAGATATGAAGACACACTCTATATTGTGAGAAATACAAGATATATACCACTCACAAGAGTTTGAAGTATATTTTATCACAAAAAATACTCAACATGAGAAATAGGCGATGGATTGAACTACTCAATGATTAAGATTTCACTATACACTACCAACTGGGGAACAAAAATAAGTTGGAAGATGCATTGAGAAGAATGGATCATGGATTTCTAAACAAGATGAGAGTTGGAAGTGATTCTATGTTCAAGGATCTGGTAGAAATGGATATGGGAATAATCATGGAAGGCGAACCATCCATAATTTTTCAAATGGTTTCCAGTCACTATTTACAAGAAAGGTTAAAAAATTCTCATACAGATGATGAGGAGTTTCAAAAGAAAATTAAAGCTGTTAATGTTGGTATAATGATCGACTTCATAAATGAAGATGGGATTGTGAAATTCACTAAGATACATTATGTTCCTGGAAAACCTGATCTAAAAATGGAATTGTTGGATGATGATCATAGATCCAATTTCTCTATACACCCTGGTAGCACTAAGATGTATAGTGATATGAAGGAACATTTTTGGTGGAACAACATGAAGAGGGAGATTACTGAATATGTGTCAATATGTTAGGTTTTCAACAAGTGATTGCTAGAAGGAAGCATCACTGGGGAGTCATGCAACCTCTTCCCATACCCGAGTAGAAATTGGATGGTGTTACAATGGAATTTTTCATGGGGCTACAAAAGGCTCCTAGAAGGAATGATGCAATATGGGCCATTTTTTATAGTCTTACCTAGTCAGCACATTTTCATTCTATAATATAAGATTTACCACTTGAAATTTTAGCATGACTATATATAAATTAAGTTGTAAGAATTCAAGTATTACACCTTTCAATTATTTCTTATCGTGATCCCAGTTTTACATCAAGATTCTTGAAATGTCTTCAGAAATCCCTCGATACTGATCTTTGATTGAGCACATCCTACTACCCTCAAATTAACGGATAGTCAGAACGGACTATTAAGACCTTATAACACATGTTGAGATATTTCTCACTTGACTTTCAAGGTATGTGGGATCAATATTTACCTCTAGTAGAATTTTTCGATAACAATATCTTACATTCCAATATTGAGATGGCACCATATGAAGATTTATTTGGAAAGAGATGTCGCACACCGACTTGCTGGGATGATGATCGTGAACGAAAACTCGTAGGCCCATAACTTTTCAAGGAAACAATGGAAAAGGTGAAGATTATCCAAACACACATCAAAGCTGCTCAAAGTAGGAAAAAGAGATTTTCCGATAACCAAAGAATGGATTTATAATTTCATGTAGGAGATCATGTTTTCTTTAAGGTATGTCCATGAAAGGGTGTTATACGATTCAGAAAAAATGGTAAATTAAGTCCCAGGTACATCGGATCTTTTGATATTCTAGAAAGAATTTGAGTTGTAGCTTAAAGCATGGTGATGCATCCATGTCCCTAAAAAGATCATGATGTGTTACACGTATCACTATTGATAAAATACATTCCAGACCCAATGCATGTACTCACCTATGAGGAATTAGAACTGGAACCCGATATGTCGTATTTCGAAGAGCCTATCAAAATTCTTGATACCAGAGAACGAGTGCTGAGGAACTGGATGACTTGTTTGGTAAAATTTCTATGGTGAAACCATAAAATGGAAAAGGCAATGTGGGAACCCAAGGAACATATTATCAAGAACAAACCAAATATTTTTATGTAGTAATATTCTATAAATTTCGAGGAACAAATTATTTATAGGAGGGAAGAATTTTACACCCCAATCTACCACGGTACGCTTCCCTTTGTGTAATATAGTATCTTACACTGAACTCAACTTTGAGTTCTAACACACCACGACTAATCAAAATAGCCGTTATGAATAGTAATAAACACTTTTTGAAATTTTATAAATTTTATTTTTGATAATAGACTTTATTTTTTGGATTCAGAATATCAATATAACCATACGGATAATTTTGGGTATTTTTCAGATAACTTTCATCATTTGATGAATAGTGGAGAATGCTAAATTTTGATTAAAAACAAATTTTTTAATCGAAATAATTTATAGCACGAAATTATAAATTTGAGTTGTTTTAATGTATCATTATATTATATATTTATAAATTAATATAATTTAGTTCATTGGATGTAATTTTACTTTTAAATAGTACAAAAATAATTATCAACCTTTTGATTGTTTTTACTTCTTAAAAACCCGCTATTTGGTTTCGACAATGGGGATTAATTTTAAATTAAATTTAACAACTTTTTTGTTTTTAATTTGGAAAAATTATTCTCATATTTGGAATCAGGAGGTAAAAATTGTGTAAATACTTATCTTTTATTTTAAGACATTATGAATAATTACTTAAGTAAAATTTTTATTTACCATGGTTAAAGGGTAAATCTGGTAAATACGTGTAAAAAATAATATTATAATAATGTTAAATTACCTTAACACATCTCTTAACCCTATTGTCGGATACATGTCTGACCATGGTCATCCTTGGGTCAATTTGGGGACCCCATGGAGCCCGTAGTGAGTGATAATGACAATTTATATTAAATAATCTATTGTAAAGACAAAAATAACAAAAGCATATATCTTTTAGTAAAAAAAATTTATATGAGGTTTTATAATTGATCTATTCAAACATAAAAAGTCATTGGAAAGCTACAAATATTTCCTATATCATTATAGTTTATTTATCATTTTTAGACATAAAATAAATATATTTATAAATGTTACAGTAATGATGAAATATTTTCCATATTAATGAAAGAATCAAATAAATGATATTATAAATATTAAAATAAAAATAATTTGAAAGTTTTTATGAAATATAATAATTTTATAGGTTAATATGAAATTTTAGGATTGATTCATTTTTTTCTAAGTAATCATGTTTTTAGGACTTCATCAAAAATCAATTACTAAATAGTGTAAAAATTGACACAAATGAGTTTAAAAAAATACTATATTATTAATTGATATTATATTTTTATAAATATAAGGTTTTGCCAAAAGTCTTATATAATAATTTAAATGACATTAATTAACAACTTGGTGTTCTCTAGATATTTTATAGTATGTTTATTAACCATTTATTATCATAATACAAGAATACATGGTAAAAGTTAAACTATTTAACTAAGAGTTAAATCGAAATGATAAGGTTAATATGGTGTCCTAAACCTGTCTAAAACTTATTGGTTGAGTGGTGTTCAACCCATAACCACCTTAACCTTGAAATAAATCACTATGGAGCCATTATAAAGTGAATATTATTTTATAATACAATAATATTTCATGATTTTTTTAATGTGGTCTTCACCTCTCTTATAAAATAGTACTTCACAATCTCTCAAAAACAAACCACCAAAGCCATTTGGCTTGGAAAAATCCAATTCATATATATTCCAAACTTCAATAACTTTAAACTAGAAGAATTACATTGATCAGAAAGATTACCTAAGGAGCCTTTCTGTTCAAATCAAAAGGAATAACTCAAAGAGGAGGTAGTAATTTCACCTTTTTTTCAAAGTTATTGTCTACCTCCACTTCATATTTCTTTGTTGTTTCCATACCAAAATAAAAAATCTAGTACCTTATACATACATTCATGTTATCATAAATATGGTATAACAATATTCACTATTATATCCCTCCTATGAAGGACATGTCACCATACCTGTGTACGTACGGCTTACCGTCTCCATGTCATGGTGGAGTTTGTTATTCAAACACCTCATTATTTGAATCAGTATAATAATGAGTATAACTGATGTAAATAATAAATATAAAATGTTAATGATTCTGAATATATGATATACAGTCCGATTACATATTATTTCCCCATCAATATAACGATATTTTCTCTCTTACATACGTGTAGATTACCGTCTCCACGAACGCGATGAGATTCATTCTCCATCATAATAATTCAAGAATAACATTCATTTATGACTGAAAAAAATGGTTAATAACTTAATATAATTATGGATATGAATAAAAAAAATTCTATCCATTACAAACTTGGCTTACGTAACTAAGCATATAAAGGATACTGAATCAGTTAACACAAAAAACAATGATACTACTAAAATATCATTAATAAAGCAATATGAGAAGATCATATAATATATCATATTTATTTATGTGGTTATTTTATAATTTCAGAACAATAATTTAACTATTATACAGGACTTTAATTTAACCTCAAACAAGTAAAATTACAAGGTAAGGGTAAATTCTACAATCTCGTCATTATCTGAGGTTGTTTATATATGAGTATCTACTGGGCCCTCTTTTCACCCACATCCGTGTTTTGTAAAACTGTATATCAAAACATTTTTTCTATATTCCTTTAACATGGGTTTATGTCAGTTATACCCTAGGTTTACTTTTTATAAAATATTTTGAAAGGAATCTTTCTATCATTTTCCAAACAAGGTACATTATGATGTTTTCGACGAATTAAGTTAAAAATTTTTATTTAACGTATACGACGGGTGCATCTATTTTCCACCATTATAACAACTTTGAATCATACCTTAAAATCTTATAAGAATATTTTTAAAATAAATTTTTTCTTTTATAAAAATGTTTCTTTTAAATGAATTGAAAATAGAAGGATATTTTCCTCTCAAATAGTTTTGATATCATCTTTGTCAGCATCGTTTGATGGATTTTAAACTTATTTGAAGTTGGTTTATTATGATAAAAGTGTTTCCATATTGTATTGACGTTTTTGTGATATGTTTGACTATTTATGTGTTATTTTTATACCATTCATGATTTATAGTAAAAGTAATAACATTTTGTATTCTAGTTTTAATATGGATATTTATATTATTTTTTAACCTTTTCATATGATGAATGAATTGGACATAGTATGTGACAGGTGGAGCCCGCTATAGCTTCTCGATGCATCGGTTGGACTTATGAGACCAACTAGTGTCTTGGAAGAAGGTCTTAATAGATTCATATATGTAGTCTTAGTACGAGGCCTTGACTATGTGGTTATGATGTCTGACATTATGCATTCCATCATTATGAAATTGGCTACTGATATTAAATGTGATTATTAAACTAGTAGAATATCTATGTGAATATGAAAATGGAAATATTTGATTTTTCAGTTCCATATTATGATGATGATTACGTTTAAAATGCTTATGTTTTAGTCTTATACATTGCCTTAAATGTTTATGCTTATCTATGAAACATTATGCTCTATTGATATCCTTACTGAGCATCTGTGCTCACCCCATTCTATGTTTTATTTTTCCCAGGATGCAAAGATGTATATTATGACTAACCTAAAGGGATAGTATAAGGGATATGAATGCGGTCAATGGAGACAATGTTGTTTTTGTTTTTCATTTTATAATGTAATGTAAAACTTATTTATTTATCTATTACTTCCATGGCTACTAAACTGATCGGTCTTTTGGGACATGATTCCTTGTAACATGAAAATTTTATGTAGTAATGCACTGACTCTAGGTAACACGTGTTGGGGTGATACACCGACATAGGTTATGTCTACATCAAAAGCATCGATTTCCAAAACAACAAAAAAACTACATCTTCATGCTGGAAAACGAAGACCTTTTGGACCAAAAGTTTGATGTCTTGAAACAATTGGCCCTTGTACCAAAAAAGTTATCAATTATGGATTCCTTAAGTGTGTCAAAAATATTTTCGAGAAGCACTCATTGAGGCCTTTTCAAGTCCTCAATAGTTTGAAACTGAATTTGTTGCTGCTAAGGTTTAATTTATAGAGAATGATCCTACAAAATGTTATGCAGTCATATCTTTTACAGATGAAAATTAAGATGATGTTGTACATGGGCATATTACAACCTTGTATTTATCTAGCAAATTCAATGATGTAGACATCCGTTGAGCCGTCATTGATTATGGATCCGGAGTCCACCTCATTCCCGTTCATACACTTCATCGATTAGGCTTGATTGAATCTTACTTATCTCCTTCTACATTAATGTTTCAAGATTATGATAAAAATGAGCAAGAAACTCCTATAAAAATTACACTCAGAACTTAGTTTGGAGATCTTGTATCAAATTCAGCCTTCAAGGTTGTTTGTCCAGACACAGCCTTTAATATTCTACTTAGATGGCTTTGGCTACATCAGCATATAGCCATACCTTCTTCAAACCACCAGTGTATTAAGTACGGTTTAAATGGTCAAATTGGGACATTGTACAGTGACAAGGATCCATTAAACACATGTGATTCTCAATACATTGAGGCAGAGTTTTATCACACAAAAGGAACAAAGTCCATGATGAAAGAAATAACCAGAGTTAATGCTCCAACTGGATTGGAAAAGATTTCATCCAATGAATTCATATATTTGTATTAAATTTGATGTGCTACTCATCAATAAAATTGAAAGGGTAAAACCAGATCCAAGTAGTCTTCCAATAACTTCTATAATGTCAATTGAATCAATTGAGCCTAATAACATGAGGGAAAATGTTGATCCACCAATCAGTGATGGAAGCTTAAATGGATATTTTTTCATTTCATTTTATAAACTGCAACAGGCCACTAATTTTTCAATAAAGTTAGAATAAATTTTAGTAATGCTATAATAATACAAAGATGTTGATTCTCAATCCGTCATCTCCTCTTTATTAACACAGGAAGACCCTTTGTCATCAACAGGGTCAGATATGATAGCCTCTTCTTCCAGATGTTCAAATAATGACTCCCCCTCTAACTCTGGGAGTTTTGCCTCATCATATACTATTCAATTGGAATCATAAGAGGTAACATGTAATGAGGAAGAAGAGGATGATCATGGGGATGCTCCACCATTTTTTGAGGAAGGTGTCTCTACCACCGTGGATGAGCTTAGAGAAATAAATCACAGTACAGAAGAACATTTACACCCCACTCTAATTAGTGTGTCCATGACCTCTATAGAACAATATGTGTATCCATCATTTAAAAACCAACATAAATATATATTTTCATGGATTATACTGAAATTCTGGTTCTTAATTGTAGAGACCCGAAGCTTGACGTACATGAACATTACATTACTTTCGCGGAATACTTAGTACATAACAAAAACACACACACAAGGATCGTAATAGTTTAGTGTCTTTGGAAACTTGGAATAAAGTCTTCTAATCGTGGTGAAAGATCTTCAACATCTCCCATAAAGATCTTCCTTTTTTTACCTAAAACCTTTCTTTATATCCTGGGGAAAAGAAAACATAAAAGGGTGAGCTCAAATGCTCAGTAAGGGTAAACAAAAGAAATATCAATCACATCGTATTCATAAGAACATAACATTTTGGAAATCATAACCTGAAAAGAGAGCATAATTTCATAACATGGGATAAATCATGGTAGTTAAATGTAATCACAACAATCATAACTTAAAACATGAAACTTTGTGGCATTCACACATAATCATAGAGAATCATTTCTTGTTAGTCAAGACTCATTGCAAAGACTATCTTAGTGGACAAAGTCCCTTTCTGAATCGAGTAACCCTCATTTTAGTCATGTTTCACTGAACCGGTATAACCTACCATTCCAGCCATTTCTATCTCATGAGATATAAAATCTTTACCCAATGCATTGGAGGGAGATATAGGTCCCACCCATCTTATAATGATACCATTCTTATGTGTGCCACAAAATCATAAACCATACATCATTGCATAACCCATGTAATACAAATGGGAATCTTAAACATCATGACATCATAAAACAATTCATACAAGATAAAGGAATTCATAAAAATAATTCCATAACAACATGATCAAATCAATGTAATAATAGGCATAAAAACAGAACCCTTTATTAACTTAGATGGAAAATAATTTTGATAAAACACTTGAACTCCATTCTTGAGGAAAATATCCTTTCTTCTTCAAAAACATTTTTCCTTTCATAACATGTCATAAGACTTTAAAATAAAATAAGTTGATTAAAAATAAACTTGAAAACTTGTAAAGGAAGCTTCTTGGAAATAATGTTTTAAAAATCCATTCATGCCGTATAAGTTAAAAAAAACATTCTTCGTACTTTTGTCGGAAAAGTCAAAAAGTACCTCGTTCGAAAAAATGACAAAAGATTCCTTTCATATCTTTTACTAATAACTCAACTAAGGGTAAAATTGGATTTAAACAGTTGTAGGTGGATGGAAACAATATTACATATTGAGGAAACATGGATTTGGATGATAAAATACACCCCAGTAAATACCAAAGTATAAACAATCACGGATAAAAATGAGATTGTGACATTTCCCTTACCTTAGGTCCGACTTGCTTTGTAAGTGTCCGAACCTCCTGTATAATGATTTAAATCATGTTATTGACTTATTCCAGAATCATATTCATTGTTATTATATCATATATGGTCCACTTATGACTTTATATTACCCGTTCTTTTGTAAATTCATGTTAAAGTAGCGTTTTGGGTAGAATCGTCTCATTTGTCGTTCGTGTTTTTAACTTGTAATTATTCATATAATTACTTAGATCATGATTACTTAATTCCATAATATAAAGCATGATTTATATATAATATATATTCAGAATATACATATATAATAAATCATTAAATGGAAAGAAATACACTGTTCATGGAGACGGTAGTCCGTACGTACGCATGAACGCCGTTTTCGTTTCCTTATTGAATTGAATGGAATTAAGTAGATGACATACATATAAATATAAATAATTCCAGTATCATTATAAGGTCATATATTTCATTAGTACTTATTATATATACTTTATAATCATTCATGAATGGTTAATCATTGAGAATGAATCTCATTGCGTCGTGGAGACGGTAGTCCGTACGTACGCACGAGCGATGATATCGTTCTCATGGTCGTGGAATTGTGTTGAATTGAATGTATACTATTTCAGTATCAATATCACTTTATAATAATCATATATAGTTACTAATTAAACCATTATACCCATCCAATTAAGTTGGTGACGGAAAATATATTACACCACGGCGTGGAGACGGTATTCCGTACGTACGCACGCGCGGTGATTTCATTTTTCCGTAGGATGGATAGAAGGTGAATTAGAGTTGTTTAATATTTATAATATCATATCAGTATGTAAGTAATACTGATTTTATTACTTTATCATGAAACAACTAAAGAATAAGAAGTTGAAGAAGAACGAAATTGAAAATATCGGTAATGAATATTACCTCTTCTTTGGAACGCCTCTTTGAATCCTCCACTTAGGGAACTAAGATTGGTCTTTGAAGAAGACCAGGACCTCTAGGATTATTCTAGGGAAGTGGAGAAGGTATTTGGGAAGGGTTTGGCCGAGCATGAGTGATCAAATTGGTGTGAGGACGAGGGGGAGCAGGTACCCTTTTATAAGGGAGGAGAGGGGCACCTTAGGAGTATCTCAAAATATTATTTTATATTAAAGTCAAAATCGGTTTATAATGGTTCCAAAGGGTCTTATTTCGAAGCTAAAGTGGGGATGGGTCGAAATCCTATCATCCAATAGGATTTAGACAAGTTTAGGGTATTATTTTAACCTTATCAATTAGATTTAACTCTATGTTAAATAATTTAACTTTTACCGTGTCTTTTTGTTTTCTTTCACTATATGTTTAATACACTTACTATAACATGCCAAACGAACCCCAAATTGTTTATTATTAAAATATATATCCTTATATAAGTCATTTGGCCGAACCTTAGATTTTTAGGAATAAAATAACAATTAATAATATAATATTTGATTTAAAAACTATATTGTGTCAATTTTGACACTATTTGATATATGATTTTTGTGAAAGTCATAACAGAATTATATGTTCGAAACAAGTTTATTAAATCAACACTCATATATCATAGTAACCTATAAAATTAGTGGAATTCATAAAAAGTCTCAAATTACATTCTTTTGAGCATTTATAACATCAATTATGTTAATATTTCCTTAAAAGGGTAATTACTGCATCATCGTTGTGTCATAAATAAATTAATTTATTTAAAGTCTAAAAATTATAAATAAAATATCATTATGTAGTAAATCTTTTAAGCTTTCTAATGAATATTTATAGTCCAATTTATCTTATGTATAACCCCATATTAAAAATGTTTTAGTTATTAAACTTTGATTTTATCTATTTTAACTATTCATTAAATAAAATAATATTAAATGTCATAATCTAATCCAAGTGGACCTAAATGGTCATATTATATTCATAAGGTTGGTTTTGGTCGAATTAAACTTATCCAATAGAATTAGGACATGTGTTAGGGTAATATTAATATCATATTTACCCTTAGTTACCCTATTTACTATTAACCGAGGTAAAAAAAAGTAAAAAGTTACTATTCACCAAAAATTATTTTCATCTCATTGAACCACATTTTACTTACTGACATCAATCGTGTCTCTCGGATTTTTGAAATTCCATTCACAGAAGCGGTAAAATTAAGTTTTATGAAAAATTCTGTTTTCTAACTACCACTTAGTAGTTTCACTATTCATCAAAAATTGAAGTTTTTCAGAAAAATGCCAAAATTTCAACCTAAGCTATATTTCATATTCCGAATTCAAAAATGAAGTCTATTTTACCAAATTCATAACTTATAAATTTCATTAATTAATTTTATAATTAAATCCCGCTGTTAAAACAAATAGCGTGTTTTTAAGAAACAATATCTATCAAAAGATTGACACTTGATTATGTCTGGTTTAAATGTGAAATTACATCCAATGACCAACATTGTATTAAATTGTAAAAATATAATCTAAATATACTTTAAAACCACTGAAAATAATGATTTATCACTATTAATTATTTCGATTAAAAAAAGTTGTTTTTCATTATAATTTAGTAATTTTCACTATTCATCAGAATATGAAAGTTATCCGAAAAGTACCAAAATTTCACCTTAGGCTAAATTCGATACTCCGAATCCAAAAATGAAGTCCATTTTGAGAGCTAAAATTTCTAAAATTTAAAAAGTGGTTATTACTATTCATAACGGCTAGTTTTAATAATATTTTAATAGCATATCGTTGTTTCGTGAAACTCAGTATTACGTACTACACACGCTATCGAGGAAGGTTGTGATTGCGTGTAATGCAAGGCAAGTCAAGGATGCGTGTTGTGCAAGCTCCTTTTTGTGTTGCATTAAACACAAGACATTAGTGAAACTAAAAAGAATATTTTTCATAAAATCTTGGGCTGTTACATTCTACCCCCCTTAAAATGAATTTCGCCCTCGAAATTCGTCGGGGTTATAAATGGTTTACTATTCGAAAGTTTCTTTAATAGAAACCCACATCGTAAAAAGGAATATCAAAACCAATATTTGAAAACAAAAGTATGAAACTTAACGGTTACCCTAACAAACTAATCACTGGGTTTCCACATAGGTGAAAATATGGATATGGAAGAAAAATCTAACCATCATGTTCTGATGGAGAGTGGTAGAGAACATGGCTATGGAAAAGCCAACAATCAAAAATCCATAAATTTGTGACGATCTAAGGTACCATCCGATTCATCAGGTATAAGATCACTAGGACAACATTTTTTGTTTTCAAGATCATTTCCCTAAAGTTGAAAATTTTAATTAGAATAAATACTTTCTTTATTTTGGTACAATCTCACTGTTGTTCATGCCTTGAACAATTTCCACTTCATCTATTAAATAAATGAAGTTGAATTTGTTATTCGTGAAGTGTTAGCAGATCATGTGATAGAATGACGGGTCATTCTATCTGTCTCAAACAAAATGTTAGCAAAAATTATATACATAAGTCGATATATAGTGAGATTAATCGCATATGGTTCTTAAAATGGACTTATACTTCATATATCATACTGCTTAATATAATAAAACTAGTTTCTACTAAACTGGGACTTCCTGTAGGACAGTGGTAGGTGATAAAGGCCAGTCGCACTTCGGTTGTGGGTTCGATTCCCACAGCCTTGTTCGAAGCGATGGGCTGTCGCCCGTCCTGCAGGTTGTCCTTTTTCTACTATAACATCCCATCAATAATATCTAAAAAAACTTCTATCCTTAATCAATACTCACTTACGTTCAACATAATCCATTTCAATCTTTATGCTTATCCATAATACTGCAGTCCACTCTCATAACATAGTGAAAACGATTATCAGAGATTTAATACCATCGTTAATCCCCATATATCATAAGATATGTTTTGTTGGTCACATTCCAAACATTCAAAGTCCTTAATCATGTATTCTCTTGAATACCTTAGTGAAAACATGAATGCAGTTTAAAGTTAACACTTTACACATACCAAAATCCTCAAAATTCTATATACTCAAACCATGATATCACTTAGTCCTTATATCAATCATGAGCTCATGAATAATGTTAAACATTTCATTTTCTCGTTTTCCCTTCATTATGCGCATATCATCTTATTTCCAAAAAATATCTCAATCACTTTGAATACCACATAAATAAATATTGCAATACTCAATGATACAACATTATTTTGGAATCCCATTTCATAAACACTTAATCATTCCACCACATCGTTGTCATATTCAACATTGCCAATAGTGATCGCATGTGACTTCCCTTTGTCCTTTGCCTTCAGTGGTTGCTCATGTTGATCATCACTAACCCTTGGATTAGGGAATTTATTAGCATAATGCCCCATTTCCTTGCACTTGAAGCATTGAAGTGTTGGTGGTGCGTTCTCTGCAGTGTTTGCTTTATTCACATCATTAGAAACCCTTTTTCCATTACTTCGACACTCAGCTGCTCGATGACCTTCTTTTCCACACTTAAAACATTTTCTAGTCCCTTTAAGACAATCTCCACTATGCTTCTTTCCACACTTTGTGCATAAGGAAACATTCATCTTCTTTTCACCATTATTCTGAGATTTCTCCTTGAACTCCATCTTTCGTTTCTTGTCAAAACCATGAGACGGATATGTAACACCAACTTCCATTTCTACCTTGATAGCACAACGCACAATTTATTCATAGCTACTGAAGTCTCTTATAGCTAATGCCCTTCGAAGACTTGGTTTTAAGCCACTGAAAAATCGATCAACTTTACTTTCAGGTTGGATGATAATGCCAGATGCATACCTTGCATGTCTTGTAAAATTCGCTTCGTATATACCAACAGATTCGTCATCCTTTTGCTTTAGTTCAAGAAACTCCTTCTCTATCTTTGTTCGAAGAATACGAGGGAAGTACTTATTGAAAAATAAGTTCTTGAACTCGTCCCATTCCATGGACTCAATTTCATCTCTTTGCCTTGTATTCTTGATAAGATTCCACCATTGATCAGCTTCACCTTCCAAACGATATACTGCTAAGATGACTTTATCATGTTCAGAACATTGAAGAACTGAAAATATCTTTTCAGTCGTACTGATCCATTGTTCAGCAACAAGTGGATCAGAAGACCCACTAAAAGAAGGTGGACGTTGCCTCATGAAGGACTCAATAGAATATTATTCCCTTCTCTGCTCATTTGGAAGTCCAGAATGATTCATAGCTTGTGTAAGTATAGCAATAAGATTTTGCACTCCATCTCCCATTACATTTGTTTGTTCAGGAGGACAATCATTGCATTGTCCATTGCATTGATCAACACGGTTCCTTCGGGTTCCAGCCATCGTCTAAAACCCAAAAAGAATAGTGTGAGAGGCAAAAATCATGCTAGGGAAAACAACATAATAAAGGTGGAGTACATTCAATATCTATCATCTTAGGTTTAATTCTAAGATCGTTAGCGCAATTCTAGGACTATAACCTATACGTATACTTAACCTTAGAGACATCCCTAGACATACCGTTGAAATATCTCTAGGGATATCACTAACGTTTTCGCATCCTAGTTTCCAATGGTTGACTAAACCTTTCCTCTGATACCAACTGTAGAGACCCGAAGCTTGACGTACATGAACATTACATTACTTTCACGGAATACTTAGTACATAACAAAAACACACACACAAGGATCGTAATAGTTTAGTGTCTTTGGAAACTCGGAATAAAATCTTCTAATCGTGGTGAAAGATCTTCAACATCTCCCATAAAGATCTTCCTTTTTTTTACCTAAAACCTTTCTTTATATCCTGGGGAAAAGAAAACATAAAAGGGTGAGCTCAAATGCTCAGTAAGGGTAAACAAAAGAAATATCAATCACATCGTATTCATAAGAACATAACATTTTGGAAATCATAACATGAAAAGAGAGCATAATTTCATAACATGGGATAAATCATGGTAGTAAAATGTAATCACAATAATCATAACTTAAAACATGAAACTTTGTGTCATTCAAACATAATCATATAGAATCATTTCTTGTTAGTCAAGACTCATTGCCAAGACTATCTTAGTGGACAAAGTCCTTTTCTGAATCGAGTAACCCTCGTTTCAGTCCTGTTTCACTGAACCGGTATAACCTACCATTCCAGCCATGTCTATCTCATGAGATATAAAATCTTTACCCAATGCATTGGAGGGAGATATAGGTCCCACCCATCTTATAATGATACCATTCTTATGTGTGCCACAAAATCATAAACCATACATCATTGCATAACCCATGTAATACAAATGGGAATCTTAAACATCATGACATCATAAAACAATTCATACAAGATAAAGGAATTCATAAAAATAATTCCATCACAACATGATCAAATCAATGTAATAATAGGGATAAAAACAGAACCCTTTATTATCTTAGATGAAAAATAATTTTGATAAAACACTTGAACTCCATTCTTGAGGAAAATATCCTTTCTTCTTCAAAAACATTTTTCCTTTCATAACATGTCATACGACTTTAAAATAAAATAAGTTGATTAAAAATAAACATGAAAACTTGTAAAGTAAGCTTCTTGGAAATAATGTTTTAAAAATCCATTCATGCCGTATAAGTTAAAAAAACATTCTTCGTACTTTTGTCGGAAAAGTCAAAAAGTACCTCGTTCGAAAAAACGACAAAATATTCCTTTCATATCTTTTACTAAAAACTCAAATAAGGGTAAAATTGGATTTAAACAGTTGTAGGTGGATGGAAACAATATTACATATTGAGGAAAAATGGATTTAGATGATAAAATACACCACACTAAATACCAAAGTATAAACAATCACGGATAAAAATGAGATTGTGACATTTCCCTTACCTTAGGTCCGACTTGCTTTGTAAGTGTCCGAACCTCCTGTATAATGATTTAAATCATGTTATTGACTAATTCCAGAATCATATTCATTGTTATTATATCATATATGGTCCACTTATGACATTATATTACCCGTTCTTTTGTAAATTCATGTTAAAGTAGCGTTTTGGGTAGAATCGTCTCATTTGTCGTTCGTGTTTTTAACTTGTAATTATTCATATGATTACTTAGATCATGATTACTTAATTCCAGAATATAAAACATGATTTATATATAATATATATTCAGAATATACATATATAATAAATCAGTAAATGGAAAGAAATACACTGTTCATGGAGACGGTAGTCCGTACGTACGCATGAACGCCGTTTTCGTTTCCTTATTGAATTGAATGGAATTAAGTAGATGACATACATATAAATATAAATAATTCCAGTATCATTATAAGGTCATATATTTCATTAGTACTTATTATATATACTTTATAATCATCCATGAATGGTTAATCATTGAGAATGAATCTCATCGCGTCGTGGAGACGGTAGTCCGTACGTACGCACGAGCGATGATATCGTTCCCATGGTCGTGGAATTGTGTTGAAATGTATGTATACTATTTCAGTATAAATATCACTTTATAATAATCATATATAGTCACTAATTAAACCATTATACCCATCCAATTAAGGTGGTGACGGAAAATATATTACACCACGGCGTGGAGACGCTATTCCGTACGTACGCACGTGCGGTGATTTCATTTTTCCGTAGGATGGATAGAAGGTGAATTAGAGTTGTTTAATATTTATAATATCATATCAGTATGTAAGTAATACTGATTTTATTACTTTATCATGAAACAACTAAAGAATAAGAAGTTGATGAAGAATGAAATTGAAAAGATCGGTAATGAATATTACCTCTTCTTTGGAACGCCTATTTGAATCCTCCACTTAGGGAAATAAGATTGGTCTTTGAAGAAGACCAGGACCTCTAGGATTATTATAGGGAATTGTAGAAGGGATTTGGTCAGGGGTTGGCCGAGCTTGAGTTCTCAAATTGGTGTGAGGACGAGGGGGCGGAGGTACCCTTTTATAAGGGAGGAGAGGGGCACCATAGGAATATCTCAAAATATTATTTTATATTAAAGTCAAAATCGGTTTATAATGGTTCCAAAGGGTCTTATTTAGAAGATAAAGTGGGGATGGGTAGATATCCTATCATACAATAGGATTTAGACAAGTTTAGGGTATTATTTTAACCTTATCAATTAGATTTAACTCTAAGTTAAATAATTTAACTTTTACAGTGTCTTTTTGTTTTCTTTCACTATATGGTTAATACACTTACTATAACATGCCAAACGAAACCCAAATTGTTTATTATTAATATATATATCCTTATCTAAGTCATTTGGCCGAACCTTAGAGTTTTAGGAATAAAATAACAATTAATAATATAATATTTGATTTAAAAACTATATTGTGTCAATTTTGACACTATTTGATATATGATTTTTGTGAAAGTCATAAAAGAATTATATGTTCGAACCAAGTTGATTAAATCAACACTCATATATCATAGTAACCTAGAAAATTAGTGTAATTCATAAAAAGGCTCAAATTACATTCTTTTGAGCATTTATAACATCAATTATGTTAATATTTTCTTAAAAGGGTAATTACTGCATCATCATTGTGTCATAAATAAATTAATTTATTTAAAGTCTAAAAATTATAAATAAAATATCATTATGTAGGAAATCTTTTAAGCTTTATAATGAATATTTATAGTCGAATTTATCTTATGTATAACCCCATATTAAAAATGTTTTAGTTATTAAACTTTGATTTTAACTATTTTAACTATTCATTAAATAAAATAATATTAAATGTCATAATCTAATCCAAGTGGACCTAAATTGTCATATTATATTCATAAGGTTGGTTTTGGTCGAATTAAACTTATCCAATAGAATTAGGGCATGTTTTAGGGTAATATTAATATCATATTTACCCTTAGTTACCCTATTTACTATTAACCGAGGTAAAAAAAAAGTAAAAAGTTACTAGTCACCAAAAATTATTTTCATCTCATTGAACCACATTTTACTTACTGACATCAATCGTTTCTCTCGGATTTTTGAAATTCCATTCACAGAAGCGGTAAAATTAAGTTTTATGAAAAAATCTGTTTTCTAACTACCACTTAGTAGTTTCACTATTCATCAAAAATTGAAGTTTTTCAGAAAAATGCCAAAATTTCATCCTAAGCTATATTTCATATTCCGAATTCAAAAATGAAGTCTATTTTACCAAATTCATAACATAGAAATTGCATTAATTAATTTTATAATTAAATCCCGCTGTTAAAACAAATAGCGTGTTTTTAAGAAACAATATCTATCAAAAGATTGACACTTGATTATGTCTGGTTTAAATGTGAAATTACATCCAATGACCACAATTGTATTAAATTGTAAAAATATAATCTAAATATACTTTAAAACCACTGAAATTAATGATTTATAACTATTAATTATTTCGATTAAAAAAAGTTGTTTTTAATTATAATTTAGTAATTTTCACTATTCATCAGAATATGAAAGTTATCCGAAAAGTACCAAAATTTCACCTTAGGCTAAATTCGATACTCCGAATCCAAAAATGAAGTCCATTTTGAGATCTAAAATTTCTAAAATTTAAAAATTGGTTATTACTATTCATAACGGCTAGTTTTAATAATATTTTAATAGCATATCGTTGTTTCGTGAAACTCTGTATTACGTACTACACACGCTATCGAGGAAGGTTGCGATTGCGTGTAATGCAAGGCAAGTCAAGGATGCGTGTTGTGCAAGCTCCTTTTTGTGTTGCATACAACACAAGTCATTAGTGAAATTAAAAAGAATATTTTTCATAAAATCTTGGGCTGTTACATTAATCCTGATGTAGCCACCCATTATTTGGGTCTGCCAGAATAACATCGTGGATTCAAGAAAACAGAAAGAAGAACACACTGAACTCATGCCACTAAAATTGAAGTTGAAGTTGATAAGAATATAACAGTTAAATTTTTCAGTGAAGATCAATATCCCAAATTTTTGGAAAACATTGTCCCAATGATAAATAATAATGGGAAAATAAGTGTCTGCATTGATTTCAGAGATCTTAACTGACATTTTCCAAAAGATGATTTTCTAGTTCTGATTTTAGAGCTTCTAATTGATGAAACAGCTTGCTATGAAGCTCTATCCTTCATGTATGGCTAATCTGGGTATAATAAAACCCATATGTCCCCAGAAGATGAAGAATATACACCCATCAAAGCCCCTCAAGGTGTTTTTTTTCTATCGGGTAATGCCCTTTTTCTTAAATAATGCAGGCTCAACATACCAACGTGCCATGCACAATATCATCAAACAATTCTTAGAGAAATTTGTTGAATGTTATGTGGATGATTTAGTGGTCGTATATATACAACGTCCCAAACACTTGGTTGATTTGGAAACCAAATTCTATACACGTTGGCAACACAATTTGAAGATGAACCCCTTGAAATGTGCTTTCTGGGTAGCCTCAAGAAAGTTACTTAACTTTGTTACACACCAACATTGTATCGAAGTTTATACTGAGAAAAAAATCAATTGTTTTTATGTCACCTCCCTAAAATTTGAAATAATTAAGAGGATTCCAAGGACACTTAGCCTACATTCGGTGTTGTATCACCAATTTGGAAGGAAAGTGTTTTCCAATCACCATATTATTGAAGAATGGATTCACCTATCAATGGACAGAAGAATGTCAAGAATCATTTGACACCCTCAAGAAATATCTCTTGATTCAACTAGTATTAAGGCCACCTGTTGATGGAATGCCACTTATCCTCTATGTGATAGATTTAGAGTGATCATTGGGTGCCTTTTTTTCCCATAAGAATGATTCTCAGAATGAAAATAGACTTTACTATCTCAGATGATCTATGAATGATGCAAAAACTCATTATTCAAGAATTGAAAAGTGCTGTATGGAATTAATCCTTGTATTTTAGAAATTACGGCACTACCTGCAACATCATGAGGTCTAATTGGTATCTCGCAATAACTCGCTCAAATTTATCCTCAGTCGTCCTATGCTTACAGGGCATCTGGCCTGGTGGCCAGATATTTCGCATCATTTTGATATCCATTTTGTGCCTGAAATAGAAATAAAATCCCATGATATGGCCGAATTCCTTGCTAAGCATCCATCTGTAGAAGATACATCATTAAATACTAAACATACTTATGAATATGTCTTATCTATTACGGATAATTCCAAAACATGTGAAATGTATTTTGATGGTGCTTTTAGAAGTCTAACCAGGAAGAGAATGGAATGTCCAAAACTCAACAAAGTTGGGTTAGGAATTGTCGTCATTTCCCAAGAAAAGGTAGTGTTTCCTTATTCTTTGTTGTTGGCGGAAGGTGTTACCAACAATGAGGCGGAATATCAATATCTCATTGCATTTCTATAGTTGGAACTTCCGGTGAAAATGAATCACTTGAAGGTAAAATGTGATTTAGAATTGGTAATCAAACAAATCAATGGGGAGTATTCTATCAGAAAAGAAGTATTAATCCCTTTGTGTGATTATGTCAGAAGGTTAATGTCTGAATTTCCCTCAGAGTTGAAATTGTCTTATGTCATGCAATTACAATATTCTCAAGCAGATGCACTGGCTAATGTAGCTATAACCTTGACAGATCCAAATCTATATGAGACAATCACTAGCATAGCCCATCGTCGTATGGTCTCACCTTTTGTTCCAACTTGAATGGAGGAAATTAATGAAATTTGACCTATTTCTGAGCCATGTGGTTATACCATGGGATGCAGAACATCCTTCATTGAATATCATCAAAATTGAGCACATCCACTAAATATGGCTGAAAAAAGAACAGATCTGATGACCAGCAACCAATTTTACTCTTTATGATAGTCCAGACCACCAAAAGATCCTCTACAAGTGAGGCTTTGATGGAATCATATTCAAATATATTGATGGATAAGAGACAAAAATTGTCATTAAATAAGTACATTCAAGAGCATGTGGTGCCCACCAGTCATGGCACATACTCTCTTATTAGATCTGAAGGATTGGATACTTTTGGCTCTCAATGATACAGTATTTCATAGATTTCACTAATAAATGTCATCCCTGACAAGTGCACGACAACTTCATTCATCAACCCTCGGAGTTGCTACATAAAACTAAATAATCATTTCTATTTTCCATATGCGGAATGGATGTAGTAGGGACATATACTCCAACTACAACCAATTAGTTCAAGTATATCCTTACTTCTACTGGCTTCTTTTCTAAATGGGTCGCGACAATACATCTCAATGAAGTCGGAGTCAAAAGCTTTGTTAGTTTTTTCAAAACTAACATCGTCACCATATTTGGTGCCCCTCATACTATATTGACGGAAAATGGAACCAATTTTAGTTCATTTGAGGTAAAGAAGTTATATCAGGAGCATAATATCAAATCCATCCATTCAAGTCGCTATTATGCGGTAGCCAATGTACCGATAGAGGCCATCAACAAGACCCTATCAAATATACTCTAGAAGATGGTGGATAAAGATAAAAAATCATAGCCTGATAAACTTTTTAATGCTTTATGGGATTATCAGAAAAATACTTGTACTACCACGCAAGAAACTACTTATTCATTGGTATATGGAACATAAGCAGTTTTTTCCAACTGATATGAAATTTCCTTTACTCAGAGTTGCAATCCATGATATTTTGTCTATATATAAGAGGGCTCGGAAATATTTAAATGAGATGGAATGATTAGAAGAGAAAATATTGCATTTTTTTAATTTATAAGTATATCCGAACAGAATAGTGCAATCTTGTAACAATAAAGTTCACATCTATTCACATCTTCAAGGAGAATTGGTATTGGTTTTTATGACTCCAATGATACCATGAAAAAACTCCAAATCTTGAGCCAAATTGGGAAGGAAATTATTCTATACATAATTTATATTTAAATGAAGATTATGACTGAATATCTATGCATGGATAGCATATTACAACTCCAACCAATGAGGGATTCTTAAAGAAATAATTTGTGTAGTTGTACATATCGTCCTCACTACAAGACTTAATTCAACATAGTTCAAATGTCCTTGATACAAGACTAATAAATGCATAGCACCCATGTCCTTACTGCATGACTAAAAACTACACAACCCCCATGTCCTTGCTGCAAGAAAAAAAACTTCACAACCCCCTTGTACTTGCTGCAACACTAAAAATATGCACAGTATAAAGTTCTAGTTTCAAGACATTAAACTGCATAACAACCATTAATTTCCAGGCCTCATGATGTTAAAATGCGTAGAATCTTTTTCATTGTCTCATGATGTTAAACTGTATGACACCATTTGTACCTGTTACATGACATTAAGTTGTATGATTAATGTCTTCTATACTAGAAGTTAGGAGCTTCCATAAGAAAGCATCATTGACATCATTGGTAGTCATTAGTGGTACATGAGTCCCTCTCTTCCTTATATCTGACTAAAATCTGCATAAGATCCTTGATTCAAGAACTATATATGACTTGATTCTCATCTTCAATGAGATACATAGAGACGCATAAATATCTAATTTTTGGCCTAGCCGTAATCCCAAAATCTTTTTTATTTTCTTTTATCCTCCCATATATGAATCAAATATACATAGAGTGCTTCATTTAGATATATGATTTGGTCTTTATACCATTTTATGTATTATGATTTACCATTCTCTCAAAACATGTTAAAAGCCCCCATTCTTCATATCAAACTCAATTTTTGTGAGGAATGGTTGCTTAAAGAACTATGAACTGCTATATTCTCATTTATTTGAGATATGTAGAGATGCCTAGATCTAAAATATTGGCCCTATACATGATAAAAAATAATTATTCCTTTTATTAGAATCAAAGATGTATAGGTAATGTTTTAAGAACTATGTATGAGTTGATTCTTTCCGCAGCAAGACACATAGTGACACTTGGGTTTTGTCCCTGAATCCAGTTACAATATATCTTTCTTTTCACATCAGTTCATCTTCATCCTTGATACATGACCTTAAATTGCATGTAAATCTAACACCCCCATTCTTCACCTGTGACACCTTTGTATTATTGAAGAAAGCCTTACTACTCCTTGTTTCTCACACAGTGCATAGCTCAAGTGAGATTTGGAATTAGTTAAAAGGATTATTTATATAAATGAGGTGTTTCAATTCATTATGGGGCATAAAATTTCTTCACTACATGACTTAAAACTACACACCATAATATTAATCTATAGGAAACAATGAAATTCTCCACTTTACATATGAGTCAGATCTATCAACGGTCGTCAAACTCATGGCCAATATTGGTTCAAATATTTCTCATATTCATTGGGCATAACACTCTTCCATATTTCACACTCTTAATCTTGAATGTTTCCAGATCTTCATAATACTTCTTACGGGTTTTGGTGACAGAGTTTCTAATACATGAAAACTTATTTTCTTGAATATGATGCATGTTCCCTTAGGTGGCCTTGCATAAGTTGCCTACATATTAGGCATGTCAGCTAAAGGATGACCTTATTTGGATATGCAACATATTCCCCAGTTGGCCCTACATGAAAAAACCCCCATGACGAGATTGAAAAATAATAGTAACTTTGTTTTTGGTTATATTATCTTTGTACCCTTCAAACTTTGGTTACAATATAAAAGAATCTTCACTTTTAAAAATAGTCATTCAAGTATACTTGTCCCATTATCTTTATACAAATAAAAAAGAGATCAAGACCATGGTTTACATTTTTCCTTCACCATGTGTTCAATGAAATATGAAATAACCTTGGAATCACTTGGCCACATATCACATACTATGTCCATTTTTTGTCCAAGATTAATGACCTAAAACTACAGATACCACACCTCCTAAATTTTGGTCATAACTTCATAGAAGTACAAATCCTCCATTTTTTTGGAAATATTGGTTGGAAATACCCTTTCCATATTTAGGTACCTTTCACCATAAACCAAACTATGTGATTTGGAAAATCTGAATCTCCATAAAAATTCTTCATCTTTTAGCAGTAGAATGTCATATTTCTGAGAACTATTTTTCTTGATTATGCAGAACGTTCCCTTATGTGGCCCTGTATAAGTTTCTTACATAACCGGAATGTCAGCCAAAAGATGTCACTATTTGGATATGCAACATATTCCCCAGTTGGCCTGAAATAATGCATCCTCTATAACAAGTTTGTCAAATTATGGTATCTTTGTTCTTAAAAAACTTCTTCTAATGATTTAATCCCTATACCCATATCATCCTTTAAATTCAGAAATTCTTAAATCATAGTTTACAATTTTCCATTCTATATCTGGATATGGTAGTATATTTCAAAAAATATATATCAAGAAATTAGGAGAATATAATACCATTGGTCAAAGATAAAGGCCTTAAATTTATTCCACACAATGTCCTCACAGCATGACTTAAAACTAAATTGTACAATTTCTTCACTGAATGAATTAAAAAACCACAGTACAATGTCCTGACTACATGACTAAAAATTTCACAATATAATGTCCTCACTGCATGACTTAAAAATTCATAGTACAATGTTCTCACTATATGACTAAAAAGGGCACAATATGATATCCGAAATTCCCTTTCTGATAAATTTTATCCATTACTCACACACCAAATTTCTATAAAAATGGTTTTTCCTTTCAGGACATATGTCGGTATAAAATATTCCTTTCATTCATAAAATTCATTTCATTGGAAAAACCACCCACTGTGGTCTTAAGTCACCCAAATATTATCTTTCCCTATCTATCAATATAAAAATGTTAAAGTCCTAAAGAGCTATTTTTCTTGAGTATGCAGTACAATCCCTTGGGTGGTCTTGAATAATTTTCCTTCATAATAGCCATGTTAGCCAAAAGATGCGATTATTTTCCTATGAAGCATATTCCCTAGTTGGATCTTTATAATGAAACCACCATAATTGGTTTGTCAAAATAATTTTGACTTTGTTCTTGGAGGGACTCCCCTTATGGTGAAAAAGGTTTTAGATTTGATGACCATAAATATCATGACTCATGATTCCCCTAGGAAATATTTAAAAAATATTAATTAAATTCTTAGCCATAGAGTCTTTTTTTGGGATTTAATTTCCAAATTTATGGTCAAATAAATTCGACCTTAAACACTATACCTTTATAGTCCAACATTCATGAATGTAAACTACCAACAACAAGAGTCATGGTAGTCACAAGATTGAGAACGCGTGAAGTGAAATATGAAAAAAATTCATGTCCCAACTCACAAAACATACATATGTGTATGAATTAGGTAATATTGAGAAATAAAAATTCAGGAGATATAATGTTTGTGGGGTTTTCCATATAACCCTGGAAAAAATCACACTATGCTGATAGGCCCAATTTCATAAGTAAAATAAAAGCATCGTAGTACCCCCGATTTCGGGTACGTAACCTCTTTCCTCGCATTTTTTCAATTTGGTCTGTATTAAAATAGAGAGTTTCCATAAAAAAGAGATTTTACTTAAAATGGAGACTTTCTATAATATAGAGAGTTCCCATTAATTTGGGTGTTTCCATAATGTTGGTTGTTTCCATTAATTTGGATGTTTCCATAATGTTGGTTGTTTCCATAAATTTTTATGTTTCCATAATGTTGGTTTTTTCCATAAATTTGGATGATTCCATAATGTGGGTTGTTTCCATAAATTTGGGTGTTTCCATAATGTTGGTTGTTTCATAAATTAGGGAGTTTCCATAAAGTGTGATGTTTCCATATAATATGTGTTTACATAAAAAGGGTAAAGATGGAGGATGGGAGAGTTTTTGGGTTTCATAAAGAGTGTTGGGACAATAAGTAAGGTCCCACAATCCATACGTGGTTGGCACAAACCGTGTGGTCAAATCTTGCACAGAGGTCAAATCTAGATCCTATTTTCTAGGAGCTTTCTCGTTTTTGCTCTATTTATTTTCATTTGGCTTGAAAACGCCCCAAAATAGATATTAATCTCCCTATAAGTCTGGATAACCCTTCCCACACAAGTTGATGCCATTCTAGATCCATCCCTTGGTGATTTCAAGTCGTATTCATGATGTATGTCAACAATATTTAAGGATTTGTCATGATTTCTTAGAGATTCTTAGATCTACTTCTCTGATCTTCATTTTGTCTTAGATATGAACCTATAGTGGGTAGATTGAGGTTTTTTGATGCCAAATATTTCAATTTTTAGTCGTGATCTTTCTAGGATAATAGATCTAAGGCCTCTCTTGGAGAATCGTCCCGCTTTCTTGTGTGTTCTTCGTCTATTGTTAATGTTTCATCAAAACCATCAAGGTAGGTGGATTCTCTCTCAACACCTCTTTCTCTAATTGATTGTATTATATTAAAATTGGTTTAATTATTGTGGAATTAATGGAAAAATATTTATTTTTGATGATTTATGGTTTTTGTGAAATTTTGTGATCATGGTGATTAGTTGTGCAAAATAGGGGGTTTAATTTTAAATTATGACTTTAAATTATGGATTTTTGGGAATTTATATATGGTTGATGAAAATGGGGTTTAAATAGAATAGTTATTCAATAAAAATATAGTTTTATTGAAATGATTTTTAGTTGAAATGGTTTGACATTGAAATGGTTTTGACAGAAAAAGTTTTCAATAAAAATGTGTTTTTAGTAAAAGGATTATTTTGGCTTGATCGTTGGGCATATGTGTTGTGTGTAAATATTGCATATAAGGGGCTTGGTTAAAATATGAACTTGTTCTTGGTGAAAAATGTTTAATGGAACATGGGTATAACATATACGGGGCTTGGTTGAAATATGACCTAGTGCTCAGTGCCAAAGGATTGACGGCACATTGGAAAAAGTTACCTTGTGACGACTTGGTAGATCGATGAGAAACCGCTCATGAGTATGGAACTGTCATAATGTAGCATGCATTGATGGTTGAATTGGTTTGAGTAATGGTTGGTTATTCTGATATCGGGATATTGGTAAATGGTGGTAAAGATTTTTTTTGTTATTTTTCGGGAAAAATATCTTGCTGGAAAATAGGTTTGAATTGCACTTCGTTTGTTTTGGTAATGAATGGTTTTAAAAACATCTTTATATTTATTTATAAACTGATTTTTAGAAATTTTATTATGTAAACTATTTTATATAATTTTTGATAACTCTAGTATCATAGTTTCGTGAGTAGGGAAGTCATTGGGGGAAAACCTACTATGTTTTATAGTTACCCCTGCTTCGGCACATTGGTTCTTTTGCAGATGCTATCTTCCAGGATAGGTGTAAAGGTAATGTTTCACACGTGTTTAGCACTACATCATGATACTGGGATTTTCAGAGATCTTGGATCTTAGAGCATGTTGGGAGTGGAGTCTTGAGGTCTTTGGAGAGTCTTGTGTAGTTTATCCACTGTGTACTTTGATACTTGGTTATCCTTTCATTGTTGCTTATTTTTATGTGGTTTTCAGTGCATGAAGTTGTTTATTTGTACTTTATTTGTTCATGGATCATATAGTGAATGTTTGGTTATGGTTGTTAGGATTATTGGTTTATTTCCTAAAGGTTAAATCATCCCCAACTTATACATGAAACCCTTCGGCATTTATTTCCATCCTTTGGTGTCTTGGGGATGCCTCTTAAGGCCTAGTAATGGCTAATTGTAATATCAAGCCAATTATAATTTGAGGATCATTACAAATGTTATCAGCTTGTTCAGTCCATTCCTAACAAGTAGTCATCGATGTTCCTAGTTATGGAGATGAAATCCATTCATCTCAATTCCTTGGGTGGGAATCTTAGAAAGGAGTAGGATTGTCGGAACATGAAATGTATAGCATAAAAGGATGTAGCTAACTCTTTTATGTTGAACATCAAGTTACATTGGAGTTGGTTAAGTAAGTGATTTGAGACACTTCTAGGATTTTAAAATCTCATTGTCATGGGTTTATCCAATGAAATGAGAATGACATGCATTATAGATGAATGACTTCCCACTAGGAGTGCATACATCATTTTGAGAAATGATGATTTTTGAAAAGTATGGAATTTGTTTTCAAATGAACAATTTTGAAAAAGAGAATGGTTATTGTATTATTAAAATTGATTAATTTTAGAAATCATGTGAAGTGGTTTAAAAAATAGTTGAACATGGGAAAAATGATGTTTTGAAAATCAATGTTGTGAATGTTTATGCGATATAATTTGAAATGATAAGCCAACAGTTTCTTGGAGAGTGATATTAATAGAGTTTTTTTGTTAGTTTAGAAAATGGCACCTGTTAGGCATCGTCGAAACCAACCTGAAGAAGCTATAGAGAATGTGGTTTCACCTGAACCATGAGTAAAACAAGACCTAGTTTAGAGTATTGTCAAATATTTTCTAGTTGAGGACATAGGGAATCGGAGGAATTAGCCACAATATGTGGATCATACCATCCAGTTAATGAAGCAGAATCCGCCGAACTTCCAGGGAGATTCTGAACCTAAAAAGGCGGCCATGTGTTTATGTAGGATTAATAATATCTTAGACTTCATCGGCACACCAGTAAAGCTAATGGTAAAACTATTGACATATATGCCTATGGATCTTGCATGTCAGTGGTGGGATTTAGCGATGCAGGCGAAATTGGATGAAGGACATGCGTGGGAGGATTTTGAGGAATTGTTCAACAAATAATTATATCCTCACACGTTCAAGATCCAGAAGATGATAGACTTCTTCAGCCTTAAATAAGAGAGTCTCTCTGTCAGAAATTATGCGGCTAAGTTCATGAACTTAGTATGCTTTGCACCATAAGTTGCGGAAAGTGCCTTTTTAAAGAAACGTATCTTCGAATCAGGGCTACGACCGGAGATTCGATCAAAGATTATTGTACTTTGTATTATAGACTATACAAAGATGGAGAATAGAGCGACTGTGGCTGAATGTGATATCTCAGGATCTATCGGAGGAGGCATTATGTTACCTACAAGAAACGATGGGAACTCAACCACATGGAACAAGAGGAAAAGGGACACCTATTTCCAAGGTTCAAGTGGAAATTACAACCCGACGGCTGGATTAGTAAACCGTCCTCCATGACCCCAGAGCAAAGAAGGTTGTTTTCAATGTGGTACGCTTGAAAACATAAAGAAAGATTGTACAAAAAAACCTATATAATGTCCTAATTGTAACAAGATGGGACATCTTGAACGCTATTGTCGCAGTGCTCCAAGGCCAGGTGCTTGAGACACTTCTCAGCTATCGCCAACATCATATGCTTCGACTGGAGGAGGATAGCAGAATCACTCTCGTCAGCAGAGCAGAGCTAACCATGGTGATTCTAGAAATACCATGACTCCTCAAGAAGGGAAACCTCAGCAAGGATACAAGGAGAACAATATAGTGAAGATGTAATTATATGGAGCTGAGCAGTTGATTATCAATAATCAGACTGGACCATCTATAGTGAGAGGTACGATTCTTTTGAATTATACCTTTATGGAAGTGTTGTTTGATACTGGTGCATCACATTATTTCATTTCTTCTTGTGATGTTGACATTCTATGTTTAAAAATGGAAATGATGCCTTCCATTTTGAAACTGCAATGTCCTCTTCGTGAAAGAGAATGCCAAGCCTTTGTGTGTAGAGAATGTGCTATAACTATTCATGGAGCTAAGTTAAAATGGGACTTCTCGATGTTGAATATGAATTTATAGGATGTAATCCTGGGTATGGATTGGCTGACAACATTCAAGTCTCAAATCATCTATTATAGGAGAAAAGTTAGTTTCATGACTGAAGACGGTATCAAGCATCTCTTTAGAGGAGAGTGGATTATAAAGAAAGGTGACAAGGGCTTGTTGGAACCAATGGTGGGAATAATATCTTACCAATTGGTAGGGTTGAATTGGGATTCAATGGAAGAGATCAAGGAAAATAGGTTTCCATATGTTGTGGATCAATTTCCAGATGTCTTTCCCAATAACTACTTAGGGCTACCAACTCAAATAGAATTGGAGTTTATGATCGATCTACTTCGGGGGACCAGTCAAATTTCCTTTACATCTTATAGGATGGCACCAATAGAGTTACGAGAATTGAAATAGAAGTTAGTTGAGCTAGAAAGCAAGGGTTTCATTTGACCATGTATGTCTCCATGGGCAGCACCAGTTTTGTTCGTGAAGAAGGAAAATGGAAATCTTCGGCTATGTGTTGATTATGAAAATCTTCACCAAGTTACGATAAATAATAGATATCCACTTCCATGCATTGATGATCTATTCGATCAATTATGGGGAGCTCAGTTGTTCTCCATGATTGACTTGCAATCAGGATATCACCATTTGGGGGTTCAGAAAGAGGATATTCCAAAGATATCTTTTAGAAGTAGATATGGGCACTATGAATTTTTTAGTCATGCCTTTCAGTCTAATGAATGCACAAGTAGTCTTCATGGAATTGATGAATCAGATATTTCAACAATATCTGGATTTCTTGTTATGGTGTTTGTGGATGCCATTTTTGTCTATTGAAAGACAAGGGTTGATCATGAGGTGCACCTGGAAACAATGTTACAAATATTGAGAGATCATAGTTTGTATGCCAAATTGTAAAAGTGTGAGTTTTGGATATAGGAAGTAAATTTCCATGGCCATGTCATTTTTAAGAAAGGAATTTCTATTGATCCTTAATAGATAGAAGTCATTATCTCTTTGAAACCACCAAATAATATGTTTGAGATACGATGTTTTCATGGTCTAAGTAGTTACTACCGATTATTTGTGCATGATTTATCATGACTAGATTCACCAATAACATCTTTGACAAAGAAGAATAGTCCAATTGAATTGACACAGGAATGTCAGAAGTCTTTCCAGGAACAGAATGTTCAGCTTACTTCGTCACCTATCTTGATCTTTCCAGATTCAGGACAGGGGTATGTAGTGTATTGTGATGCTTCAGGATCAGGGTTGGGATGTGTTATCATGAAAAGAGATCACATTGTTTCTTATGGTTTAAGGCAGTCGAGGTCTCATGATAAGAATTACCCAGAAAATTATTTGGAGTTAACTATAGTCGTCTATGATTTGAAAACATGGAGACATTATCTCTTTGGTGGGAAATTTACTGTGTTTACGGATCACAAAATATTGAAACACATTTTCTTACAATGAAATTTGAATCTGAGGCAAAGGTGGTGGATGGAGTATCTTTAAATGTTTGAATTTGACTTTATGTACACACTGGGGAAAGGAAATTTGGTGGCGGATGCATTGAGTAGAAAGTTATATGCTCTGTTGGAAAAAGAAGCTTCAGATTAATGATATTTGATGTCATTTTTAGCCGACATTCATGTGGAATGTGAATACCGAGGTGATGTTTTCGTTTTAGTTTCTACTAATCTGGTTCTATATTTAGTAAAAATGATCAGAGAAGCACAAACATCTGATGCAGAATGTCTAGCTGTATGTTCAAAAGTCAATGGTGGGGAGACCATTGATGGCTGGAAACAAGATGGGGGTTTAGTTTTGTGTTTCAGATATCGAATGGTTATACCTATGGTTTCTCAAGATAAACTCCATCATGATTACCACCATTCAATATCGGATGTACATCCAGGTACACATAATATGTATAAGTCGTTGAAGGAACATTTTTTTTGGAGTGGCATGAAAAGGAAGGTGGCCGAGTTCGTTTCGCAGTGCTTAACTTGTGAGAAGGTTAAAGCAGAGCATCAGTGACCAGCTGGTATGTTACAATATTTTCCAATCCCAGTATGGAAATGGGATAAAATCTCAATGGATTTTGATTCTGGTCTTCCACGAATGATCCAGAAACACGATTCCATTTGGGTGATAGTGGATCATCTAAACAAGTTGTCCCATTTCATCCCTATCTGGGAAACCCATACGGTGGAGGATATTTCAAAAATCTATATCCAAGAATTGGTAAAGAGGCATGTTGTGCTAGTTTAAATAGTCTCCGATAGATATTTGAGGTTCACATCCCATTTCTGGAAATCATTATAGTAATCCCTTGAAAATGAGTTGACTTTGAGCACTGTGTATCATTCTCAAACAGATGGGAAATCCGAGCGGACAATACAAACATTAGAAGTCATGTTGCAGGCTTGTGTAATGGATTTTTGTGGCTCATGGGAGGATAATATACCCTTAGTGGAGTTCTCATATAATAACTAATATCAAGACTCAATACACAATGTTTTGTTTGAGTCATTTAATGGGTGTCCTAGTCATTCTTTACTATGCCTGGTGGAAATAGGTGAAACTTCACTAGTAAGGCCAAGCCTTGTCCAAGAAACAATTGAGAAGATCCAGTTGATTAGAATGAGGATGAAGATGGCTCGGAGTCATTAGAAAGATTATGCAGATCACCATAGAAGACCGTTGTCATTTTTTGTGGGTGATCATGTCTTATTGAGGATATCTCCAGGGCTTAGCCATCGTTATTTTAGGAAGGAGGGCAAGTTATCTCCTAGATAAATTGTCCCTTTTGAGATACTAGAAGGGGTTGGAGAGGTGGCATATCGGTTGGCATTACCACAATAGTTTAGTTTGGTGCATAATGTGTTCCATGTATCCTAGTTGAAATAGTATCACCCTGATCCTGACCATGTGATCATATGGGATCACGTTGAGCTAGAACCAGATGCATCATTAGAACATATTCAAGTGCGGATCATGGAAATACAAGAGAATGTCTTGCATGGGAAAAGCATCAGCCTAGTGTGGGTTTTATGGAAACATGGTCAGATTCAATAATATACTTGGGAACATGAGAAGGAAATGAAAGGGCAGTGGCCGAAACTCTTTTTGGCCAGCAAGGGTTGTCTACTTTCTGAGGACGGAAAGACCAATGGTTTGGAGAATGTAGTACCCAAAATTATGGGTAAATAACCCCATTCCTCATGTTATTTTAATTTGGTGTGTATTAAAGTAGAGAGTTTCCATAAAATAGATAGTTTCCATAAAATAGACAGTTTCAAATAAAATAGTGAGATTCCATAAAATAGGGAGTTTCTAGAAAATAGATAGTTTCCATAAAATTGAGAGTTTCCATTAATTTTGATGTTTCCATAATGTTGGTTTTTTCCATTAATTTGGATGTTTCCATAATGTTGGTTGTTTCCATAAATTTGGAGGTTTCCATAATTTTGTTTGTTTCCATAAATTTGGATGCTTCTATAATTTTGGTTGTTTCCATAAATTAGGTTGTTTCAAAAATGTTGGTTGTTTCCATAAAATGGGATGTTTCCATAACGTGTGATGTTTCCATAAAAAATGTGTTCCCATAAAAAGGGTAAATGTGAAGGATTTTAGAGTTTGGAGGTTTTTATAAGGATTTTTGGGATAATATGTAAGGTCACACGATCCATACAAGGTTTTCACAAATCGTGTGGTCAAATCTTGCAAAGAGATCAAATCTAGATCGTATTTTCTAGGAGTTTTCTTGTTTTTTCCCTATTTATTTTTATGGCTTCAAAACACCCCTAATTCAATATTACTCTCCCTATAAGGCTGGAAAACCCTTCCCAAACTAGTTGAAGCCATTTCAAAGCCTTCCCTTGGTGATTTCAAGTCCGATTCGTGAGGTATGTCACCATTCTTTATGAATTTGTCATGATTTATTAGATCTGCTTAGATCTATTTCTCCAATCTCCATTATTTCTCTGATATGAACCTATAGTTGGTTGATCTAGGTTTTTGGATGGCAAATATTTCAATTTTGAGTTGTGATCTTGATAGGATAAGAGATATAAGGCCCTCTCTTGGAGAATCGACCGGCTTCCTTATGTGTTCTTCGTCTGTTGTTAATGATTCATCAAAACCTTCGAGTTAGGTGGATTCTATCTCAACTCCTCATTCTAGAATTGATTGTATTAGATTCAAATTGGTTTAGTGATTATTAAATTCATGGAAAAATATTCATTTTTGATGATTTATGGTTTTAGTGAAATTGCGTGATATTGGTGAATAGTTGTGCAAAAGGGGGTCTAAATTAAAATGTTGATTTTAAATTATGGATTTTCTAAAATTTCTAAATGGTTGATGAAAAAGGGTTTTTCAATTGAAATTTTTTTCAATAAAAATGGAGATTTATGGAAATAATTTTTAGTTAAAATGGTTTGACATTGAAATGGTTTTGACAGAAATAGTATTCAATAAAAAGGTGTTTTTATTGAAAGGATTATTTTGGCTTAATCATTGGGCATATGTGTTGTGTGTTCATATTTCATATACCTAGCATGGTTGAAATATTACCTTGTTCTTGCTTCCAAAAGATTAATGGCACAAGGGAATTACATATACAGGGTTTGGTTGAAATATGACCTTGTGCTCTGTACCAAAGGATTGATGGCACATCGAAAACCATTACCTTGTGAAGACTTGGTAGATTGACAAGAAACTGTTCATGAGTATGCAACTATCATAATTTAGCATGCATGGTTGGTTTAATTGGTTTGAGTAATTGTTGGGTATGATGATATAGGGATATTGGGAAATTGTTGTAAAGATTGTTTGGTTATTTGTCAAGAAAAATATCTTGCTGGAAAATTTGTTTCAATTGAACTTGTATGGATTTGGTAATGAATGGTTTTGGAAAAATGTTTGTATATATTTATAAACTACTTTTGTGAAGTTGTATTATTTAAAATATTTTATATAATTGTTGATAAATCTTCTATCCTAGTGGCCTGAGAAGGGAAGTCATTGGGGAAAACCTACTGAGTTTAATACTCACCCCTGCTTTGGAACTTTGGTGCTTTTGGAAATGTTATCTTCTGAGAAAATGGTCAAGGTAATGATTCACATGGGTTTAGAACTAATTCATGATGTTGGGATGTTCAGAGATTTTGGAGCTTGGAGCATATGGATCATGGAGTCTTCAGGTCTTTGGATAGTCATGTGTAGTTTATCCATTGTGTACTTTGATACTTGGTTATCCTTTCATTGTTTCTTACTTTAATGTGGTTTTGAGTGCATGAAGTTGTTGAGTTGTCCTTTATTTTTTCATTCATCATATACTGAATGTTTAGTTATGGTTGGAAGGATTATTTTTTTATTTCTTAATGGTTAAATCGTCCCCCACTTATAATTGAAACACTTTGGAATTTATTTCCAGCCTTTTTCATGTTGGGGATTTCTCTTAAGGCCTAGTAATGACTCGTTGTACTCCCAAGACTATTAGAATTTGTGGGTCATTACAAGAAGTTAGAGAAAGTGAAAAAAAAAACGAATAAAGAAAAAAAAATCATTTATAAAAAAATTTCCCAGAGGAGGATCCACAAATTGGAGTCTCTCACTTTTCAAGAATATGAAATTATAAAAGTATTTCTATGTAATTAATCATTTCATTGATAGCCTATTGAGCCCCATTAGCTCCCGATTGAAGCTGGTTTATTGGACCAGCCTCACTCTCTTCAGCATGATGAAGTAATTCTCTAGAATCTACAATAGCTTTTTCACCATCCTTCTAGAATTCTCCTAATGGGATATGAAGCTGGACATGTTCCCTTGTAATGATGTCTAACTCCTATTGAAGGCAAAACTTCTAAATAGTATTTTCTTTAATTGTCTGCTTCAGTCCCATCAACTTTCCAGTATGATTAGCCTCTGCCTGGGATAGCGCTGCTTCGAACTCTTCAATATTGGTCGACATTTTAACTTTTATCGTGTTTTGTGGAAGCTTTTTCTCTTGCTAACTCCTCTAAATAATATCTTTCACCATAGTATGACGTTCATGGTATTTGAAACCACCAAATCCTATCCTGATAAAAAGAGATGAATGCCATGCAATTATTGAAGGTAGTTATTCAAGGAGCATCTCTGATATTATCATCCAGATGTTTTTCTATGCCTTGCGGTGTGCAAGACAAAGATCCTTCTATGGTTCTAGGTCCGATTCAGAATCTCTATCATAAGGAGAGTTATATTCTAGGCCAAATCCACTTAAATAAGTTCCATGCTCCATTCCTTCCTGAATAATGGCTACACCACCTTCCAATGTTGTTTGGGATGATGCAGAGGCTTCAACTCTGGATATAGCCATTGAAGTTGATAGCCTTATATGGTAAATCAATATGTATGGTTATTGTTAGATTCAAGAGATGATAAAAGTGAAGGAAATCACTATATTAGTATGTATTACATAATAGTAGGTTAGCAACATGAGAATAATCCTCCCCAATATTCTCAATTTCATTAATTTTGTTTGATGTCTCTGGATGAGGAGTGTTATCTTTAATATGCTCAGGATCTGCAGAATGAATCATGGGAAGGGCTAATTTCTCTTGATCCACCCAAGAAAATGTCTCTGCAGTGGTGGGGTTGATATTAATATCAACACTTCCTTCAAATATAGTTATGGAATCATTTTGTTTAGATGAAATTGCATATTTCAACCAACCATGGAAAGAAGGTTAATCATAAGAATATTAACATGATGAATAATAAGAACTCACTTCCAGTTGATTCTATACCAGGAACTCCAAAATATTCAAAAGAATTTGATAGATTAACATATTCTAATAATTCATAAAAACAAATGCCAAGGTTCATCATTTCATCCAATGATGTCTCAGATTCCCGGTTAGTCTTACCCATGGGAGCACATGGAGTGTTTTCTTCGCAACCTTTCTCTAGAAACATTTGACCCAGAATAGCTTCCTCAACAATAGTTGCGAGGTCATTTTTAATTGTTTACAAGTGTTTTAGTGCATGTGATGAACGTAAATGTATCACAGAATGGAAGTTACTTGTTGTTACATTTGATGCCTTATGGAGTATTGTTGATTTACCAGAATCCTCCTCTACTCTGATAGAAGGAACAAGAGCAGTACTGGGAATAGATGTTGGTTATTTTGGCTTCAATGCATCTTCAGAAACCACTAGATATGCAAGAATTTGTGTCTATTCAAAAGAACCTCCGTTGGTTACATGAACCATATCAGTAGCTTCTTTAAAAGAAGAAATAGAACAATCCCATGTAATCCTAAGAAGTTTAAACACGTTTTCATGAATAAGGACTAAAATTCACGATTATCATGGAGACTCACCACTACTCAGAATGATTATAACCATGGATCTCTTCCTTTGGTGATTTTCTTATTCACCTTCTTAGTAGGGCTTCCATCATTATCTCTAATGAAAGGTTTTGGAGATTCCAATACCCTATCTATTTCCACCACCATGTCCTGTTAGCCCAGAGATATTTCTCCCAATTCAAGGTGTTATCTGGTAGCTCCTAGATCAATGCCTCCAGGGCTATATTTTGGTTAAGGAACTTCAGTTTTATTTCCTTTACCCAATAGTATGTTAATGTGATATTTCTCAAAAGGAAATTTTTTTTGACTAAATTTCAAGTTGAAAAATGGAAGAGAATGTGTGAGAAAGGAAACATAGATCCTTAAGATCTACTAAGCCACGCCAATCTTCATCTAATGAAAGATAAATCCCTTCCATGGTACCATGATTTATCACTACCTTCACAAACTTTGTGGTAGTAATTGATTCATCAGTGTCATATATGAGCATTTACAGCTCTCGAATGTAGTTTATCACCACATTTTTATTATCCTTAAAAATAATGTTAGAAGAAGCCCGCAAATCACATACTCTTGGAATATATAGTCCTTCACACAGATTCATACATATGGTCTCAGCATCACAGTACATACTATGCCATTTTTTGAACAATCTCTAGTCATATATATTCAGAATGTATGTAAGAGGGTTGTGAAGAAGATCATGCAACCTTAGATTTGAGTTTCTTCTCGACACCCAAAGTTACAGATAAGGGAATAGAAATTGGAACTATCCGCTCTTTAGAATTATGGCAACCAGATCACCTCAATGTGACTCTGGTAGGGATTGATGGAGAGGCTCTCTTAATTCTAACAGGAGGGTTATATTTGGATGCGGTCTCTTAGGTGAATTTGGAGCATCAACACCTCCACCCTCTGATTTCTGTGAGTTGACCCCTAATGATTATGAATTATCTTCCAAACGAAGGGGTTCCCTCATGATACTTCTCTTCAACCCCACTCATGGGATGAAATGATTGAATACCCCTTCAGGGTATGATGGAACTCAGTTTTTGGCATACTAGATAGTCAATCTTCTTACTGCAACAACGACGAGTAAATTAAAGACTTTCCCGGTTTTCTCCGTAGATGTCAAAAACCATAGTTGTCCAGAAACCACTGGGTGTATCTCCAATCTGACATGCACATGTGGAGATACAATATTCTTTTTTATAAATTTTAATTGACTAGCAAATCTATAAGGATCATAGGACTCACATATGATTTATCCATCATTTTTGGTAGCCAACACACAATCTCTTCAAGCTAGCATATATGCCCTCAATTCCAAGCTAGCCATCCCATCATCAATAAATCACCCCATAGGAGGATTAACATAATGAAAGAAATGTAATTCCTTATGCATGATAAATATATCCTTGATGTTGTAATCATTCAAAGATACGGGTGAAATACCTGTAGAAGCGTAAACCGATGGTTGAAAAGAACTTCCAAAAACATGTACTCCAATTTTTACAGTATAAGATCTGAGGTGAGTATCAATCCATCCCCAAAACACTTGGAATTATCATACTATTCTAAAGGGAGACTTCCATTTGTAAAGGTGTAGAAAAATCCTATGAATCTTGTCCAAAATAGGAGTAGCCAACACTACATCATTTTCTCCACCAAATTAGCCACAATAACAAAGATTCCTGGCCTAACACCTCCTTTGGAGTCTCAGACTAGTAACAAATACACGCTGCACCACATGACTAAGAAACATTCCATGCGTGTCATTTCTGGAGTTTTTGGGTTTACTTCATATCCCCATTTATCAAATTCTCTTTTGTCCAATGTTGGCCAAATAGTATTAGGGGTACCTCTCTTATCTTCCCTTGGGAAACTAGTCAAAAACATGTAAGAGGGAACCTTTTCCTTATTCGTTTCCAAAAATATTTCCATCCATTCCTTTGGATGAATATCCCTCTTAGTTCAGGATTTCATGGTTGTGGTGTTCTTGAGATTCTTAAATATTTTCATCAAATCACAATCCCAATCTGGTGTCTTCTCTGATGCATTCCATGTCACCTTGGGAGGAGTAAAATCATCATACATGTCTCCAAAGATTGGAGATCCAAAAAATTTGAAATTTCTTCACAAGCTAATGTCAACGACTCCATGTGTTAAATGGATGGAATTTGTCTCTGGGCTCTATTGGATTAATAATTACAGCACGAAATCATCATTCATGTATACATAAGTTTGTCCAACCCAGACATCCTCGTACATCCCGATGCCATTCAAGTCATCTATAAGTTCTACACAGGTCTTATGAACCAAGTATGCCCATATTAATGTGGGTTTTACACCTCCTCATAGGCGGAAGTCCTAATATTTCTTCCAACCCTAGGATTGATCTGTCTGAGAATCCCAAAAGATGTATGAATAACAGTGTGGTTGCAGCTCGGGTATGTGTGCCTTTATATATGTATCACATGGGCTATGATGCATAATATGAACATTATCTACTATCCCAGTATTGGAAAATTATCCCCAATATAAATGTTGAACGATGAAAAGTTGGAATAATCTTGAAACCAATAATGTGGGACATAGTTCTTTGGATTTGGATTATTAATACCTGCAGATGGATATAGCTATACAATGACAGATAGATGCTTTAGGGAAAGTTGAAATGATACTTATTCAAATATTTTTCTATGTCTTGAAGGGTGGTGTCACAAAAGTAAAATTAATCATGACCAATGACATTCATCATGTCATCAATCCCCTTACTGAAAAGATCATCAGCAGTTCAAATTTATTTGGGAACCTATGAACCTGTAAAAAGATAGAAATCATATTTTAAATAAAGTTCATTTTTCAATGTAATAAAAAAAATTGTAAAGTAATTAAGGTACTCAAGTATAAACTTGGCATGCAAATATAAGTCAATATGCAAGTATGGTACCCCAATTATAGCGTGAAACTAAAAAAAATATAGAAGAAGTGCTGTGAAATAGAAGCGTCTGAGTCAATGAAGACCTAAATTTAGAGAGTTCAAATTTCAAAAGTCTTGAGATTTTTTGTGGAAGTGAATCCATTATATATAGGAGACACATGTCACCCTGCATGCCAAATTCCTGCACATTGCAATCTTGTGTGACCAGCTGCTCAAGATACATAACACTTGTGTGCCCCAATATTCTTTTATTTCTCCCTTATTACATTACCTCAATACAAGATCCCCTTCTCATTTCATATCCAATTATGAGGGTGGGGGGGGGATTTTGTTGACAATCCATTCAATAAAAAAATTCTAAAAAATAACAAAGGGTATCACCTTAGAAAGAAAAGGAACAAATACATAATGAAAATCAATATTTTCAATGGAAGGAATTTGGGATCGCCCTAGTCAGACCAAAAGAGTGTTGGCGTGCAGCCTAATTGCATCGCAAAAAATATCATGCATCTTACTTGCATGCCCAAATTCTTTTTTTCCCAAGGTCCCATATTGTCCTATAAATAGACCCTTGGGGACTTCATTTTCATGGACGAATTTCTTGGAAGCCCATTTGCTACCCTGGTCTCCCAAGTACTCCACCCTAGTCTTCTGAAACTTTTAAGGTAGTTCTTCAACACCTTTAGTAGAGGATTTAAGGGAGGATCATTGGACTTAAGTCATTTTAGTGTTTTAAAACCATAACATTGGCGCACCTAAAGCGCCCTACCTCCCAAAATCATAAATACTTGTACGCCGCCTATTCCTTTCATAGGAACATGAGCTCCCCACTATTGGGACACCTGTGAATACTCTTGATGTCTTGAGCCAAGTCTCTCCCAAGTGTTACAATATAGTTTTCTCGTCACTTATGTGAATATCAGGTCGCCCAAGACTAATTTTTCACCGATACATGCACACCCTTCCCTACATGGGTGACCATCTTTGATTCACATACTCTATTCAGTCTAAAAGTCGTCAAGACCTCTTTAAAGCCATCCATGGCAATGAATCTTATTCATTCTCTCCCTTATCTGATAGGGATTCTGTTGTGACCTCCACCAAGACCTCCTGACTCATCAAAACATTTGAAAAAACACATCAACGTGTCTCCAATTTGGTTATGTATATATGTAGTCTTAGGTTTCCCACATTTTTTTCACAATATGGTTTTGATTCATGAAATGTTTTTGGGTTTGTATATCAACAATCACAAGGACCATTCTTATAGGAATAGTGAAAGGAAGTTTTTGGTTTTGAGAATAAGGGGTTCGGTCCTAACCTCTCCCTTCTCAAAGAGATGAAAAGATCAAATTTCTTGTAGTGAAGGTGTGGGTCAAAACTGCATGAAACTTCTACCTCCCCTACAGATATCCACAAGGGAAGCCATCCTGGAATAAGCCCCTAGCTTTTCCTGAAGGAGGTAGCATAATTTCTCCTCCTTTCTTCTTTGGCGCTGAAGACCAATGGAGAGGTGGGAATAAGGACTTTAATTACCATTTCCCTCTCTCGCTGAGCTTTTTCACCATGGAATTCCATCCAGGTGTAATCACCTAACCTTCATCCCTTCTTCATTCGATTGGAACTTTGTCCAATGTAAAGAGAACAGATGGAAGGCTGGTTACCTCACCCTCTTCTCAGTTCAACTCGGCCCCATCCACCATGGACACCATAGGTCTGTGCGCCCTATTTCACCAGAGGATGAGGAAAAGTGATTATGTTTTTTTTAATCTTTTTCATCCTCTTGTTTCTCACACATAGCATGACTCCAGTGGGCTTAGATATTTTTCATGGTCAAAACATTTTCACAATGAAATGAACTATGAGAGATCTGGTTCCCACTATAATCGGGATACATAAGAAGACTTCTCAGGGCCTGAGCTCACTAGATGTCCTATTCAAGAATCCAACCTTAATTACCATTATTTGGGAATCCTCCTTAGGAATAAGCCCCAAATTAAACTCCAATGTCATCAAGGCATCCTTTTCAGGATGTAAGCCCAAAATAATTTATCTCAAAGGAAAATACTTCCTATGAGACTTATCGCACTATGTGGGCATTGATTCCTATCTATATAGGATGCGTAGGAAGACTCCTTGAGGTTGAAACCCAAAACATTAAATCAACTATGTACTTCTTGGACCATTTTCCCAATATGGCCTGATCAATCTTGGAAACCCATATCTTTCTAAGTTCCTTAGGCTGTGTTAGTATATTCCCACACTATGTTTTGACTAAGAACCATCCACATTTTTTTATATACCACATAACATTAAAAATGTGTCCAGGTCATTATCAAGTGACCTTAAAAGGTATGATGTGTCCGATTCAGGGGCACAAAAACTATGAGGGTTATGATTCCTTTCACAAGGATATGTTGGTAGACCATATTATGGTCACGATCAAAAGATCAAACCAAACCTTCATCTCCATGGATGATAATAAATTCCAGAGTGCCCCACTAAGAGGCTTAAAAACCATTATCATCATAATGATGATTAAAAGAATCTCTAATTATTATATGAGATGATTCCATTGATAGATAACCTCAAATATATATATGGATATCTCTATTAATTAAATACCTTGAATACATAATGATAATTCTAAATATACGATGTTAATAAGTTATTGTAAAATCTATGGGAATGTATGATATTCTTGTAGAATTAATATGGATTCATGAAAATATCATAAATTATAAAATGAGTCTCGGAGTATACAATAATTACTCCCAAAAGGGTGTGATGATTCCGACCTCCCATCCCCATGACCAATGAACATTCTTTAGTATCGTGAAGTTCAAACATAACGAACACCTTCCTTTAAAAAGAAGTTACCCTTTGGATAAAGAATGGTTGGAAGTTTCAGGTTCCCTAGATAAATCCAATGGAGACAACAAAGAAATAGTGATTCTTAAAACCAGAATACACATTTCAAGGAAATATGAAAAAAAATTCCATTACAAAATCTCGCAACATGTCTTGCAAAGTTTATATCATCCACTTGAATTGTCCATCCACCTATGTATGATACTATGTGCCCATGGTTAATAGAGTCCCAAGGGATTATTTACGGATTTCTATTAAGGATGTGTATGTTACTAATATCTATCTGATACTGTTAAAATTGGTATACCATTACTCTTTACCACTTCCCAGATATAGATTTTTGAAATGTCCTCTACCTTATGAGATTCATGAATAGGGATTAAAAGTGCAAACTTTATGAGTTGATCCTCTATCACACATATGTCATGGTGTTTTCGAACCATTCATGGTAGACATGTCACAAAATCCATATATATCTACTCCCAATTCTAAACTAGGATATGTAAGGAGTTTTACATACCTACGGGATGATGATTCTCTACATTAACCTTCTGACACATTATGCATCTCAATAAAAACTATGACACCTTCCTTTTCATACTGATCCAAAAAAGGTTGTGCTTTTATTACCTTATACATCTTCTATATTCTATGATGAACAATCCATATTGAATGGTGGTAATCATGAAGAAGTTTTTTCTAAAAAGCCATAGGTTTGAACATCTAATTTCTAAACCACAACACTAAACTCTCATCCATCATCCATCCATAAATAGTCTCCCAAACATTGAATATTTTCCTCATATCCACACATTCTAAATCGTATGCTTGTGCCTATTTAACCATATTTACCAAATTAGGAACCAAAAAAGTAGAATGAAAACCACAACATCATCTTGGTATTCACATTCCAAGTGCATGTCGGCTATGACCCAAGTCAATAGCCCCTCATCTGAAGATTTATTTTCTAACTGAGATTAAGACTTTATTCTTAATGTATATGAAACCAGATTTCATTCACTTGGTATATAATTGAGTTCAGTATCAAACATTTAGAGATACACCGTCAATTTTTTTATCTCAGGTTCATGTCAGTTTGTGAGAAAATATTTTTCATTCTCTTATGATCTATAAAAATAGTAAATTTCTCACTAATGTGATAATGATGTCAAGTCTTCAATGCATTGGCTATGACATCTAACTCCAAATCGTGTGGTGGGTAATTCTTCTCATGTACCCGTAACATTCTTGAGCCATAAAAAGTAACATGATCTCATTTCATGAGAACAAATCCCAACCTCGACCCTCAAGAACCAAAATACACCACATACATTTGTACAAAATTTAGAAAAATAAAGATAGTTTCTCATGTAAGGCAAAGATTATGCTCTTGAAATGTCATATAACATTATTCATTCTATTGGAATGGAACATTTATATTTTTAAATCATTAGATATGAAAATCTAGTGACAAGGAATCAAAAATTAAATGTCTATAATTACCACCTAGACCCTAAAAACATCATATGTTAAAGACATTCATTGAATATTTCTAAGAGATAACAACATAAATATTATTTGGATCCATAGAAACACCTTTTTCAGAGATTAATTGGAAAAGAAAATGTACATATTGTATTAAAAATATCAATTTGATAATTTTATCTATATATTATAATCCCCTATGTTTTCCAACACTATCACAAAGTGTTTCTCATACTCAGCCCTTGTCCTTGAATACACCAGTATGTAATCTATAAAGACCCCCACAAGGAAACCATATATATTTAAAATATTTGATTCATAAATTCCATGAAGACCATTTGTTCATTTTTACGATTGAAAGGCATTACCACATAGTCATAATGTCCATATATACTCTTGAAATCTATCTTAAAAAAATTCTCCTTCCAAACCCACAATTTGTGATATCTAGATCACAATATTTGATATCTGGATCACAATTGAATTTTTTAAAATAAAAAAAAATCTCCACACAATTGATAGAATAGATCATCAATTCATGGATGTGGATACATTTTCATTATAATGACTATGTTTTCCTTATTTTAATCCACACATATGAAAATAATTCCTTCATCCTTTTTGAAAAACAAGATCGTTGTTGCCCACCGAGACATTCTCAAATGAATGGACCATTTTCTTTCCACTGATTTCAAATTCACTTTTAAAAACCATTATTCTGTTGGTTCCATATGATATGAAAAAACAGAAATAGGACTATTTCCTGAAAGGAAATCAATCATAAACTAAAATTCTTTTTTGAGTGGGAAACTAGAGAAAATTTCAGGAAAAACATATAAAAAATATTCAAACACTACTAGAAAAATCTATCATCGATCTATAAAAATGATTCCAATGTCAATGAGGATAACTGGTATGAGGGAATTACAACTGATAGTTCCAAAAATCACATTTCACCTGACTTTACATTCTAGTCTCCTCAAAAGATATTCCCAATTCAATCTACAATTGTAAAACAGACCCTTTTGGTATACGGGTTGATGTGTGCCTGGAATGTAGTCATCCTATCCTTTCCTGGGATTATATCATAGACATCAATATCAAAAATAGATAAATCCCATATCAACAGTTATAGAATATTCTCTACATATAATGGTTTAACTTTCTCTTTTACCAAGAAGAGAATTATGTTTCAACACAGAAGGCATCATGTCAATAAGAGAAGAAATAATATAATGGGATGCACCCATATGAAAAAAAGCATCCATAATGGTAGAATTCAATAGAATCATACCTCGTACCATTGATGGTCAAGACTGATTATCCACAATCACCATATTATCTCCATATAACAGCTTACTCACTACACTTTGTTTCTTATTTCCTTGTTGAGATTTACCTTTCATAGAAGTCATGGTATTCTAGGAGTCACCACGGCTAGCTCTTCTCTATTGATGAGAGGTAATATACTGCCCTCATTACATTTAAGAATACGATGTCCGCAATATCTAAAAAGTTTCCCCAAAACCAAAACATGGAGTAATGTGAAAATAGCACGGAAGATGCCTCATATAACTTATTCAATTTCATACATCATGAATTTTATCATTGTCTAAATCTCGGATTGATCATCCATCATAAAAGAGATGTTGGGAATGACCCATCACACACATTCGATGCACCCCAATCCTTTATACCTTACATTAATCCTTTCTTCTTATCTCATTGAATGGAAACATAATAAAATAAGATCTTAAATTGTAATTATGGGTAATCGTGGGAGATAACAATTGATGATCATTTGAAATCATAGGATAAGAATTAGTTTATAGGATCAAGGATATAACATAAAAAGTTCATACCCAATTTTTCATAGATCATATAATGATTCATGGAATAAAGAATTATCATTTAAAAACTCATGAATCATATGGGTGAGAAAATTCAACAAATCAATAATGATCCATATGTTCATTTCATAAAACTTCTTCCACTATCATAAGTATATAAAACATTTAATATGTCAAGGATACCTACAAAGATCATTATATAATAATTAATCAGACATCAAATCATTTTCCTATATTGGATCAATCACATCAAACTGTTTCCCATAACTAATTAAACACATCAATGTTTTCCCACAATAGTTCAAGCATATCAACTTATTTCACATAGAAGATAAAGAACATCAACTTGTTTCCCATAATTATATCATGCGAAATAATATATTTTAAATTGAATTATAGAGATATATAACTATAGGCCCACAAATAACATAATTAAAACCATTCATATGTGTGCCAAAAGATCATAATAACATTCATCATATCATTACAACATATCTTGGCAATTACAATCTTGTTTCATAATGATTTCATCAATTCATTATAAAAAAAATGTGAAAATAAATATTTTTAATAAACATATCATCGTCATAATTATTAATCATCTTGATAAAGAATAAGGATGACATCTTTAGATCATATCCCCCATAAAAATATAATTAACATCAATGGATGTTATCATAAATTAATAATACGTTAAAATAATTACGGGAATATTTCTTAAAGATAATACCCTTATCAGTTTGAAATAAGTTATTTAAAATAAAAAAATCAAAAAGTTTAATGAAAAAGACATATTTAAAAAGAATGATAGAAAATTTAATAGAAGCATTAAATCATGAAGAGTTCAAATAGTGGGAAATTTCCATTAATTTCATAAAAGATAAATTAAAAATTTCCTTTAATATTTTTAGAGAATGTAAAAAGTACCTCATTTAGAAAAGAAAAGGATTATTCAATTTAAAATATTTTGTTTTATTTAAAAAATTGTTAATTATGACATTAACAAATCCATAGAGAATAATAAAAACTTTCTTTAAATTTTTAAGAAAACATGGATATGGAAGAGAGAGGTTTTCTGACCAAAAATATAAAGAATTATGTTTTTTCATAAAAACATTCATTAGATATCTTTACTACTTATAGTGTGGAAAATTAAAGGAAAAAAATTTGTCCCTATAATTAAAAATAAGGGAAAACATGTAAATCAATAAATTAAATAAAGATCATTTAATTTCCTTGGCTAAAATTCAATCATAAACAATCATTATTAAAGTAGGATTAACACATATATCCCTTAACTCAAGTCCCTCATTTCCTCATTCATATCATAACCCCTTATTTGATTTAGAAATTCTATTATTTCACCTCTTATGGGTCTTATGGTTGATATTTTAGGGAAGAAAATAACTTCTAAAATGTCTTGATGAGATTTGGAAAGGTATTTTGGGAGGGTATGGTTGACATAGAGGACTCAAAATAGTGTTAAATATAGAATTGGGGGGGTTCCCTTTTATAATTAAAATACGGGTAACACTTGTTATTTATTAGTTATTAAAATATAATACAGTCATTATATTGAAAAATGATTGAAAAAAGTTATGATTTCAATATAGGTTATGATTGGGTATCATCCCTTAAAATTTGGATAGGTTCAAGTGGTGTTTTAAACATTATCTTTTATTTTAACCCTAATTTTAACATTAATTGTAGTAACATCTTTTTCACTCTTTAAATGTTATTATTTTACATATAATTTGATAACAGGATCATAAATTACCAAGGGTTGAAATTGTTAACCAAATATTATCCACCTTGTTCTCTTTCAAAAAACATCATGATTTTTAAATAATTTATTAATATTTTATTTTGATAAAATATCAGTACTATCAATTTTGACACTATTAATTTAATTTGATTTAAATGACATTAAAAAGTGGGAGTTCAAATACAAACCATTAAAATAACAATAATACATCATAATAACCTATAAAATTCATAGAACATTCTTACTCATTCAAATTATTAAACTTTTAATATTATTAAAATTATTTATTTATTTACTTTATTAATTTAATAAATATTGTATTAGTTTTATAATTGAATTTAATGTAATTATTTAATCACTAGAAAATATAAATATATTCTAGTCAAAAGATTAATTTTAATATTCTAAAAATAGACATTTATATTCATTCATAACATGTATTATTTCCATACATGAATAGATAATATATATTCAAAACTAAGAGAGTTATAATTTGTAACTGTGTTTTCATTAAATATAATAAAGGTTTGTTTCCTAGAAAAGTGTCAGTTAAAAAAATATTCCAAGAAAAAGGTTATAAGTGATAAATTACCTTAATCCAATAAGAATTTGAATGAATTATTATATCCTTATAATTCAGTCTAATCTGATATTAACTCGATTAACCCTTTTTTGAGGTGGTAAACATTACCATGTATACTACTCATACTGGCCAAAATGAAAGGGTCTTATTTCCCAAATATTAACCATATCATTAAAAATATGGATTAAATTTTAACAAATTAAATTTCATAAAATGGTAGATATTTTTTTTAAATTAATTCATTTAAACATTGGAAAACTAATTTTAGAATTATATAGTTTTCATGAATCATATTTTATTATTATTATCACATTCCTAGTAATAATATTATATTAATGTAAAAAAATATGATTTAATATATATTATATGAATTTTATTAAAATAAATCATTAATAGTGATTAATTTAATTTTTTAAGATAAAAATACATTGTGCATATAAAAATATGCTCTCATAAAAACATAATTTTCTATTTTGAAATGATTTAAATTTAGTTTATAAATAAATAATTACAAATGAATTAATCATACTCATATTTGAACCATATGTTTTTCATAATTTAATTTTTTCTTATTCATATACAATAATCCAGTGTCATGGGAATCGATCTTACATTAAATCATTATATTTTAATACTATATCACAATTTTTATAAACTCAGTGATGAGTGTATGAAAGCTATCAATGAAATAATATTTATCTATAGATGAATACTTCATAAAATCCCATCATGTTAAATTTTACCCCAATTAAAATGATTTTCACCCTCAAAATTCATCACTCTGATATAAATAGATGATGATACATCTACATCATTGTATCTGTGATTTCCCACAAAGCTTCCTCAAATTTATTATTTCACGAAAAAACTTTAACCAGATGAGTGGAAATATCATATATAAATTTTTATCTATAATACATAATATCCACCAAATTTTCTTTATAAGAGATGTATTTTTTCAGTGTTTTGACTTTTGAGTTCACTACATGTGAAGGATCAGGTATTAATATCCTTGGGAGAGATACATGGAAAAAATCGTGAACTTGAGATGGATTTGGTGGAGTCTTCAAAAAATAAGCTTCCATCTAAATATGATGAATATTTTTGAATGGAATAATATATATTGGGCTCAAATGTCCCTTATTTAAATACCTCATTATCATATTTCAAGATGATATTCATAGGAATAACTTATCTCCAACTTAAAATAACATATCCATCCAATAATTATCGACCTTACATTTCTGAAACCTTTTCTCGACCTTATGTCTTAATGAATGGTTCTAACCATATATTAAATTTCATCATTTAGATCGAGTACCAATTGATTTATTTCTCAAAGTTTTGCCTAATATGTTTGAGGTCAACAATTCCTTCAATATAGTTCATCTAAATGACACATCTTAATGATTAAGTGAAATATACTATTGAAAGAAAATTCCATCACGGGAAGGAGTTGATCCCAACCAACAGTTAATTAAAATAAAAAATATATCAATATGTCTTATAGGGTTTGAATGGTACAATCATCCAAAGAATATTTCTGAGGATACTACGCAACAACAAATCCCAACTATGTATCATGAGTTTCCTGAAGACATCTCCAAAACATAGAGGGAAACCTCATATATTGATAAAATACAATATAAGTTGGTACTCCATGAAAACTTACCACTTCCTTGATGTATAACATTGAATTATATTTATGGTTTAAATATTAACTAATGGAAATAATGTGTCATAAATTTTTAAGGAAATTAACTACAGCACATATATAATTGTTCCCTTTAGATTTTTGGTGGATCTAGATGAAAATAATATATGGTGAGGTCTTCCCCTTCTATTTTGGTCTGGGTAGTAATTGTAACATCCCTTTATAATTATATCTATCTGCCTTAACTTGATGAAATTCCAAGCATTGAGAAACAAAATCTAAAATATTTTTCTTCATGATGTCAAACTAGAAATACTATTTCAAATCAATATATATCATTGTACTTCAAGAATGAATATAGAATGAATAACTATGAGATTTATTCAATGACACCTTCAAATATGGAATTGATAGAAAAAACGATTCCTAAAAATTACCATCGCATCAAAATCATTGTTGATGTTAGGAAAATTTATGACCTTCTTCTACAGTTCCATATATACCTTATACACATCTTTAGTCCGAACAAGTATATATTGTAGAAAATTCTTTTTATAAATATAATATTTATCCCCTTCCTTCACTATTTCAAGATCCATTCATTGAAAATCCATAAATATTGGATATTTTTCTATCCTCATCACATATAATCTAGCATGATCCTTTCAACTAAGTAAATTTTAACCATTTTTTCATTCCCATGGTGGTAATGTATTGAGGATAGATAATCATTAATTAGCTTCTACCATCATCTCAGACACATATTCAACTATTTCTATGTGACAATATACTTTATACATTTATGAGCAGTACATATATCACACAATTATTGATAAATATAATTTCTACATATAATTAATGAAAATATTACCACAATAAACTCCAAATCATAGGTTGGGTAATTCTTCCCATAAACCATTATTTATAATAAGTCATAAGCTGTCACCATATCGTTCAACATTAGAAAAAAATCATATTTACTTATTTATAAATTAATAAATATTACAAACCATTATTCACAATATGGTAAAGTAAGTATAGGTTCACTGACTACCCATCTCATTTGTTCCTTGAAAATTTATTCTCATTCAACTATCGCAAAAAACTTATCTCCCTTTTTAGTTAACACGTTGATCATGATATATTCTGAAAAAATCACAGATAATATCCATCTAAACAAACAAAAATATGGATCTCATTCACAATAGTTTTTCTTGTAAAACATTCAATAACTTCTATCATTGAAGGATCTAAAAATAAACCCACTCCTAAGATTATATATCTTATGAATGATACATTATGAAGCCAAATTCCACACTTTGTTAATTTTTAATAAATTTTATTATTCCTTATGGTCTCAGAACAATCTTAAAGTGATATTGATTCTTATTCTTGCACATTTAATATATAAGAATATCATCTATAAATACTAACACAAACTGATCAAGGTAATATCTAAGGAATCTATTCATTTAATCTAGTTATATAAAAGTTTAATTAGTAAAACCAAATTTAATCACTATAAATTTATAGTTTCCATACCATATATGGAATGATGAATTAGGAATATCATCCTAATATATCCTTATTTAATGTTATTCATAATCAAGGTAAATATTATAAAAGTATTTTTCTCTACACATTTAATTAAACAATACATCAATATATTGTAAATTATACATATTCATTATTTTGAACATGTTAATTTATAAATAATCAAGGAAAAGTCTCATTGATTTAATATTATTGTTAATTAAAAATTGTTGTTCCCCATGGTTATCTAGTTGTTTGAATGAATACCTTTACAGTATTTTCCATGATTTGTGTCTTCAATTCATACAACTCAATCAGGGAAATTATATATGGGGTATTTGAAATTGGTGAGACAGTGTATATGAGTTTTTTTTTAAAACTCAAATTCATGATTCAGTGGAAGACTAGAAAAATCCTTTATAAGTACATCATCAAACTCCCACATAATAGACATATATTTATTTTGTGTCTAACTACAACCGTATAAGATAAACCCCCCATTTTATAAAAATATTCATAATCCATACAATTTTTTTAATTTCAATTAAAAATTCATATTTATAATCACACAGATACACAATCATTGGTTGTTTCAGAATACTAAACCTAATATTCCTCCCTCCAAAATTGATCTCAGATTCATGTAGAGATAGAAAATCCATTCCCAAAATAACATCAAATCCAACAAGAGGAAGAATAAAAATATATTTTGCAATAAATATCAAAAAAAACATCAATCAATGAAAAATCATAGATTCATGATGTTATAACCATAACATAAGAGGTTTTTACTACTAACTGAAAATTTAATCATTGAGCTATTAATTCAACAAAATTCATAAATAAATTATATACAAAAGAGTGGGTATATCCACAATCCAATATGATCTTAACTATTTTAGCATTGATGATGACTGCACATTTCTCCACGTCATTATTCTAACCCACTTAAACATTCCTGATCGCATGAGATTTCTATTTGTCTTTAGGATTACAAGGTTGTTGAAACTAATCATAATAATCCTTTGGATTCATTCACTAGTTGCTATAATTCCATAATCACTAGAATTTGAGGTATTGGAGTAGGGGTGGTTCTTTAGTCGATGTCTTATTTTCTTCTATTGCATTAATAGACCTATTCATCCCCTTTTTCCATTCATGGGATTTATGGAACACCTTTCCACAATTAAAGTACCTTGTAGTTCCATGTAATGAATTTTCTAGATGTTTTTTTTACATTTCTGGCAAGTAGACAGTTATAATTTCATTACAAAATGTGATTTATTCATTTTTTCATGAGGTTTTATCTTCCTCTTATTATATAATCCATGGGAATTATGGGAACATTTAATTTCTATTTCCACCTTTAGTGCACATTGAACAAATTCTTCATAGGTACAAAAGTCTCTTATAGCTATTGAATTTCAGAGACTTAGTATTAAGACACCAATGAATAAATCAATCTATCATTTAGCACTGATGATTAAAATAGAAAAATACCCTAAAATTAATGTAAAATTTGACTCGATGGATGCAATGGATTTATTATCCTTTCGTTTCAACTTAATTAATTTATTATCCATATTTTTATGTAGAATATTATTGAATTACTGACAAAAATATATACTTAAAATAAACCCATTTTGTGGAGTAAATTTATTTTAATTGTCTCTTATTCTTGAATAGATTCCACCATTTATCTACTTAACCTTCCAAATCATAAATTATAGGTCAACATTTTAATGATCGAATAACTTAATAAGAGAAGATAAATAATCAGTAGGGATGATGTGTCACTCAAATACTAGTGCATTTTAAGACCCAATAAAATATGGTGGATTTTTTCTCATGAATGAATCAAATGTATTTTATTTCCATATTTTATTTTTTGGGATACGAACATGATTCATATCCAAACAAATATGTGTGACTATAGAATCAATATTAAACATTCCATCTCACACTGTATTTGGTTACTCTGGTAGAAAATAATTACATTTTCCAACATATGTTTTGTAAACGAAATGTATTCTGGTTCAAGTAATTGACTATAATCAAAACGGAAATGTTTTTTCATCAATTTATAATAATTAGAGTCCACTATAATATAATTTTGAAATATAATTCATAGGATTTATAAATCACGAGACCTTCTTCATAATCTATGGGAGCTTAGGAAAAACCTAGGTTATCCATAGTCATTAAAATATATTTATGATATTTCCATATACTTTTATTTATCACCATGTTTTCCACAAACATTTTCTAATCCCAATATTTAATGATCATCTAAACCTTACTCTAATATTGACTGTAAAGACACAGAAATTTTATATATAGATATTAAATCATTTTAGATTAATATAAAATTAATTTAACAAATACATGCATGTGGAACACAAAGGTTTAGTGTCCTTAGAGACCATATACACAATAATATTATTTCCAAAAAGATATTCAACATCTCACACAATGATAATCCCATTTATTAATCTTAATAGACATTCCCTATTTAGAACCTATAGTCATAACCAAGGGAATATAAACATAATAAAGGGTGAGATCAGATTCCCAATAAGGGTAAACGTGAGAGATATCAATTGATGATCATATGAAAAATTATATAAGCATAAGGGTATGAGATCATGACTATAACATGTAATGTTCATACCCAACCTATCACAAACCATAGACATTATTCATGGAATAATTATTTATGATTTCAAAATACAAGAATTATAATATAGATAAAATATCATAAATCAATCACGAACTATATATTCGAGTCATTAAAGTGTGGTACCATCATAAGAATAGAAACCATTTCGTATTTCAAGTTTAACTACCAAGACCAAAAAATGATAATGGATCAGGCATCTATATATTTTTTTATAGTGGATAAACTATATCAACATTTTTCCCAAAATGTGTCAATAAAATAAACTAGTCTCTCATGGAGGATAAATAAAAACCACTTCATTCCTATATTTGATCAATCACATCAACTAGTTTCCACTAATTATATCATGACATATAACACTTTTACCAATTCATTGGATGGATATATAATTCCAATACCACCCATCACATAATTAAATCCATATATTTTATTTATACACGATCCTAATAACATTTATTATATCTTCACATCATCCCTAATTCAATAAAAATGGGTTTAATAATAATTTCATCAATTTATCAAATTATAACCCCTTAAAATAAATTGGTTTCCCAAAAAGATCATCATTGTAATCATTAAACATACTATTTAAGACTAATTATGGTATAATTGTATCATATCCATAATAAAAACATAATTAAAATAAATGTTTATTATTATAAATATAAATTCCATTAAAATAATTACTATTGTATTTTATAATGAAAATAACCTTCCCAATTTTAAATCACATATTTGAATTTTGAAAATGTACCAAATATTAAGAATGATATAATATTTGAAAATAACATGATAAATTTTTAATGGGATATTTAAATCCTTGAGTTCTCATGAAATAAATGAATATTTTTAATATGTATAAGTTAAAATAAAACATCATGATCTTATTTTTTTCAAAATTCGAAAAGTTACTCCTTCGAAAAATGACAAGAATATTCTTTTTAAATTTTTTTATTCACTAAAACATTAGAAAATATTAATTTATAAATTAATTAGAGAAAATTAAAAACATTAATGAAATTTTTTTAATAATATATGGACATTGAAGTGGAATGATTTTTGATCAAAAAGTGAGAGAATGTTGATTTTCTGTAAAAAAATCTATTTTGACAAGTTTAGCACTTAATGGGAGGAAAATGGAATGAAAAATTATATTCTCTCGAATTAACCAAAGGATAAGATAAATTAAACAAATTTATTAGTTAAGTATCATATAGTTTCTTTCATAGCAATTAAATCATACAAATATTGATTAAAATAGGATTTAAACACAAATATCATATCTCTACTCTTTCCTTTCCTCATTTCCATTTAATAATCATATGACTTCAAATAACTCTTTTAAATCACCACTTAAAGATAATATATTTGGTTATTTTGATGAAAAACACTTCTATAATGTGTATAAGGTATTTGGGAATGGATTTTTTGTAGGGTATGGTTGATCTAAATGGATCAATATAATGTGAAGAAGAGAAAGTATGGGTGAACTTCTATAATTGAGGGGAGGGTCACTCCTGGGATTTTTTGAAATATTAAAAAATAATAACGAAATTATATATCCAAATGGTTCTAAAGGGATATTGATTCTATGATAAGGTTTTATGGGGTTAAAATCCCATCGGCCAATAATATTTGGATGTGATTATGTGGTGTTTTAGACCATGTCTTTTGATTTAACCATAATGAACCAAGATTTTTATATATCGATGTTATATCATTTTTAGGAATATTCATTATAATAAAAAAAATTCGTAAGTTCCATAACATTTTAGTTCTTTTGGAAACAAGGAAACATAATCTATTAACATTGGGAAATATCATCAATGTCTCACATAAATATCTCCCCCTTTATAACTCCTAAATAAAATTTTTATTTATAATATGGGGATGGGAAACATAAAAAGGGATATTAAGATGAATGGTTTGTGAAAATAAATAAGATATATAATCATAACTAACAATTAAGGGTATGAGAACATGAGAATGACATTTGAAAACAATACCCTACATATCAAAGATCATAATCATGAGTCATGTCATAAATACAGGCAGTTAATAAGACTTTAATCATAATGGAATAAAATAACATGAGCCATTAGAGAATATCATTAGAATAGGAAAAATAATTTTTTCTATAAAAATAATCCTAGAATATCAATTCCATATTAGTTATGCATGACTTCCAAGACAATAATAGTTGAAAAAGCCCTTTATTGAACTCGGTACACTCCTCGTTCTAGCCATGTCTTATCGAACCACGTTCACTTCCCATTATAGACATATCTTACTAAATGCATTTCACTCCCTATTCCAGTCATATATATATATGGACCTATAAATATTTACCCAATGCATTGGATAGTGATATAGGACACACTCGTCAAATAATGAGATCCATATTTATGTGTTCCATGAGATCATAAAAATTCATAATATCATGAACCATGAAATGAAATGGTTATCATAAATGTTTCATCACATCATAATAAATGTAAAAGAGATAAGTTTTAAAATCATTTCATCATATAATAACCTATAAAATGAATATGTTGTCATAGTAATGTTTTCATGGAATAAACAATATAAGGGAAATGTGTTTCATAAGAACCATTAAATCAAAATATATGCCATTATAAGAAGGAACATGAATTTTATATTGGGACCATATAACCATAAATCCATAGGTAACTCCAATAGATGTCATCTTATATAGAAAATAATTTTGAAATATACTTTTAAACATTTAATAATGAAAATTATCCTTTCCAATTTGAAAAATATTTATCAAAAAATAAATAATTTTTGACCCATTTCCCTTTAAAAATAAACCTGATAACATATAATGGATTTTTCGATGTAATGATTGGTCAAGAGATAAAAAAATTCTTTTGAAACTGTACATTTTAATAGAAATAATGCTTTTACAATATTAGTAAAAGCCAAACATACATCTTTTTTGGGAAATGAAATTAACATTCCAATAAATAAATTTTTTTAAACAAATTCATAAATAGGTAAAAATGTATTTTTAAAAATATAAGATAGTAATAAAACATTCTTAATGAATTTTTCGAAAACATGGTTTTGGAAGAAAATAGATTTCAGATTGAAGAGAGAAATAATGTAGGGTTTTCATGAAAACATTTTATAAATAATTAAACATAAAAAAGACTATTGGAAGGGTAAAATCACATTATAATATCATGATTAACCATAGGATTAGAAAATTAATAATAATTCATAAGACATGGTTCAAAATATTTTTTCATTAGAAGCATAATCTTAAACAGTCCTGATAAACAATGAGATTGTACCAAGAAATCCTTACCTCTTTGGTAAAATTTATTCATAATACCCATGATGTAATAAAATAAAATTAAACATAAAATATAACAAGTAATAATAAATTCATGATATTACATGTCAAAGGGGCTGATTATACAAATCGTGAAATAATAAAGGTCAAAAACATAATATACATCTCAAATAAAGAAAAATTGAGGCAATGATCCCTTACTTTGTGTCTTATAATTCCATAAATAACAATCAATTTCCTTTCATAATAAATATAATTTTATTATAAATATATTATTGGATCATATTCAGATATATCATACCATATTATACCTTCTTATATCATGTTATTACATTTTTATTAATGATTCCATGTTAAAGTATCATTTTTGAGTAATAACTGCATTATTTTAATAATTTTTTTGATTTTGTTCCTCTTAAATTTATAGTTATTTCATAATCTATATAATTATAAACATGATATAAATATCATAAAAATTCATTATATAATTATTTAGAGTAATAAATTTAATTAAGTGATGTGAAATGAAAGACACTATTTATGGAGACGGTGGGTCATAAGTATGCATGAACGTTGTTTTTCATTTTATAGTATGATTGAATGATTGATAAGTATATTATATATTATCACTATAAAACCTATTTTATGTAATATATATCACATATTTTCCTAAAATCCATCATTCATATATTCCATGTATAGTTTGAATGAATCATGTTACTTTGTGAGGCAGTAGTCCTCTGTGCACAAGAATGAAGTTATTATATTTCCAAAAAAGTGAACGAATGATGGTATGTGTGATATAAATACTATTTATTCATAATAAAATAATAAATATCAAAAATATCATTTATATATAATAAAACCATCATTATAACCAACCTTTATAGGTGTTAATGGAAAAACAAATGACATCGGTTCACAAGGCGGTATTCCACCATACACTATAATGCTGATTTCAAAACCCATTAGATGGAAGTAGATATGATTAAAAGGTAATATTATTATATTCAGGACATATAGGTATATGTAATATAATGAGTTAAATATATAATAATTATATAATAAAATTAAATGGGTTTGAGGAATAAATAATAAAAAAGTGTTCATTGATGAATATTAACTCTTCTTCGGGTACCATCCTTAAGTTGGCACAAAATACTTTATTTTTTGGATTTATGTCAAATATAACGATTTTACTATGTGGTGTAGGAATTTTGGGAGATATTTGTGATGGTAATTTCCAAAATATAGAGGGGTGAATGTTTGATGTAGATAGGAGAGGGGTAACCTTTTATAAGTGGGGAGAGGGCGCACTTAGTACTTTTGAAATGAAATATCCGATCATGCATTTTTCTAATGCCACAAGAGTTAAAATTAGGACATTCATGAACCGTAAAGTTATTATGGATTAAATATGACCATATAATAGTTTTTTTCAAGTTTATCAGTTAATTTTAGTCTTAAAGTTTTAGATTAACCAAGCAGTAAACCAGTTCTTACCTTAATTGTGAGAATTATTTCTTACTACCTTCACAATCCATTTTGGACTGAAATTAAGTTTTAATTATAATAATTTAAAATTTATTTTGACGAAAAATATTAAATCTAGTCTTCAAAATTAAAATCACCCTAGTGGAAATATTAATCTACAATTTATTCCACATACGTGAATATAAAGTGACTTTTTAAAGAGAAAATGATCAAAAGTATGAAAATTTTTTCTCCAAATTCAAAATGAAATTTATTCAAATAATCAAAAAAAATTATTATATTTATAGTTGAAATAATTTAAATTTAAAATTTAATTAAAATATTATTTATCTTTATCAAAAAATTAAACGAAAAGGCAATTTTCAATTGAAATTCAATATTTTACACTATTCATCAAGAAGATGAACTTTTTTAGAAAAGTTATAAAAAAATAATTATAAGATAATTTTGAAAATATGAATTTAAAAATTAAATTAAATTTAACAAATTAATTATATAATGGCGCCAGAAATTAATTTTATTATTTTTTATAAAAGACATAAAAACATTTTGTTGATAATAGTATTTCTGAAATATATTAATACTTTTCGGAAGATTATGTATTTTAGTTTAAATATGTTTTATTTTTTAAAAAATAATAAACATAACATTTAAAAATCATGTTTTACAATTAATACCACAATGTTTAATGCCTAGTTTATATGGTCACTTTCATGATATATTATGGTTCTGTTAAAACTAAGAGTTGTGTGTAACACAATCTAAGCCAATGTTGCATATAGATCACGATTAACATGGCGTTTCTTATAAAAAAAAGTTTAACATGGGTTTTTGGTAATGTAAAAAATTATAGAAACTAAATATATTAAAATAAAATTACAAAAAAATCCCAATGTTATATTATACCCCTATGAAAAGAATTTCACCCTAAAATTTCATCCTTGTCCACAAAGGATTAATACGTGAAAGTTTATTTATAAAACCCCATATTATAAAGAGGTTAATAAAATTCAATATGATTGAGAGAAATGGATTTGTGGTGTTCAACTGGAATAACACATAATATGTTTCAGAACAGGAGAACAAGGTTGGGATGTGAAATTATGGACATAGAAGAAAAACATAAAATCCAAATAATGAAAGAGGGTGATATAGGACTTGGTTTGTAGAAAGTTAATGCTCAGAAAGGCATAAAAAAGTGGAATTAAAAATATCATTGATTTTATTATAAATGATGATTATAATAAAATATTTTATTTCGTGGACCTTTTAATAAAGTTTTAAAATTTTATAAGAAGATGTACTTACCTGATTTCATTTAATTTCATAAGCACAATCTCACACTGCAGTTGTGGCTTGATCAATTTCCCCTTCATCTCTTAATCCATGAAATGAAGGTTAATTGTTTTATTCCTAAAGCACTAATAAGTCATAACATTGATAAATGTAAGGATATTTCATTTCTTATATCATTAGTTATCATCAAAATAAAATGGTTATCATATCCTCTCCAATATGTATAAATCCTTATATGGTTCAATAATACATTAGTATTTAAATTCCAAAACATGTTTAACATAAACCATACCATAAATGGTTACTCTTATAACCCTTCAAAAAAACATAATTCATAAATAAGTTCACTAAACTTCTCAAAATAGCCTTATCATTGATCCACCACACATCATAATGTAGCTCCATATTATTACATACCCAACATGTGAGTACATTATGATGTATTCCTTTAAAACATGGTAATAACATGAATGAATATAAAATATATTTAAAATATACATTATTCATCATTAACTGAATAAAATAATAGATTATTCAAAATATTCCATATATCCAAAATGTTTTAAAATATATCATTGATAACATAAAACACATTTTCCACAAAAAATTAATTTGATCTAAGGTAATCAGTACTATAAAATTTACTTTATTATGATCCAACATATCTTTATCCCAAATAAAAACCATTATCTCAACATCATGAGAATGTTAAAGGTTACCTTCCCATAATCATGAGTTTTCCACAAAATATGACATTCCTATTGAATCAATTTTTCTAGTATAGTAGTACCATTTAACATATTCTTGAATAACCATAATGCAATACATCTAAAAAAATAATTATATATTTCCTTATTCACATAAAATAATAATTGAATTCAAATACAATTTTACTTTGATCATTCCACATAATATTTAATACATTATCTAAGATTCATAATCATATTCTTTAATACCTATGTTCTTTAAAAATTCATTCATAGTATCTTCATCATCACCAGTATAACAAATGCTTATGCAACCTTCTTGATTATCTTCATTCTCTTTCCCCTTAGGACATCAATTTTCATGATGCCTAAATTTTCCATATTTTGAACAATCAAACATTGATGATATCCTATAGAGACCAATATTTCCATCCATTTAACTAACAAAACTATTCATTTTTTCCTTATGAGTTACTTGCTTTGTATCCTTCTATTCCATATTCAAAAACTCTTCAGGTTCCTCCAATACATCCACTTGGGTGTTTCTTCCCACATTATCAACACATATGAAATTTAATCTTCTTTCCTCCATGATCACAGCTACCCAAACTCTTAGTGAAATCATTCATTCTATTATTTTGTGAGTCTAAGAGTTTGTAAAGGAACATGTTTCTAATCATGTTCTGTGAAAACTAATTGGCTGTAATCACAATGTATTTTACTCTATTTTTCATCCTATTTGGCTTCTAATCATTAAATTTACCATAACCCTCAATGTAAACCCTCATACTACTCGTTCCCACTATTAGATAAAATAAAAAATCATTGTTTCAGGAACAATAAAAACAATGGGAAACCAAATAATTATGAAAATAACATATCATATGTGTAAATCATGAATCCTTATTCTTTAATCTATGACACCTTATTTTTTTCTAGTTTAATCGTAATCATCATATATTTAAACAATACATGTTTGCTCATAAATAGTTTCTGAATTTCTAAAGCATATATCAGAGGAGTGTCAAACAAGGTGTCCAATAAGGCCCATTGTCACACACCAATTCTCGATCAAGTCCAGATAATATGGGTGTTCATAGGGTTTTTAACCATAAGTATAATTTTTATAAAGACACATCCACTTTTAGTATCCATGAAAGGAATTAAATTCATGAAAATCACTCACTATATCATTTAATAAAATTCTTGGACATTTTCATATACTTTAACACGTCCGTAAAATTATCCTCAAAGATATATTTAGACATATATTAAGAAATATCAATAGGGATATATATAATTTTTTCTCATCCTAGAATCAATATTTGGACTAAAAATTTAATTTGATACCAAATATAGTGACCCATTGTTGATATGAATGGATATTACATCAGTTTTTATGAAATTTTACTATATTACATAAACACATACAAGAGGACCATGATAGTTTAGTGCATTTGGAATAATGGAATCATAATAATCTAATATGGTGAAATATCTTCAATGTATCCCATAAATATAATTCCCTTTAATACTCATACATAAAAACATTATTCATAACTTGAGGAATGTAAATATAATAAAGGGTGATATCAGATTCCCACTTATTGTAAATAAAGGAGACGCTTATTTATAGAATGAACATATGGGTTTGAGAACATGAGAAATGAAATTTTGAAACCGTTACCAATATATCAAAGATCTTAATCATGAGTCATGGAATAAATATTGATAATCTATAATACATGAATCATAAGGGATTCAGGTAACATGATCCATAAGAGCATAACATTGGCATATTATATGGAATTTTTGCATACACAAATACATAAAAATTAATTTCAATATTAGTCATGGGTAACTCCCAAGACCATCACCGTGGAAATATTTCTTCACTAAACTGAGTTCACTCCCCATTACATCCCACTTTTATTGAACTAAGATCAAATTCCATTTCCATCTTGTTTTAGAGAACATATTTCACTCCCTATTCTAATCTGGTCTATCCCATGAGATATAAATAATTACCCAATACATTGGAGGGAGATATAGGTCCCCAATATCACATAATGAAAACCATATTAATATAATCCACAAGATCATAATCATTAATCCTTTAACAACCCATAAATTTAAATGATTAAAAATCAATTTTTTATTATCACACATTTTTAAGGAAAATTTGAGAAACCAGAAGATTCAAACACAAAGGATATAATGAAGACATCGAGAAACAAATGAAGTATACCAAAACCAACTTCAAAACAAGAAGTGAAATGGTTATAATTAAAATTTCATAATATCATAAACTATGTAAAAGATATTGGTTTCATGATTTTTTAATCATAGCATAACTAATGATAAGATTTGGTTTTCGTAATCATTTTATCATGGTATGACCTGTGGAAGAGAAACTGGTTTCATAAAAATCATTCCACAAAAACATAAACCGTTAAGGGAAATAATATTAATGTTCTAATTGGATCATATTACTAGTAAGTAATAGGTAAAACCAATGGATTTTATCATATATGGAAAATAATTTTGAAATATCATTCAAAACATTTGATGGGGAAAATCTGATCCACTTTGAAAAATGTTCTTTAAAAAATAAACCCTTTTAAAAACCATTTACATTGAAAATAACCTTTCAAACATATAAAGGAACATTTTATGTAATGATTAGTCATGATTTTAAGAAATTATATTATATCCAAACACATTAAAATGAAATTTCATTCCCATTTTTTATAATAGCCAAATAGGAATTGTTTGAAAAAATACATGACTTTTCCTTTCAAAATATTTTCATTAAAAAGTAAAAAAATGGTAAATTTTTTTTTTAAAAAATCATAATATAGGAATAAATAATTATTGAAATAATTATCTAAAATCTTGGTTTTGGAAGAAAATAGAGTTTTTACTAAAGATAAAAATAATGTCCAATTTTCTTGAAAATATTTTCTCAATAATTTATGTTACAAAGAGTGTAAAAATGGAATCATTACATAAATATATCTTGAATAACTAAATGAGAATAAGAGTTATGAGAATCCTTGGAAGATTTTTGATAGCATTGTATCATCTAAAACATAATCATAAATAATCCTAATTAATGATGATATTGTGACATGAAATCTATACCAGTTTGGATAGATTGATTCATAGTCCCCATGAAGGAATAACATAATATGGAAGTTGAAATATCACAAGTAAGAATAAATTCATGAAATTAAATGTCAAAGGGTCTGTATATACACCTAATAAAAAATATAGGTTCATGACATAACATATATCTCAACTATGTAAAATGTAGAAAAAAATCTCTTACTATAAGTCATGACTTCCCTCATACTCAATAAAACCTCCAAGGTAAAACAAATATGTTTATTATAAATATATTAAATAATAATATTCATATATATATATATATAAATTGTTATATTATGGGGTTATGACCTTTTATTAGAATTTTATTAATAAATATATGTTAATGTTACATTTTCAGTAATAACTGCTCTATTTTTTTAAAACGCTTTGATTTATTATAGTTATTATTATATTAATTTAATCCTTATATAATTATATTAAAAATTATAATGATGATATAAGTATCATATAAATTCATTATGTATGAATTTTTAGTAATCCAAAAATATAGTGGTAGTAAATGAAATACACCGTTCAAGGAGACGGTAGGTTGTGAATACACTTGAATGTTTTTTTTAATTTTCACATCGGATTGAAAGAAAATATTTATATCAAATATTATCAATATAGAAAATTTTTTATTTGATATATTTCATATATGTTTATTTACCTCATCTATAATACAATCCATGAAATGCATGAATGAATTACATCAATTAACGAGGCGGTAGTCTAATGTACACATTAATGATGATATCATATTCTCTCAAAATAGAAACCATGATGGTTTTTATGATATAACGATCATAGAATAATAATAAAATCATAAATATTAGATATATAATTAATAAATAATAAATAAACTATTAAAACCTTACTCTATAGGTGGTAATGGAAAAACGAATGTCATTGGTTCATGAGGTAGTATTCCTCTATACATTCAAATGTTGACATATTAACTCATTTGATAGAACTGGATATTATTGTAGTTAATTAAATCAAAATGAAAACATATAAGTATATTTAAGATACTTATGTTATCATATTATCATGATATAAAAATAATTAATGATTGTTTATGAAGAAATTAAACAAAAAACATTCGTTGATGAATGTTATCCATTCTTTGGAAACCACTATAGGTTTTCACTTAAGCCTTGATTGGTTATCTTTGTTTTCAAAATAAGTATTTTATGATGGGGGAGGCATTTTGGGATGTAATTTGGTTAGGTATTGGCCAAAAATGTCTTAATGGGTGAAGAAGTGCAGAGAGGGGGTCACCTTTTATAAGTGGGGGAGAGGACATAGTTGGTGTTTTACAAATATATAAGTGGTCCCACGTTTTCCATATTATAAAAGGGTCTAAATTAGTCCATAATTGAACCATATAGGTTTCATGGTCTAAATATTTCCTTCCAAATGTTTTTATACATGTTTATTGGTTAATTTCACACATACGTTCTTACTGTAACCCATGATAACCCTATATTTACCTTAACCGGGGTAATACATTTTTATTGTATTTACAATTATTTTTGTCAAAAATTATGTTGGAATTATTTTAAATTATAAATTATGAATTTTTTAAATAAGAAATATTTTTTTTAAATTAATTTTATTTAAGGGTGAATAATTTTAAATTAATATCGTAGACGTGATGAGAAATCGAGATTTTAATGAGAAAATGAACAAATGTTAACAATGATTTTATATAATATTTAAATTCTAAATTTATTCCAATGTCTTAAATTGGATTAATAGATGAATAATTGATGTAATTTTACTTTCAAAACAATTTAATATATAATTTATCTATATAAATAAATTAAGTGAAAATGAAATTTTCAATAAAAATGTAGTATTCTTAAATATTCATAAGAAAATGAACATTTTCATAAAAATCCAAAATTTATCTCTACTATAATTTTGAAATTAAGAATTATTGAATTAATTTTAGTTAATCAATTTATTTTTATAAATATTTTATAAATTAATTTTATTATTATTTAGAAAAGACACAAAATACAATTTGTTGAAAAATATTATTTTTTAAACATATAAAGACTTTGTTGAAAGTTTTGTATCTATTATAAATATGTTTTATTTATTTAAAATAATTATACTTAAATATTGAAAACTAGTAATTACAATTCATATTCTTATGTTTAATGGCTATGTCATAATGATTATGTTAATAATAAACAATGGGTTTGTTAAAACTCAGTGTTGTGGGTCACAAAAGCTGTGACTGTATTCTGTATAGAATAAACTGAAATTGGTGTTTCATATAAAAAATGTTTTATTTTTTGTTTTATGAAACAAAATTGATCAATGAAATTTAATTTATTCTAAAAAAATTATAAAAACTCCGAGTGTTACATCAATCCCAATTTTAACATTAACTACCGCAAAGTCTTTATAACTATTGAAATGTTATAATTGTACTTATAAGTTTCCAATTGGATCATAAATGGGAAATGGATAAATTTTTTAAAATATATTATACACCTTATCATATTCAAATTGTTAATGATTTCTAAATAATTTAATGAAGTAACAAATTGATAAAATATCATTAATGTCTATTTTGAAACTACTAATTTAATTTGAGTTAAATGATATAAAGACAAGGTGTGAGTTAAAATATAATTCATTAACATGAAACTAATATGTCATAATCATGTTTAAAATAGGTGTAACATAAAAATTCATTCAGATTATATCAATTTTTTTTAATTTTTTTTATTAATTTTTATATTCATAGATTAAATATTGTATTAGCCTAACCCAAGAATTTATGGTTATTGTTTAATCCCTAAAATGAAAAATAAACTACCCTAATGAAAATTATTTCATTATTCTCAAAATATGAATTTATATTCATTCATTAAATGATTCATTCCCTATGGTAACACAAAAGATATATTTAAAACTAAGAAAGTGGCACTTTGTAAATTTCATTTTTTTACCTATTATATAGGTCATTTACATTTAACATTTTCCATTAAAAAAATAATTCGTTGACTATGGTGATAAGGGTGGAATGAAATTTGGTCAATAAAAATTATGATAAATTTTTTTGGACTTATCAATTAGTTTTGACATATATTAACACGATATAACTTTTACCAATGTGATGAATTTTAGCATGGTTAATATTCATAATGAAAAAAAGGGGGTCTATTTTCAACATTTGATATTTTTAATTACAAATATTGAATCCATTTTATAAAACTAGATTTATTTGGTGGCAGAAATTAGTTTTAAAAATAAGCAAGTAGAACACGGTGAAACCCATTTTTAGAAAAATACAGTTGTTAAGTGTAATACTAGAATTATTTTTATCACATACCTAATAAAAATTTTAGATAAATATCAAAAAATATTTGAATATATAATATAAATATATCATTAAAATCATTCAAAAGTATTGTAAAATGATATTTTATAAGATTAAAATACATTTAATTAATAAAAGTTTTTTTATAGAAACAGATTTTTTATTTTAAATTGAATATTTTTAATTTAAAATTAATTGATAAAGAATTAATTAACATTATTTAGATGTATACCTTATGTTTTAATATTTAAATTATTTATATTCATAGACACTAATTCCACAACTAGAAGATAAACTTTACATTAAATAATAATATTTTAAGAGCGTATCGTGTTTTGTTGCAACATGGCCTTGCGTGTAACTTATGTTTTTAGATAAATTAAATTTATAGAGATCTCTTTTATAAAATTCCACAGTGTTACATTTTTCATCTCAATGGATTTAAAAAATATATAAACAACAAATTTTGAATATTAACCAAGTGACAGAAAACATTTGTAAGTTTTCAACAAATATATCCACCACATGTATGAACTATTGGACATGAAATAGATAAGGGTCAATATATGTTCTACAATCATATCTACAAAAATTTAAACCAACAGTAACCTGGCCATAAACTCTAAAGAAAATTTAAAATATTTTCCTAGTGTCAAAACAATCATTTATTTGATATGGAATCTTTTGACACACCAATGTTTTAAAAAATCCTTAGAACATATATATATAGTAGTGTGGATGATGTTTGGGGTCAAATCACAAGAATTTTTCATGTAATTTTAGTCTACATATGGAAGGAAGAAAACTATAAAATATTTAATATTATTCTAATGAAATATTTTTAGCGAAGTAGGAATTCATTCAAGGAAAATATGGTTATCCAACAGAAAAAGGTATATTTTGTAGTTATTTTACCAAGTGAAAGAAAAATGAAAGTTTCAAAAAAAGGCCCAAAAAATAATGAGAGAACTTATTTGAAGGAAATTAAAGTAAAAATTGGAAATCATTCTGGTGGATCCAAGGTGGGAGAAATTCACAAATTATGAGGGTGAAACTGAATTTTCTTCTAAGGATCATCATTATACAAATAATGCGGAATATTTAAAACTTTAATCAGAAATCATTGATGATGTGGAAGTGAATCATTCAATAAATCAAAATTTAAAAAATATAGAACCAAATTTTATGTGTTTAACTCTAAATGTTACAATGTTAATAAGGGACTTTCCACCATTTTTAATTATTTTTAAAAGTATTTTAAAGAATCAATAATTTTTAAAAAATAAAAAAATGTTTTAAAAACTCATTTTTCAAAAACATCCCGATCCCAAATCCCAACCCCAACCCCCACCACCAAACCTAATTGTATATCAGTCACTTCATCATAGCATCCCCACTAACTAGACATGCCTCGAACACCTCACCACACATCTTCATTTAACCATTTCTCTTTGCACATGATTATTTATCAATCACCAACCAACACCACCTTAGCCACTACACATCCAGCCAATTGTGTGCCCCCCAAACACCACCATGAATATCACATAATTTTTTAGTCATACATTTTTCATTTTTTATGATATTATGAATATTTTTTCGATATTTTAATGTGTTCCTAATTCTAGTTTGTTTTTATTTTTTAGAAGTTGATTTTTCAGAAACACTTTATGAAATTATATGGATGTGTTGCAGTTACGTGTTAAATTTTCCATTATTCTTGAATTACATAATTTTGGAGGAGATCATCTAGTGTGGGTATCATGGTTTGCAGGGATAATGAGTGAGAGATTGAAATTATTTTCTTGTCAGACCTATGATGTTGACATTGGATTCTTTTTTCATCCATATGGATCTATGATATTTTCTGTAAGGTTTATTTATTTTTTTGTGGATAAATGAATTATTAGTATTATAGTAAGGTTTGTTGGAGGATGGGAGAATTCAGTAACCATTATTATGGGTATGTCCTTTTATGAAATATTTTTTCTTTTTCAATTCACTAGTTATAATTATGTTAATAATTTTCCTTATATTACACTCTTATATTCCATTTCATGGGATTTTATATAGATATTAGAACGTTTTTGGAATGATTTTGTGTGTTAATAGATTACTACAAATCATCAATAAATTCATTGTGTGTTATTTATATATTTATTTGATTATTTCCATATAAAAAATAAATTTTTTGTGGATTGTCATATATCATCACTATGTTTAACGTTTAAACATAATTTATCATTAATGACCATCATTATTGGTCACTAATGACCATTTAATGAATGTTGGTAGATATCCCTAAACGATGCATAAATTCTATTTTATCATTTGAATGACTTTTGAATAATGATCAATAAATGTGTTTTAATTTATTATTAATCGATTTAATGATTTTTATTTCAAAAAAGTAACATTATTTTCTAGTAGCGATGAATGTTTTTGAGTGTTTTGTATTTGAATATTTGGATTATTATATTTTTATATTAATTTTTTAATGATATATGGTTTTTAATTACTTATTTTAATAATAAAAGAATTTATTTTTTAAATATTTTTACAATAATAAATATTTCAGTTAATTTTTAATAAAAATATCTCTAAAAATAATGGAATAACTTTTTTCACAATATATTATTGGTTTTATCTCAAAAAAATATATTTTTTCTTTTAAATAAAAATTCTAATATTGTTTTATGAATTAATCCAAAGAATATATTTTTAAAAATTATAAATTATAAATTTTTTAATGAAAAAAATATTCAATAATTTTATAAAAAAATTTATTTATAATTTCATTTAATTATTATAAAAATAAAATAATGGACTTGTCTATTTCCATTGAATAATTGGATATACTTACTATTATTCATTGGCTTATTTTTATTATATTAAATTTTAAATTTTAATAATTATTTATTAATTTTTAAATTTGGATTTTCTCTCTATCTCTAAGCCTCTATGTATTTTGATCAGGTTATGTGTATCCTTACAACATTGATGGATTTTAATGGCATCTTGAGGTAATGGTGGCGAAAGGGGATTGAGTTGGTGATATACAAGATCTTGGCATCCAGAGGAATCGTGGTGGTCCTCATCTCTAGGGTAAAACAACATAGACTCCATTATTAAGGAACTATGTTAGGAAGAAGAAATCCATGAAAATTTATGCATGGTGATCATATTTTCATCAATTTTATTTCTGATACATTAATTTTTTAATTTTTTCATATTGATAACTTGGTGATGACAATTTAATTTATAATACATTAAATAGTTTTCAATTTTTTATTTATGATTTCTAGCTCTCATCACACTACTATAAATTAGGCATTTATTATCATTATAAAAACATTGATTTTGTAAGAAAATTTTAAAGACATCACCTTATATCAATGGTCAAAATAGTTAAGATAAAATAACCCTTCGATATCACTGACATGTTGTCGCTTTATTAGAGAAAAAAACAATTCTAATAAAATCAATGTTATAGGAGTCTTCTTCATCAATTAATAGTACACTGCAACAAGAAATATACAATTTATTTACAAATAAATTTATATTGCAATGGAATAATAAAAATGTGGTACAATGATTACAAACATTGAAATAAACACATTGGTATAGAAATATACATTGTTATATGTTGATTCCTTCCAAATATGCAACTAAAAATACAAAATAGAGGAAATACCTTGATAAGAGAATTATTTTCACCAAAACAAGTAAGAGGAATGTGCTAAATGTCATGGGGATTTCACGAACTCAGAGTATACACACGATCAAATTAATACCAAAAGGTCTTTCTGAAGGCCATGTTCATTGCATATCCTACAGGAGGCCCTCACAAAGTCCCTTCGATAAGTGCTTTTACTCATTTGAAGGCACCCCAAATAGCTAGTGACCATGTGATGGATGCCAGATGAGCACCCCTAGGTAACAAGCATGATCAATCAATGGATTCCTAAAATTCTATCCAACAATCCATTGAAAATAAGAGGATAATATCCAAATGGATGGATAAACATGTTATTGTAAATATCATTTGAAACATCACTGATAGGTAGTGTTATTGTCTTCAAAAACACATATACAACCTCACTAGATCCCCATCCTTTTTAAAAGAAACATAGGAAATAAAAAATATAAATTATGGATCCATTTTATACCATAATATTCTTGTGACATGCCCTAGTAAACCCAAGAGACACCATGGAAACCTCAGTGACATGTCCTCCTAGTCGCACAAGGGCCCACTAGAATGTCACCCCTCATCATGAAAAGAAATTTGGACATGTATAGGTAGTCTTGTGATCCCCCTTTGGCTACATAAATAAAAAAAAGTGTTTATCCATAAAATTACAGCACAACGCCACAAGCCAATTTATTGTTCATGAGGAACATCACTAATGGGGAATTGATTGTCCTCAACAACACTCATTAAATGTCACAAGAACACAATCAATTGTAAGATAAACAAGGAAAATAAGGATGAGAAACTATTGGATCCTTTTGAGATCATAAAACAGAAACGACAGACTAATAAATTCTCACAAATCCCCTTGACCAAACAACATTGCATTGAGGATTTTTCCCAAACAAGGAATAAAATATCATGTGAATTCCTTTCAACAGAAATACTAATTTCATAAAATTTCTTAGACATGTTATCCTGACAATACATAAGACCCTCATAATGTCCTCATGATTAAATAAGATTCCATTAATTGAATATAAACTAATAAATGTGGTGTTTATCAGATGGTCTTGTAGTCACTAAATATCATGTGATGCCCCAATAATGACCTATATCCAGATATCATGAAGACACATGATGCCAAATACCTCCCTTGACATGAGCATGGATTTTTGTGATATGTACCGGAGAAAGTGGTGAATAACCTAGGTGTCGAGACCTATATATCATCCACCCCATCATGAAGAAATGAATCATTACAATACAGAAAAAATCATGGAAGCTCACACTGGAAAACCTAGGAATCATTGAATATTTCATAGAGTGGATGATCATGTGACCAGGAAATAATTCCCTCAAGAATGATCTTGGAAACAACTAGAATAATCATGAAACATCCATAAACATTGTGTTTGATCATTCATAAATCACATTGAGGACTTATACTGGGTTACATGAAAGTCATCCAACATATTTTCTAAAACACGTGACACTTAAATAAATCGAACACTAAAAACATTTGAGGCATATAAACTAAAAGTCTAAAAAGGCTAAAAATGGGAGACTTATGTGATGAAAATATACATTGATCCTCATGAGCTTTGCGTGAATCACTCTGGTCATGCGAAAACACCAAGACATGTCACCCATGTTATGTGACGCTCCTTTATTATACTACTTGAATCATGTGAATTACCCTGTACATGCCAGAGAAAGTCACATGGCACCCCCCGAGAATGAACCCATTTTCGAGAAAAACCCTTTATCTTACTATACATGTCACACAACCAACTATAGATATGTAACCCATATCATATGGAAACATCATTACATATATGATAAGTCTCGCAACATCTCTAGGGAATGTCAATTGTCTCTAGCGTAATCCTCTATAAAATCCAATATGACATTGTAATTACTTATGTGTATGTCAGTTGGCTCTTGTGACATCCACCAGACATGTTGGTCGGCTCTCACGATTACACCCAGACTAGTCAGCCAGGACATTTGGCACCCTCTGAGACATGTCACACCAACTCTCATGATTCCCTAGAAGAATATTAGATGGCATTAGTGATTACAATAGGTATCTCAGTTGTATCAGGAAATTCCTTCTAATCATATCAGCTGAGATGATAAAAAATACTTGAATAAGTTTTTCTGGTATTTCAATGTACTATAGACAAGTCAATGGGATCATATAACTGTCATTGGGCATGTCAGATTGACATAATCTGACATACCAATCAGACAATCATGGCATGTCGAGTGGAAAATAAAATCATGATAGCAGAAAACTAGGACAGGTCAATAGAGCATCCTAGTAGTTGATATCCTTATCCATAATCAGTGTGTAAGACCTGATTAGAAGTGTGACCTACTAGTATAAAATTTGATCAAAGGAATAATATGGTATTTCCAACATATAAGGGTCACGTATGTGTGTATTTTTGGACAAGATGAACTATGATGAATCTACTCCTTTCTATAGCAATGATACGTAGGATGCATACCTAAGGTATGAGGCCCATGTCAAAACATAAAAAGAACAGTCCCAAAATACAAATCCTACATTAATAAGTTTTGAGGAAAATTATTTTCCGTCCCTTATTTCTCAAACCGGGTATAGCTCACATATTCTCTAGGAGTAACAATGATCATATCATTTTCACGAAAAATCATTATAAGTGAAAATATAGTGTGTAAGCCATCATCAGTGGTATAATATGATATGTGATGCACATAAGGACAACATAACTATGTAATCGATGACAACTGAACCATAAGGATTTTTATTTTTTCAGTAACTAGGATACACAAGATTCCTTCTAGGGACATAATATCAAACTCAAATGGGCATACACATCAGGGTAAGTCCCACCATGTCTTTAATATTTCAACAATTAGGACCCAATCATTCCAATGGGTTAGTTGTTCTACTATATCCACCAACAGTAATGGATACAAATTGATCTATGATGACTCTAATATATATCATAACCAGGATATGTATTATTCCATCCTAATGCATGGGAATCATATTAAACATCCCAATAGATTTCCCAATACACATGTCCTTCATCCATATGTAGTGATAACTAATTTCTTGTTATCCCTTGTTTCTCGCACCGAGCATAGCTCACATGGGTATAGGGAATTGCAATGGTCATGTCATTTTCATCATTAATCTCCACTATCTAGGGAAATACTAGTATGTAAGCCTAAGGAGTGGAATTATATAGACATCAACATACAAAGGAATGTACAATATGTTCAATCCCAGGGGTGTGAACGAAGTATGGTAACTCTCATTCCTTCAATAAATAGGATATATACGAAGTATTATTGAGACTCAAGATCAAATATTTTTTTCCCTTATTCACACATATATTTCCTTTCTTCGTGGATTTGAACTGCAAGAGTTTATCCGACATCATGGATCTTGATTCTTTCATTAAATAGGATTTTTAGGATGCCTCGTAATGGTTTAATCCCCTCCTCAAGAATTTTAACCACATCTCTGCATGACCAAAAATTCTGAAGTTCCCCATTATGGGGCTTCATCATATAAGTAGATATTCATTACTAGGAAATTTTTTAAGAATAATGGATACATATAGATATATTCAATAATTATATACCCCTCTTATTTTCAACATAAATAGGGACAACCTATGATTATTTTTTTAGGATAACCTTTACTATATCAACATTAGGAATAGATTCTTGAACATATATTAAATCTACATGTGAGTCCCAAATTAGGAAAAAACTCCACCCAAAATGGTGCAATGAACCAGACCTCCCAACCTCTTGACTAATGAGAGTTTTTAAGTGTCATTGGTCATGAAACCCCAACTAACCACCTTCCTATGGAAAGTAGATCTATACCTAGTTATGGATGTGAAAAACATTAGAAATTTCTATTATTAAAAAAATTGTAAACCTATAAAAATGATTGTGAAAAACATTTAACTTCGACTTCACTAATAATCAATTGTTGGTCCAAACCAGATGCATGTAGTGGTTTTCTATTCTCTACTTGAATAAAAATGGTTAACCAGCTTCAAATCACTCAAATAAAAAAATTATTGGTTAATAATGGTTTTGAAAAAATTTCATTGGGTATTATATGGAAACAAAATGATGATCCCAACTCACAACCCTCAAACATAAGGATGTTTCGGTTTCCATATGTTAGGGCACAATGATGGCATACCAAAAAATGTTGAAAATCATATAATAATTACTATAGTTGTTCCACTAAAAATAAGATTCCCATCAAAAAACTAAATCCTCACTATGAGAAGTATTCATAAGTAGAATGTGCAGGTTTGAAATAAAAGGACAACTGTGTTAACCATGTATGTTGGATTGATCATGAATCATGCCTATGATACTAAACTAATAAGTGACCATATGCATTATTTATTACAATAATAAAGGTACTAATCTCATAAAAAACATCCCAATATGAGAAAATATATTCTTTTTGTGACCATTCTAGCAATTAAACTATGGATACAACCCTTTTGGGTCCCAAAATGATCTCAACTTCCTGACAGCGTCAATTCCATATGGGCAAAACAATGGTCTTGTAATTCCTTCGACATGATATAATACCATCTCTTAAATTAAACCATGGTAGTATACATGTAATGAAACCAAGAATTTCATATCAGCTAAGGAAGGCTACAACTAATCTGGTGGCCCTCATTTCCACAACCAACCACTTCAGGAGATTATCCCAAGAGCATGAAAATCACAATATTCAATTCCCAATGAAGGTGAAACAAGGGGTAAAATATGGCTCCCATCTAGTTTCAGAGTTACTAAGGAGGACTCATATCCACTGTCATTGTTAGAACCATCCCACTAGTACCCATTAGTCACCGACTGAGGGTACCATTCGACACACTTCCACATATGATACCCATTCATGGGAAATAAGGGAGACACTTCGGGAAAGGAAGGATCTAGAGAATTGTGAGTGAGCTTATATCCCCACTCCAACTAATAATGTATACTCTCATATTCCAGTAGTAACTAGTGAGTAGGCTCACATGCCTTCTCACTCGGAGAGTATTTGTCAGATTATTCTTGCAGTAGGCATGGTTGAGGCTCATATCCCATTCCTCATCCATGATGCCCATAAATATGTTCTAGTGGAATAGGTAATATGGATGTGGGCTCATATAACATCTTTAATCGAAGTCATTTTCCGTAATATTGTCGAGAAAGAAAATTTTCATGTTTATATCCCTATAAATACTTTACTAAAATTCCATTACATCTTATAAATAGAAGAACAACTCGGCCAACATATTTTTGAACTGGTATTGATATAGGGAGAAGAAAATATTTGTATCCCTGCAGTTCTGGTGTCTCAAAACATTGATCATTATGAGAAAGTGGTTTCTACGATGGATGAACACATTATTTCTCCCATCCATGTGGAATATCATCCTATTATAGTAATGGATGATGCATCAAACTAGGCTCATATTTCCATCCCAAACAAGGTACAATAAGTGAGAGTGTCACATGGCTTGGGAAAGAAAAAAATCCTATTGAAAATTCCATCAACATGTTCCAAATGACATGTACTAGGCTTATATCCTAATTCAATCCAGGTCTCACTCACTTAGAGGGTGAAATCCTGAAGATATGCCCATATTCACAAAAAATGAAGACCAGAAGCAAAAACTAAATGATTAAGATCTAGGTTATATCCCAGTTCTGGTCGGGGTAAACCATTTGAGAATGAAACATGCCTCGTTATAGGCTCATATTACTACCAGTGATTCCTTCTATCAAATTCCATTAGATTATATAAGCAATGTTTATATTATTATATTATCTTATGAAAAATTTCACGAACATGTTTCCATGTAAATATAAGAGGAGGTTCATACACCTTCTCCCATTCCAGAGGTATGCCAGCATATTATAATGGGGAATACATATTCATATTGAGCTCATATTCCAAATATTACTAGGATCACCAAATGATAAGGGTTCATACCTCATGGGACACTTAAATCACTTCCAAAAAAGACATGTGACATATTTCAACCCCACAGGATAGGGCTCATACTATCGTTCTGTGTGAGGATAACTAAGTGAAAATGACACATGCATCTGGGTAAGCTCAAATTCATGATAATAATGAGGATCATTGGGAAACTCTAGTGTCTTCTCCATAGTGGGTTCATACTCCCACATAAATAGACTATAAAAAACATATTTTTGAAATCATTACACATCATACTCATATCTGCTCACAATTCAAGAGGGAAGGTCGGAATATTCTGGTCACAATGTAGAATGAGGCCCATGTCAATAATCTACTCGATGCCAGTGTCCTTGAGAACGTTTGAGACACATTCCCAATATCTCATGGGTCAAAAAATAATAAAAACAATGAAGAAGATGACCATTAATATAATTTCTCATCTCATTGTTGTTTGAATATGGATCACAAGGACTTTACTCATAAAATCCTTCGTGTTCAACTTCACCATTGTGATATCACCCATGGATATGAAAATCCTTCTATTTCCTAGAATCCTTCTAATATAGAGTTTCCCAAAACATAGATTCATTAGTATATAGAGGTTCTCAAAACATTGATGTAAACCACATGTAATTCCACACCAACTTCTACCAGCACTCCACTCTAGTTAGCAAGAAACCCCAAGAACCTTTTTCGGTGGTCTAATCAAATAGAGATGTATAAGTCAGATAAATATGAGGATGAAATTGACAGATTTATAGAGTAATAAAAAACCTCGCCACCATGTTGTGTCCCCTCATCACTTCTGACTACTAGGTCGTAGATGAACTAGAAAAGGAGTGCATGCATTATTAAGGAAAAATATATATGTTACTCATTAGTGACTATAGGCTAGAAATCACTCTTATCCAGGGTATGATTATCATCTTCATCTCATTAGTAAACTATGTCTTCATCTGGATATATCCACCTTTTTTATTCCCATAACCTAGTATTAGAGGATCAGGATGCAAACCTGCATAGTATTTTCTTTACACTATGAAAAAATCACACCAACTAATTTCTGAAGCATATCCAGACAAGCATATCCTAGGATGGGTGAAATATAAATCATCTCACTTCACTGTGTCCCCTATAAATGGAACCATTCATATACAATGTACTATAATTTCATAGTCTCTAGTTAAATAAGTGGATCGGGTAACGCGTGATCCAGTTGGTCACTACAATAGAATTCCCATGCTTCAACAATGCCTAGCCATCATGAATAAAATAAGTGGATAGCCCACAAGTCATTTAACTGGGCCCCTATAACAAAAAATAATTCATTTCATAAATAGAATCTGACATTGTGAATTAAGTAGAAGAATAATTTAGAATCTGACTATCGTGATGGGATATAATTATTCCTAGATCCTATGTGAGCATTGTTACACCCAATCAAATGTGCCCTAGTAGTAGCTACCATAGCAACTGTCCAGGATAGTACTAAGCTCATCGATCATGGGGAATATCTACCAGTATCTCCACATCTCAGATAATCAATTCCTCATAGGATTCTTGAAATATCTTTTCTATTTGAAATAAACCCCCAACCTACTAGGATGAGAGTATTTTTATCTCAATTAGCATAAATAGGGTTGTCATCTACTAATAGGGTCCTCGATAAGACAATGAAGATTCTATATTAACTATTATCCCACTAGGATGGGGCATCTATATATCAATTTTTGTCCTTGGAGTAAACAAATATCTAAATGGAATCACTGGATCCTCAACAATAGGATCAACCCATGCCAATTGTGACCTAGAATAACACCCCACCCCTAGGGCTGGGAGAATTTTCATAATCATTCATAACTATATATGGAATTATTACCCTCTTTTTTGGGGATAAATACCTATTAACGACACCATATATGTTCCTTACAGCTTAAGACAAACCTCTTCTATTAGGGACCCATTTGGAAATCATGTCTAGAAACTCCATAATATTCATTAGTCATAGTCGAAGACAAGAGGAGCGTACAAAGAAGGAAATCATAACCCTTTGGGGTCTCAAGAAGAAAATGTATAATATGGACAAGTGTTCATGTAAGGAACCTGATGAAGGTAGCGAAGAATCATTTTGTTTCAAAAAATATAATGGGACAACTACCATCTCTTGATATTCCTATATGAATGTTTTAATTATCAACATAATAGATATGGTGGATCAAGACAAAAATTTATAGGGAATCAACATGAAAGAAATACCTCGATAGTAGGGTCATTTGGATAAACAAAACTATGGACACACACACCAGGATGAAAATAAGGTTCCAAAATTACACACAAATGAATATAGAGTTTCCACTCCTCTAGAAGAACATTACTAATGATAAATGGAAATGTGTGGATATATAATAATCACCACCCTAAAGAGTTAAAGATCTTTCCATGGAAGAAATGTTGTCATAATGTGAGAGTGAGATAAAAAAAATCACAAAAAAATCAATGAGGAGCTACTGAGGACCAATATTTCCAATGGGTATCATCTTCAGGTAGAGACATATATTCTCCGTCTTATAGCTAATTTTACAAAAATAGTGGTTTCTAAGAAATATAATAGATGGATATCTAAGAAATTGGTATATATAAATATGAATATTGAGAAGGTTCTTAAAATACCAAGGTTACATTGGCATCCTATCCCTCACTAGGGTGAGAATCTAGTCTTATGAAGAATCAAGAATCATTGGGAGATGAAAGAAGGTCCACATCATCGATCCCCACCCACTCCCTATATAGTGGAGGCATAATAGATCATAGTACAAAGAGAGATTCTTAATGTCATCAAGTCCCTAGATAATTAAATCGAATCCATGTAAGGGAGACACACAGTTATGCATCCTATATGGAAGAAATATTCTGAGTGGAAGGATAATATACCCACACCCTATTTTAGAAATCCTTCCTTATCTAACCATTATAATGTAGGCGACCTCCAATAACATTTGACACACTTCATATCCCAATTTTGTCAAATTATGGCCCCTCAAGGACAATAGGAGGCATCAATGATGAGGTTATTTATATAGAATATGGCAGGGCCATTCATTGTTGGTACTGAAGACATCTAACAGGATCTGTTTTTTGATGGGAAGAGATAGGTTATAAATTACTTTATTAGTTCATCTCCACACTAATTAAAATAAAAATGGCCGGCCTAACAAACTATAAACAATATGAAAATTATAGTGTACCTGACGTCATTGTGCAATGGAAAAGATAAACATATTCACTCATCATCTATCTGTCAAAGGAAAAACTACTGGAATAATGTCCTGAAAATATCTATGATAAATTATAGAAACCTCATATCCTAAAAAGTATCTAGGTGGCTTCTGTGAGTTTGTAAAGATAGTACACCATCAAGAAGAATATATTTAGAAATCCCGATCCAAACCTCCACTCATAACCTCTGAGTTAGTGAATGGCTAGAAAAAATAAAAGATATATCTATCACTCTCAATCAAATAGTAGTTCCAATACAATCAACAATACATGTCCTTAATTTCCCAACACTTTTTGCCAAGTGGTGACAACCACAAAATCACCCTCTTCTAGAAGCAGAGTCCAATCAGGGTTACCCATGATTTGATGAATTGATGAGTAAAGTATACTCCTTACAAAATGAAAAAGTCTAGACTATTTTTTAACATCCATGGACAATAGCATACTCATGATAATACAACATAGGAAACCTGAAGAGGTCTACCTCACTGAACTTCTCGACTACAAACCTTTCCATAGAATACTATGTCATAATATCTTAGAATGCTTAATCTTAAATGATGTAAACTATGACATAATGGATTATAGATTCGTGGTTTTAGATAACCCCTCATAGAAGTTGGAATTTATTAACGTTTACCAATAATAAGAATAGGGTTATTGGAAGAAATTTCTAGCCAAGCATGAGCAGAAGTTCAACAACTAGATGAGTCGGAAAATAATTGACTAAGATCATTCCACTCAAAGAGACCAACTATGAAACCCCATAATATCTCCAATCAAATAGAATGTTACATTACATATTTCTTCCAAAAGTTGTAATGGAAAATGATATTCAGAAGAAATATAATATATTTAGTCATATTCTTATCCAATGCAAGCTCTGGCTCTTCTATATTTCTTAACTACAACATCTGAAGCACATTCCCCACCCCAGAAAATAGAACCATAATTTTTTGAAGATCTAATAAATTATTATTTCAATATGATTTACTTTGTATAAACCTTATAGGATGATGAATATGCATCTGAGTATGAGTTCCCTTCACCAAACTAGGGAACAATAGGCTACATGCAGAGGAACCAATGATATAAGAGACAATATGGACATGTACGAACCCAATATTTCTGTCAAATTACCAAATAAAACATATAAACAATTGAAACTAGTGGGAATGTTCTTTTTCATGGAAAATAAAGACATGGATGTGTCTATTAACCCTCTATCTATTTTCTGCCCCCAGTTGTCTTTCATAACAACCTTTATTGGTTTTAATGATTAGAAAAATCCAGGGAACAATGAAATATGGAGGGGCCAGCTCCAAATGTAGAAGATGCTCCCACAACCTCTATATAAGAACCATTAATAACCACTTGTTATTCCTCAATTAATGAGTTGCATCTGAAGATAAAACCCCTCCTCTGGGACCACTAAACTATACCAGAAAAGTATGACATTCTAAAACTACTGAAGGTTGTCCCAACCAGTCTATCAATCCTTGATATGATCCATCATTCAAAATGACTCAGAGTGGAAATTGTTAAATTCCTCCAAATCCCATATAAATTAAAAGAAAAATGTTAATATAGTGGAGGTCTAATAAATGGAGACCATGTCGAAAAAATTACATATTTCCATCTCATTCATAGAGAACGATCATCAAGAGGTCCTCCTAAGACACATCAGACCCCTATATGTTTCGAGAAGACTTGATGACGACAAAATATAAAGTTATAAAATTTAAAATGGATCTAGGATAAATATCATCTTGATTGGAACCCTAAATTGTTTTGGGATATAGAAAAAGATATTTGTCTCCCAAAAAGCTGACAATTCAAGGGTACAGTAAGCATGAAAAAATAATTCTCAAGAAGATAAAACTCAATGATCAATTTGGGTATCTCCCATATGTTGTAGAGTTTATGGTTATCCCATAGGACACCACCTTTAATGTCTTGTTTGGAAGGACCTGGATCAATTTTCACATATAAATACCTTCAACATTTCATCAATGTCTTATATAACCCAAAAATAAAATTTTTGGAAAACATTATGGTGAAAAATCCCCATTTAATAAATGTGAGGACATATATTCTTAAGTTGGATTATACAAAATGGAATTCATAAAATCAATGGTTGATGATGATATAAAGGTTGTATCCCCCGACAGCATTGGGTCCATCACAACATATCACTGGAGTATGATTGATAGAAACTATGTGCTCCCCACAAATTTAGTTGAGGTGATAGACCTGGTCCCATATTTCCAAGGCCCTCCAGTCCCTAGCATCATCATCATCATAATTTTTTATTTAAAATCAAGGTAGAGGGAAACAAACAATAAGGCCTACAAGGAATGTCATGAAAACACACCACTAATGGGGCCTAAAGTAATGGAGACCGAGGGAATCCCCTCTGATGATGTTGATCCCTTCCTGCATCAAGTTGTGAAATGCATGGTCTACCCTGATGAGCTTAGGTGTGAAATGCATGATTAAATAAAGGCCAATGGTCTACCCAGATTAGTTCATCTATATCCCCTAAAGTGAAATAGATGTATATTTCATTTATAATGAATCATCAATATGTGTTCTCAGTGAACTATATAAAAATTTCTAAACTGTATCCAGATGTTGATACACAACATCTCAGCTTTCCAAATGAGAATTGAGGATTTATATTAGAAGCCAAAGGGATGTACACCACTCATTCATCAAATGTAGAGGTTGAAGTTGGAAAATATTTTAATGAGAATATTGCCTATGAAAACAATATGTCTTACCAACATCATCCTAGTTAGGAAAAAGAATGTATAGATTAGTGTCTTCATTTTTTCAGAGAATTATTCTCTACTTCTTGATTAACAGTTTACCAATGCCAATCATAGAACTCTTGATTGATGCAATATTGTCTTCCAATCCTTTTCCTTCATGAAAAAGTGTTCAGGGTAAATAAAATAAATATGGCCCATGAAGATAAGGAAGCTACCCACATCAGAGAACATCAGGGGATATTTTTATATCATTTCATTCCCTTTGGTTTATTGAAATTGGAAATACATATCAATGAACCATTTTTCATCATATTTAATCCATTCATAAGAAGGAATTATGAATGTTATGTTGATTACATAGTGGTACAATTATGATAGTGATTTGATCACTTAAAATATCTTCAAATGGTATTTGATACGCTATGAAAACACATTCTGAAGATGAATACATTGAAATACACCATCAAGGTAACACTAGTGAGATTCCATGTCATTGTGGTATAGAAGTATGGAATTCAGGTTGAACCAGAAAAGAATAGTAGTATTTTAGACATTTCACCTATCTAAAATCTCAATGAACATTGGGGAACCGAGGGAACTACACATACATTCGACATTTCAAATCCAACTTGTTCGTAAAATATCTCTCGTTCACAAAGCTAATGATGAAGGGAAACACCTAATAATGATATGGGGACTTCCATGATTCCTTCATAAGATTCATGTATTATCTACTACACCCATTAGTATGGATGACCATGGCGGAAGGGAGGCCACTCAACATGCATGTGGTCACAACATAATTCACAATAGGCACCCTCCTCGTATATAAAAATGATGTGGGGAGAAAGAATAATATCATTTACCTCTGTTGAAAAATGCTAGGTACTGATATCCGACACATTGATGTTATGAAGAACTTCCTTACACATAGCCTCAAAGTGAAAAAGAAGAATCATTACATGAACCACCGCATAGTCCATCCAGTCTCTCGTCTTGATCCTCTCTATTGCATCCTTGTCCCACCATGCTAACTTGGAATCTATCCCAATTGGCTATCATTCTATAATAATAAGACATCTAGTTCGTGTCACATAATGATGTGATAGAGAAATACCTTGATTATCTCCAAGTCACACATCCAATCATAAAGAATACACCATTGCACATAGAGCTCCCAGATGATGCGGTTTTCTATTCCCATGACACTCCTCAAATATGGGAGATTTTTTTTATGTCTCCTTTTGATGTCCTATTTGAAAAGGATGGAAGACCAAAATATTCATCAAGGAGGATAAGGGATTTTATTTAACTCTTTATAAGAAGTTGTTTTTCTCAAATATATGTCACTATCTGAAGGAAACATAAATAATGATGAAAAATAATAATCCCTCATAAATGACTTAGAATAAATCCCTACAAATACCGATAGACTATATGAATATCAAAGGGGATTCAAAACTAGTGATAATGAAGACAGATAGATAATATGCCCTCAAAAAGAAAGTACTAGCCCCTCTCAAAAGATATATTAGGGGATTGATGGCATTGTTCCCTTTTGAAACCGTATTTCATTATGTTCATTCATCACAAAATTCTCACATCGATGCACTGGCTAGTGCATCCATAATCCAAGATGATCTTGATTAAGAGGAATTTATCGTCTTTATCACACACCAAATAAGGTCTCATCGATCATCATATATAGCAAGGAATAAATTAATCAGTTAAAAACACCATAATGCATGATGAACTGATATACAGCCTATGATGGATGATTCCATAATTGGTTATCTATGCAATGTAATTCTTCCATCCAACTAAGCAAAAATTGAATATATTCTACACTGTGTAGAAACATGTACTAGACTAGATGAACCAAATGAGTAAAAGTACTTATACAAGAAAGTGTTTGGTATAATACTCCTAATATTTATATTTCAAAGAGATATTCATGTGGTTATTGAGGATTCCCATGAGTTCTCCTAATGTTATCATCAGTATGAGACTAGGTTCTTACCCCAAATCAAGAGGTTGGGTTATTATTGGAAAAACATTATATAGGACTATATGTAAATCGCCATGAAATTTCATACATTCTATATACATGATAAATTCATCCATCAACACCCATAATTACAACATACAACTAATTATTCATGGCCATTTTATGTCTAGGGAATGAATGTTGTGCAACCATATCGCTTAGAAACAACTAAGTTATTCAAGTTCATCCTTACTTCTACAGAATTCTTTTCCAAATGGGGTGAGCCAATTCCCCTCATGGAATTCAGGATAAAGAATATAATTGACTTCAAAATTATCCATATTTAAGGTTTATCACACAATATTGATGGACAAAGACTGCAAATTCTACTATATAGAGACATAAAAACTACAGTAGGGTACAATATCAGGTTGAATCACTCATCTCACAATCATGTAGTGGAAAATTGATAGATAGCGGCCTTATACAAGACTCTATAAAATATAATCCCGAATATGGTGAGTAATAATAAGAATCTATGGTCAGACAAGCTCCTCCATGATTTATGGGCCTACCATTCCCCCTCATGTACTACTATACAAGCAATTCTATAATCATTAGTGTATTGGACTGAGTATGTGTTCATCATCGAAGACTCACTACCTTCAATCTGAATAGATATTTTTGGAGAACTCTCAGATGATGAGAAATGATAATAGAAACTGGATGAATTGGAGAGGCTTGATGAGAATCAGTTGTGTACATTTCAAAACCTTGTAGTCCCCAAAAAATGGGACACATGAGCATTTAATAATAATTTTCACCTATATTAACTCCTCCTAGGAAAACTGGTATAGGGTCTTAGGACCCCAATGAAACTATGAAATAATCCTTTGAAGTTGGAACCCAAATGGGATAGGCCTTACAATATAAATATGGTCTATCAAAATAGTGCTTACTCACTGGCCCAAGTGTATAGGGATCATGTCAAAACTCCACTCATGTTATATTTATCAATAAATACATTTCATAGCTATCATGAAGAACCCATCATCTTGGAGTAATGATGTCTAACTATGTCATGTGTCATGTACTGGATATAAAACATTAAACTACACAACATATCGTGTCCTAACCACATGATACTAAATTATACAGATCACCTTCTCACTGCATCATGTGAAACTAGATAGGAAAAATCATCTCACTAATGAATCACTACACATGAACTGGATGTGTGAAAAGGAAGGATGAAATTCCCCCATCCTGGTTTGATAATTAGATCCTCACATTGAATCTATTATTAAAATAACTTTGTGAGTATTTAATCTTTCCATAAAATAGTATATAGTGATACATGAACCACTAGTTTTGGGTCCATCAACAATATTCATTTTCTTTCACATCAGGTGATCCTCATCCTTACCTCATGATGTTAAGCTACTTGGAAGATATCCTTAACGTGTGATGTAAATCTTTATGAATCCACAATGTTACTTCACACTCACATAAGTTGACCAACTCCTTTATTGCATGATTCCAAACATCCGAGATGATTGTTTCTTTATAAGACATTAAACACCATGGTTTTTCTTGAACAACGTATGGATTTATTTTTATTCTCAATGAGATATGTAGGGACCATTGATCGTATATCTTAACTAATCCACCAAATGATAAAAAATACCCATTTCTTATCCTTAATCCCCTATGTATGGTGATAGGAACCCTTTCTATTTATTTTTTCTCACACTGAGAATAGCTTTCACAAGATTAATAATTTATGTAAGGGATTCCCTATACAAAAAAGCCATAATAGCTCTTTATAGGATCATCATGGTCTTGAATAGGAAAACATAAAATGCGTACCATGAGTCCTCACTACATGATGTTAAACTACATGGTTGATGTCCATTTCAAGACATAACAATATATATTATTATGGACCTCTCTTGAGTGGATCTGTATTGTTTTTTATTGGTCTCTATAACACCTCCAATAAGTAACTATGTGTTACTTGATTCTTGAAATCAAATGATACAAATTGACTCCTGATTCTCCAACCCCAGGACCAATCACAAAATATAAAAATCAATATCACCCCCCATTTGTATAAGTCATACATGTGAGAAAATATTCTGTTTCAACAAAAATGTGTGTATTGATTCCTATAATCACATGATGCATAGTGACACCCAGATCTGAAATCTCAGGCCTTACTACAACAATCAATAGAAACAATGTCGACCTCTATTTATAGGATAGACCTATGTAGAGAGTTTTCCATTAATGAACTACACGATTCATGATTCCTATCATAATAAGATATATTTTAATTATTAAATATACAATACTAGGCCCAGATACAATAAGTAATACCCATGTACTTAATACATGGACATTAAATTGCGAGTAAAATCTTCTTGTCTCATGACATTAAAACTTCACAACAAAAATTACATTACTGCATTACATTAAACATCATTGAATAAATTCGGTCTCTAATACACAACATTAAATTGTTCATACCATCACCCATTATAAACTTTTATCAAAGGACGACAAGTTTCTTACCTTGATCATCTAGGGTATGGAGTGATTCAACCATCTTTTAATAATTTTAATCCACAAATTATACTTCATGTCTTGAGAAACTATAGTTTCTAAAAACCATTCATAACCCTTGGACAAATATACCCAGCCTCGAGAGACCCAATTTTCAATTATGAAATTATGATTATAGCTCCAACATATGCACCAATGGTCATAAATCAAATAAGTCACTTTGAAAAGGGGAATTTTGATACATCTAATATCTAACATCGCAGGGAAAAACACAGCACCTCACTATTTTCTGGGCTATCCTAGTATTATTTTCCAATAACATTACTAATAAATTTAGAACCTCTGTCAAGGATTTACAATATTTTCATCTCCCACTTAGAATGATGATGGGGTACTATTGAACCTCAAAAATATTAATTAGACACATGTGTTTCATCCCCCATATTAGGTCCATCTACATCATGATCCTAAACTACCTTCACTTTGTTCAAAGTTGTATGAATATAAACTGTATCCTATAATGGTCAAAATCATAAGACCCTAAAATTCTATCAAAAGAGACAAAAAAGTTGTTAGGTTGAAAACCTAAAAAGGGTGGTCTGATAAATATTCAAGTCCAAACTCACTACGGTCTTCATCAATAGTGTTTAAGGAAAAAAATTTATGGAACAAAAAAATAAGCTATAATGAACAGAAGTCCTACTCTATATCACTAGTAAAAACCAATCTATACTCTCTAGATCCCATATTTCAAGAAAATTTAAGAATGATGATTTTTAATATATCTTCACTATGATAATGTGTTCATTATGTGATGGTAGAAAACTTTTGGTTCTCTAAACCTTCATGGATATTACACGTTACACGATTCGGACATCATGATTTAAAAACCTCAGATCATCATAAAACTTCCATGTCACTTGTAAAAGGATAACCAACATTAATGGCACCTTTGATTGACTATGAATGTATAAAAAATTTTCATTTGTATGTTCCCATGTCCATAAAATAAATTCATCAATCTGTAGAAAATTAATTCTGACCATTTTCAACCATGACATCACCATAACAAAACTCCGCACCTCTGTGTGTTTTTGTCCATTCCCGATATGATTATCCCATATCTTCCTCCTATCCCAAGAACTATGACAATGATTTAGAATCTCCACACAAAAACATATGATTAGATTCGACATCATCCACATTAAATCACCATGTTATGTTCCCTTTCTCAAAGCAAGGGTGTGACACACCATTCCCAAATTTTTTATGGCACACACCTCATGATTTGAAACTGTAAGGTGTAAGGTCTGAGATTCAGAATTAAGACCTGAACAACCCAAGTGTGCCAGAATGCTTCCTAGATAGGTTTCCTTCATACCAAACCTCATCATATAGATGTTTGAGACTTTTTAAATCACCTATGGCCCTCAGAAAGGAGTGGAGATCATCTTTTCATGACCAAGCTTTAGAAAAATAAGGGAATTCACATACCAAATAACTAAATAACTCCATTGTTGAAAGGAACTTAAATCCTTATGAACCTAGGAAGCACCATGGAAGAACATGGAAACTCATGGTGTTACGGGTCTTCCCTGGTATGTCTTCCCCATCCCATATTAACTCACTCGAGCTTTTTGGTTTATGACTTATATCACCCATAAACATAATATCAAGGTGTTCCTAAAATCCATATTATTTCTACCTCAACCAATGTTTCCCACATTAATCTTCCATGATCCTTGGAAAAGAGTGGATACACCTTTGTTTCACAATGATACCAATGTATAAGTGATTTAACCTACCAACCGGAGGTATCTCCTCCTTAAGTGAAAGGAGATTTGATCCTTGTTTTACTTGACAACAACATGATAGAAATCAATGCCCTAGGGTGTTTTTCATTATTCCATGTATGTATACACAATATTCCATTATAATTGTTCAAGTGAAAGAAATAACAATTTAAATTTCATGTCAACCTATGGTCTCAGCTAAAAGACCCTAAACTATAATTATACAAGGTCTAAGAAAAGACCATAAACTGTATAGATATTAGGAATTGGCTAAATACACTAAAATAAAGAGATAAATAGTTCATTCTAGAATACTATAAAATATAGTGGTATGAAGTTTGAGCTATAATTCTCTAAACTAAATCAATAGATGTTCTGAGATAAAAAACCCAAAACATCTGCGATACCAGGTCCAAGAAAAAATACCCAAAACTACAGTGGTTGATGGTCTGAGCTAAAAAACAATAAACAATAGAATAACATCAATTTATTTTGTAATAAATAGAAATATTTTTAAGGCCCATTGTATGTCCCTAGAAAAATTAAAGCTACACTCACAAAACCTTTCAACTTTATGAAATGATAGAGAACATTCCCTTTAGAACATATACTCTACCAAATTATCCTTCTATGAATCAAGTAATCTTAAGATAACATGAGAATATAAATCAATAAAAAATATAATGTCGGTGGTCATTCATGATTACTTCTCAAGAATAAAATATATTGAATTAAATATTCAGATCTAGGAATTAAGGTTTACTTAAAATTATGAAAATGATGGGTATCATTGGCAATAAATATAACATCAGATCATAAAAATTCCATTCACATCATAAATGAGATAAAAAAATATATTAACATGATAATTTCATAAAATCCATTCATTGATAGCATCAAATATATAGAATATCAAAATTTTAAATTTTCTCAGTGAATCTCATCAATACATTTGAGCATATCAACAATCGGTCTACAATAAAAGTTGTCAGCTAAGCTGGAAAAGCTAAAAAGAGATTCAAGTGAATAATCAATTGAATGCTAAATTTATTCTATCCCCACCCCTTCTTCTTCTACCATAGGATAGAGATTCCTTACTAAAGTATTCTATTCCCTAACTCTCATTTGAGCAGTTTTCAATGAGGATGATGATGTGGAATGGGAAGACATCGGGTGAGATATGATTTCCTCATACTGCCATATTTTCATAATCCTGACATCCATATAGGATTAAAATTTTGATAAATGTTTTGGATTCTACTCCAATGACTCCAATGACACATTCATCTATTTGAAAAGGGAAGCATTTTCTTTAATATCCTGAAATCCCCTATCATTGGTGGGAAAATCATAATGAGATTGGGTGATTGGTTTTAGGATTTTATATAGTTTTTATTGATCAGAAACACCATCCCCTATGTCATTAAATAGCTGATGAAGGTGTTCCCCTTAGTCATTAATTATTTCCAAAGGATTCAAAATAATCAAGGTGTGAATCTTCTTCTAGATCAGCATTAACCATGTTTGAGCTTTTGTAATTGAGGTAATGAGCATGCAAAAAGGAATAATATCTCTCTAAACTAAAAAGTAAATTAGATATGAGGCTCTATATATAATCCCCTCAACCAAATCATCTCTAGTTTCTTTTTATGGAGGCCTGATTTCATCAATAGATTCAGTACCAATATTGGGATGGTCATTTCTAGGATGCTGGCACTTCCTCAAATTCCCACACATGTCCTAATTGAACTCCATCATTTCCAAGGATAAAGGGGTTGGTGAAGAAAATTTATCATCCACATGATGAACTAGTCAACTTATCACACTACCCTGTTAGGCTAACAAACATTCCTTGGAATTATTCAATGTAAGAAATAAAGGAACATCAATAGATGAAAGGATGATCTAAATAATATTGTCCAATCATTCCCATAACCAACCAAAGTTTTGGATGATCTCGTGGTGTCTCTCTCCCCATATACTAGCCAAAGGAAAAAGGGTATACCCATTGGGTGGATCCAAACTAATGGGAAAATCGATAAGGTGTATATGGATCGTAGAAGATCATCTTATCCATCCTAGCTATAAGAACCCCATCCCAATGTGAGATATTTTATGAACAATCATCGATAGAGCTACTTCCATTATCGGTGTATAACGTAATTGGTGTGGGATAAGGGGTGAAGAAAAATATTTCAGATCGATCCAACTCACATTTAACCTCGTCGTAGATTATTGATATGCCCTCAACCACATATATCTTCAGTAACATGGGATGAAATAATGCATCGAGTATCTTGGTGGAATTATAGTATTTTTATCAATAGAAATGACCCCATATCCATCCAAATAAAAACTTGAAATGAAAAATAATCATATAGGGGATGCTTTCATGTTGAATTTGGCCCATGATTTGGTAAAGTAATGTTAGATATAGCACAACCATATTAAGGTTTCGTCCCTTCACTAGATGTTCTTCCATTAATAGTGCACTTTCTCTGATTCTTGAATGATCATCCCCAACTGGTAAAAGCCACCCATCTCAAAACATGGACATACATCCTGCCAGCCTAAGGCTCAGAGAGATATTTGGATTCACTTGATATACCCATGACATATAATCCCTAAAATCCAAAATGGCCCAATATGAGTCGTCACTTTCACGAACTTGTTTGGAAGGGCACTGATGGGGGAATATAGTTGATGTTCTCACCCCATTATGAAATATGAAAATGGTGTTCCAATTTTTTAAGGTGATAAGTGAGAACATAGTCATATCCTTTCATTGATTCTCATTGACAATAATGATCATGTCCCTTGCCAAGACTAGATCGTACAATGGATCTTTGAAAAAATCTATGGGAGAATGGAAGTCATCATACATCTATCTGAGAGGGGGGATCAAACCCAGTTGGTAGAAATATCATAGGATGATTCCCACCTCATTGTGGGATAGATGAAATGAGTCAGTTACCAGAAACAAATGGCTAAATAGATCATGAAGAAGATCATGCTGGTGATAGATAATAAATTTGGAATTTCATACTGCTTTGTAAAGATGAACCAAATTTAACTATTCAGCCAACTCTATTTAGCTCTTTTAGACCTACAATGGCCTTGGATATTTATCAAAAAAATTACCACCAGGATGAAGATATGATTTTGATCACTATTTACTAGTCGGGTTGTTAAGTGAAGGGATTAATTATACTAGAGTATCTCTAAGTAATGGGATGGTGAGAGAAATCACAGCTATCATGAGCCAAGGGAGTTTTATCCAACATGTAAGACAACCCATGTGGTCTAGCTTTGTCCATTAAACCATCCTTATAATTTTTAATCTGATTAAAGTCAAGAGAATTTGAAACCCATCAATATCAAATATTGAAATTCAAAGGAGAAATGACAACATCATCCAGCATGCCACCCCTTATAGTGGTAGCTAGCATGATAAAGGATAATTTTGAAGTTCAAATGGAAGAATCCATTTCAAAATTTTGTTATAATAAATAATTTGATATCGAGAGTCAGTATTTTTGTATCAAGAAATCATGGCCCATTGAATAGCTGTAATAGATATTCCTTTACAAGATATGAAATAAATTTGAACAAAGGTAAATCTCATATATCAGACAGATAAAATAAAGTATTCCCAAAAGGAAAGACATAATATTCCAGAAGATTTTGGTGGATTACATGATCTAGAAGGGAATTCATTATCACATAAAGTAATAAAAAATTTCATAACACCTACTGATTTTATGGATGAAATAAACCCACAAACATTTGTACAACTACATACCCCATCAATTGTTCCCCAATCACATGACCTTGAATGTATGATCAAGCCAACATATCCTGTAAAAACCTTTATATAACAATCATACTCTTTATTACACATTAATACATGATTTAATACTTAAAATTACACATAATACAACCATAATATTTACACTTCCTCTGTCATTCGGAATTAGGTATACAACATTACATTATGAAAAGGGTATCCAAAAACATCCTTAACATGCTTCTAAAATTCAATAGATTTTTAAAACTGCATGGGATAACATGGGGAAAACATAAGGAAGTGGTGAGCTATAAATCTATGTAATGAAATTAAAACGGAATAACATTAAAAATATAATACATGTAGACAATTAGAATATCTATGTCTCATAAGGGAACATGAATAATAAGGATTTATCTTGCATGATAATCATAACAAGGGAAATGTGTCAACTACATAAAACATGGAATCACAAACACATGTCTAGGCTAAACTTCCAAGAAATCATGGTAAAAAAATGTACCATAATGGAAACAAGTTCACTCTGTATAAAAACATGATGTATCAAAGTACTAAACATTACCCAATTCATTATACCACTATATAATTCTATGTTCACCAATCACATTCATTTCATTATCATGCTTACATGTTCCACATAGATCATACAACATGGATTCATTAACCTTAATAATTTATTCCACGATAAAGGTGTGTGGAGTACATTTTAGTAATTTCCTAATAAATTTTTTTTATGTTTATAAATGTGAGAACCGTCTATTGGAAATGGGTATGGAATTAACTAGACCATTTTTTGGAATGGAAGAATCACTGTGAAATTTCAGTAGTGTAATGACATCAATTTAAGAATCATACAAAATGGATTAATAAGAGATAATGGGGTATCTAATCATATAGAATAAAATGATCAGTAATTGGGACATAGAAAAAAATACACCCAATAATAGAATTTTGAAATTTAAGTCATGAATTAATGAAGAAACTTGAATCCTGAAAGGAATCTTAACTACATTTCGCCATGGTAATAGGTGTACATGAAGGATCATGGGAGGATTAATTATATTGAAAGGGGGATCTAATAATTTATATATTAATTGTAGATAAAGGATAATATGAAATAAAATATCACAACATAATAAAATGTAATTTTTGTGAAATGAAATCAAGTAAGTTCTTCATATGGAAATTAGAAGAGAGAAATCCCTTAATAAATTTTTCATTGTAATAGGTATACAATATAGTTCATTGGAGGATTAATAAGAGTGAAATGGGTATTAAATCATATAAACATAAAAATGATAGTATGTGGAAAATCTAAGAACATATACCAACCTGATAAAATCAAAATTAAGAATCATAACATAACAGACATGCTTGAATAAAAAGTAGAGTGGAAGAACCCTTACAGAATTTTGGTATAGTAACGACTTATATAAGGGAAAAAATGAGAGAGGATAAACGATCTATCATTCATAAAATGTCAATTTTATAATAAGGGAATGATTATAATTTAATGAAAAGATAAAAAACCTAAATTATGATGACTAATTTCAAATAATGTACTTTAATTGAAAGGAAGAGATGAAGGTCCCTTACTAAATTTTGGAATCATAACAAGAGTATGTAAGGTTTCATGGGAGGGGAATAATGAGAGTTTAATGGGTATATGATCACCTAAAAATAAAAAGGATAGTAAGTATTTTGTAGAAAATTATAATCAAAAAACCAAAAATTGAATCTAAGAAGCGTCACATAAATGATGTACTTGAATGGAAATGTGAAGGGAGGAGTCCCTTACTAAATTTCAACATGGAAACGTCTGTACAAAAAGAATCATGGGAGTATTAGTGAGAGATATATAGGGCTTTCATAATTTGGAAATCAAATGGATAGTTATGGAAATATGTAATAACATATACCAACATGATCAAAGGGTATTCAAAAGGATTACCATAAAATATCTGCTTGAATAATAAAGGGGAGAGGGATATCCCATACATGAGTGTGTGACTCCAAAATCATGGGAGGGGATTCTTGAGAGCTTGGGGGAATAGTGTTTGGGCTATAAGGATTTAATGGAGGTGTATGTACATGCCACAATGATTTCTAGTAAAGTGAAATGGGAGATTGGTCGGGTTTCTTTATTATTTATGCTTTTGACTCTATAAAAAAATTAAAAAACCACAAAACATCCAATGGGTTTTCCCCATCGTATATACCAAATGAGACTGTTATTCATAATTTTATTATTAAATGGTCTAAAAATAAAATTGGGAAAGGTCCTAGGACAATTCCATGTCTAGTTGTCTAATGAGACCTACTGATGCATCGAGGAGCTATAGCTGGCTCCACCCATCACTTACTATGTCCAATACATTCTCATATGAAAAGGTTGAAATATAACATAAACATTAGCATAAAAACTAGGATACGAAATGTCAACACATTAACCATAAATCATGAATGGTATAGAAATATCACATCCATAGTCAAGCATATCACAAAACCTTCAATACAATATGGAAGATTTGTATCATAATAAATCAACTTAGAACAAGATAAAAATCCATCAAAGGATGTTGACATAGATGGAAATGATTTGTAAAACTCTTTGAGTGAAATATGCCTTTTCATGAAAACATTTAAAAGTCACATAATTTAGAAAGGAATACATTTAAATATATTTTTTAATCAAAGTGTCCCACACTACTTTGAAACTTTTGTAATGAATTAAAATTTTAAAAACATTAATGTCTATATAAATAGATCCATAAAAACCATTTTGAAGACATGGAAATTAATGATAAAGATTTAGAAGAATAAATATTTAAAAAATTTGAAATGATGTTTTAGTAAAAATATCCCTTAAAATAATACCTTTGAAAACTCTTTCATGAACCATGGACATGGAAAATAAATATGTCCCAGTAGATACATTTGTAAAAACAACCTCAGATAATAAAGAGATTGTGAAATTAACCCTTACCAATTTGTTAACTTACGAAACATACACCCCATGAAAGAGGTATCATACAATGAATATGTAAATACACAAAAATTAAAGTGTATTACACAAATAATACAATTATGGGCTGTACATACACCCCACAAAAGGTAATAGTGGAAATACGACATGAATCTCATGGGAATAAGGAGTGAGATGAAAACCCCTTACCTTGCACTTTCTTTTAGTCAAGGGTACGTTTAGCCTCCTGTATAATAGTTAAATCGTTGTTATTAAATTTTACAAGAATCATATACATAAATATGATATAATATAATATCTTTTAATATTTCCTTGTTTATAATATTTTAGTATTATCGTTGTTTCGAGTGATAACTTACTCAGTTTCTTTTATATGTTTTTTTACATAAGACGTGATTGTTTAGGATAGGTTGTATATTATTCATATCCATAATGATATAAAGTCCTTAAACATTATTTTTAATCATTAAATGATAATTATACTTGAATGGATATGATGGGGAATGAATCTCATCGGGTTCGTGGGGACGGTAGTCCGTACGTACGCACGAATGCTACATCCATTTCATATTTCATTTTAAAATGGATAAAAACCAAATGATACATATGTATATTATTATTATAGTATAATATAATATATTATATGTGTTACTTAAGTTCATTAACACCTTTCTTTAAACGTTCCATGTATGGTATGAATGAGTCATATCACTTTGATGGGGTGGTAGTCTGCACTTCCTCAAATAAAATTATCGTATATATACAACATGAGACAAATAATGGTATGATATAAAATGGAATTACTGAAGATTATATAAAAAAATATCATTAATATCATATTTAACTATATTTCCATCATAATGGCCACCATGAGAGGTGGTAGGAGATAATTGAACAATAATCTTTTCGTGAGGCATTTTGTTTCCATCCACAGAAATATTATGTTCTTCACCCATTAGATGGAGGTGTGTTTAAGTTTAGTTCGAATACATCTCAAAAAAATATCCTAGTATATTTAGTATAATTTTTTTTTACAAAATAAAATAATAAGAAGAGTTTAGGGGTTGGTGAAGTAAAATAATATAAAAGAAGTTGAGATAAATCGTTACCTTTAATTTGGGTAACTCCCTTTGGTTTGAACCAAAAAGGACTCTTGAAGTGCCTTCTGCATAAGGTAAGGCTTCTAGGAGGAGGAGAGGGATATATGGAGCTTAATTGGGTAGATGTTGGACGATCCAAAAGGCTTGAGTGGTGTGAGGAATTGGTTATAAGTGGTGTCCTTTTATAAGGGGGAGGAGGGGCTCTTTAGGAAAAACTTAATATATTATTTTATAATTAATTAATATTCAGTTTATAATGGATAAAAAGTAGATTATTCAAATTATAATGTGGGGATATGTCTAAAACAACTTAACCAATAGTTTTTTGACAGTTTTGGGTCACTTTATTAAACTTATAGTTTAGTTTTAACTCTTAGTTAATTAGTTTGACACTTACCACGTTACTTTGTATTTTTAAATTATATATTTAATAAACATACTATATACATCTAGGAGACCCCCAAGTGACCCATTAGTGACATAAATATCATGATATAAGTCCTTTGGTCGAACTGTAGAATTTTAGGAATATAATATCAATTAATAATATAATATCTTTTTTAAAAAAATCATTTATTTCAATTTTGACACTATTCAATAATTTATTTTTGATAAAGTCTTAAAAACTTCATTAATTCGAATAAAATTCATTTAAGAAATCCTAAAATATAATATTAACCAATAAAATTCGTATATGTCATAAAAACTTTTAAATTATATTTATTATAACATTTATAATACTAATTATTTGATAATTAAATTAATAAGGAAAATACTTCATCATTATTGTGTCAAATATAAATTTAATTATTCAATATCTATAAATTATAAATAAAATACCATTATTTAGGAAATATATTTATATTTTAATTATTATTTATAGTCTAAAATATTACACATATAACTCTATGTAAAAATAGTTTTGGTAAAAGATATATGCTTATGTCATTTTTGTATTTAGTTTAACTTTATTAATATAAAGTGTCCTTATCACCTACAAGTGGATCCATGTGGTCCTAAAATATACCCAAAGATGACAATGGTCAGACATGTATCAAAATATTGGGTTAGGACATGTTTTAGGGTAATTTAGTATTATTATAATATTATTTTGTTATAGTTATTTACCGGATTTACCCTTTAATCATGGTAAATAAAATATTTACTGAAGTAATTATTCAAAATTTCTAAAAATAAAAGTTAACTATTTAAAAAATTTTGACCTCCTGATTCTAAATATGGAATCCATTTTTCTAAATTCAAAACACATAAGTGTCAGAAATTAATTTAAAATTAATTCCCGTTGTCGAAACAAAAGTCGTGTATTTAACAAATAATAACTATCAAAAGATTGACACTTTCGTATGTCCAGTTTAAATATGAAATTATTTCCAATGACCAAAATTGTATTAAATTGTAAAATTATAATCTAATTATACTTTAAATTCCCTCAAATTCATAATTTATCACTTTTAATTATTTTTATTAAAGAAGTTGTTTTTAATTTAAATTTAGTAATTTTCACTATTCAATAAAATATGAAAGTTATCAGAAAAGTACCAAAATTTCACCCTAAGATAATTTCGATATTCCGAATGAAAAAATGAAGTCTCTTTTACCAAATTAAAAACATCACTGTTTCATTTATTCATTTAAAATTAATTCCTGCAATTAAAACCAAAAGGCGTATTTTTAATAACTATCAAAAGTATAACACTTGTTTATGTCCAATTTCAAAGTGAAATTACATACAATTACCATCATTGAATAAATGGTAAAAATATAATCTATTTATTATTACATACCATTAAAATGTATAATTTAACAATATAATTTATTTTGATTAAAAAAGTGGTTTTCATTTAAAATATAGTATTTTTCACTATTCACCCAAATATGAAAGTTATCAGGAACACACAAAAACTTTATTGAAACTAACTTATTATGTCCCAATTCTAGAGAAGAAGTTTATTTTGTAAGATTTAATATAAAAATTATCAAATATTGGATTTAAAAAGGCTTCTCCATTAAAAGGCGCTAAAATTTCATTTTTTGAAAAATACATCTTTTATCTGAAAAAATGTATTTGTTATTACATTAGGTCTAAGAAACTAATAATATGGATTCTAAAATTATAAGGATTATATAAAGTTCAAAATTCAGTTAATACAATTCATAACCTCTTTTGAACGGCTTGTTTGGTAAGTCATGGTGCGCTAGAACTCGGTGTTGCGTGTAGTGAATGTTATTGAATTACTTTGAAAAAAATAACGTACTATGAAATCATGGGGTGTAACATTCTTCCCTCCTTAAATAAATTGCGTCCTCACAATTTGAAATTATTTTTTGAAAATAAAAGGTAGAAAATAGAAAATACATTTGGGAAAACCCACATAAAAAATTAGGATAATAAAATTTAGTCTTAATATGAGGAAAAGGGAAATGAAAGGGTTACCACCAAATTATGATCTTGATTAAGAGAACATTGGTGTCAATTAGAGACATATAATTGGAGGGAAAATGTAAATATTTATAGGTAGTGATTGAGGTCATCAATCACAAACAATTATAAAATTGAGGGCCTTAAATTCATCAATCGATGATGATTTAAAATACCATCGGTTCAACAAAACATATGGTATTAGGATAACACATCTTTTGTTTTAAGAATCATTCACTAAAGTATAAGAATTAATTTATTCATTGAATAGGAGAAGAAGAAAAATATATACATGACACGTAGAGTCCCATCCTTTAACTAATTTCTACCACACACTCATCTTTCACTCTAAAAGATAATAGAACTTAAAACTAATATTCTATTTATCCTATTCCTATAGCATTCAAAAAAAAGGAATTTATACTTCATATAGCAGAACCATAAAAAACTACATTATTCAATCCAGGACATCACATGTGTCAGTGGTAGGTGATACACCCTTGTCGACCTTCGGTTTTGCGTTCAAGTCTCACGCCCTGGCCAGACGCGATGGGTTGCTGCCCGACATCCAAGTTATCCTTTTTATTGAAATGAAAAAATAATCTCAAACTAGAATTATCAAAAATACTTCTGTCCAAACTCACAGTCCAGAATTTATAAGTAAGGTAAACACAATGATGATCCTTTTTTCCGTTTAATAACATGTGAACAGCCTCATCGTGTATTCTTTTAAAACACTGCAACATCCTAAATTAACATAAAACCTTATTGATTACATACAGGATCCCTTATTCCTTATAGAATACTGGATATACTGCTTCTATCCAAAAATGTTGTAAACTCCAATAATGACAAATCATTAATTAGTTTCAAGGTAGTCAAGAATATCCAATATAATTTATTCAAATCAACCATCTCTTATTCCAAAATCACTACCTCATTATCAGGACCATATTAAGGATTACATTTCCTTCAACCATGTATTTTACCAAAAGTGTAGCTCACTATTAAGTTACTTTTCTTAGAACCATATAATCTCAAATCCTTAATAAAATAGTACTGTAGTACAATCCTTATTTATTTCCATAATTAATATAACCAGTATATTGTTGATAAAACACTCAAATTAAATAATCCTATAATAACAACATAATTACACAGTCACTCTTCTTCATCTGTGGTAGTATCATAACTTTTTTATTATAAAATAGAATCATTTGGGGAATACTCTATTGATTTGAACATTGATTCGCGTAGTGTCCCCACTCCTTGTAGATGAAGCATTGTACATTTGAAACCTTTTTATTACCCTCACAATCATGAATGTGGTGTCTTTTTTCTCCATACATATAACATACTCCAATTCTCTTCAAGCATTTTCCAAGGTGATTCTTTCCACAGTTATCACATATGGGAAAATCCTTCTTTACCTTCTTCCCTTTATCTGTCCTTCTCTCTACCATTATTTTTTTCTCTGGCTTCCCTTCGAATCCATAGGACTCTGAGATCTATTTACTTATCTTATCAACACATGATTCTATTTCGTCATATGATGATAATACGTGGGATACTATTACCCTTCTAAATTCTGTCTTAAGACCATTAATGATATGATCCTTATTACTATTTGATCATGTGTATTGTTGGAGTTCTCATTGTTCTTACTGGGTGCCATTTCTAAACAATGGCATACACTAGATTAGTTTATAAATAGTAATACCTAATCACAAACTTGTAAAACACTTAACCTAAATTAAACAGAATATGGATATAATCCATAATCATAAAAATGTCTTCTTTGAGAAGTAAATACTCATAAACCCTTCTTAATGGTTTGAAAAGAACATGAGAATTAACCTAAGCATATCCCCCTGGAGTTCCATAACCAAGAGTGCAGCAAGGCCCATTGTCGTGCACCAGTTCCCATTCGAGTCTAGCTCAAAGCGGTGTTTTTGGGTTTTACCCCTAGTTACATCTATGCCAGAGTCGCCTCTACCTGCTCGTATCCATACAGGGATGTATTTCTTGGAAAACTCACAAAATCTCTAGAATACCAAAATTCTTGGAAGTTCTTCTATACGAATCCTCAATGTCTATCAGAGGGCTATGCGCTATAAAAAGAGTTTATCTAAATCTAGTTTCCAAGGTCATTGATAAACTTCCTATGATACCAACAGTAATGCCCTGACCCCAGTTACCAAGATTCAGTGCATTATTTTAATACATTGGCAAGATTAAAAAAAATCATGTCCCGAAGGAACAATCGGTATAGTAGTCTTGGAAATAGATTACATACATTAACATTACATTACACTTTCAAAAATAAAACACAGCATAAATTGTTATTTGAGAATTCAATTATTCACATTAGCTCAACCCTTCATATCAATCATAATACATTTCATAGAATCCTTGTAAAATGAAACATAAGAAAGGGGTGAGTTCAAACGCTTAGTAAGGGTAAGCAATACAGTGGAAGATAACATAAATATTAATCATGGTGAATAATTGAAACCACATGCCTTTACAAATAATAAACATGAATACTTTTATGGTAGGAATATGAGCTGAGTAAATAATGTCATAACAAAACATAATCATGGGTATTCTACTAGTCGAATGACCACATGAACCATAAATATTATTTTCATGATGAGGGAATGTATAATGCCAAACATTCAAAAACATTTTGTCAAGGCCTCATCCAAGACATCTAAAAATGATTAAGGCCTCGTCCAAAACCATATATCAAATTGGGAAAGGGCCTCGGCCAATTCCACATCTAGTTGTCTCATGAGACCTACCGATTCATCGAAAAGCTATAGCGGGCTCCACCTGTCACTTACTATGTCTAATACATTCCTCATATGAAAAGGCTGAAACATAACATAAACATGTGTATAAGAACTAGGATACGAAATGTCAACACATTAACCATAAACCATGAATGGTATAAAAATAGAACATCCATAGTCAAACCTATCACAAAACATTCAATACAATATGGAAGATTTTTATCATAATAAATCAACTTCAAACAAGATAAAAATCCATCAAAGGATGTTGACATAGATGAAAATGATTTTTAAAACTCTTTGAGAGAAATATCCCTTTTCATGAAATCATTTAAAAATCACATTATTTAGAAAGGAAGGAATTTAAAGACATTTTTTCATCAAAGTGTCCCATACCCCTTTGAAACGTTTGTAACGAATTAACATATTAAAAACATTAATGTCCATATAAATAAATCCTTAAAACCCATTTTGATAATATAGACATTAATGAGAATGATTTAGAAGAATAAATATTTGAAACATTTGAAATGATGATTTAGAAAAAATGTCCCTTAAAATAATCACTTTGAAAACTCTTTCATGAAACACGGACTTGGAAAATAAATATGTCCCAGTAGATACATACGTAAAAACAACATCGGATAATAAAGAGATTGTGAAATTAAACCTTACCAATTTGGTAACTTACAAAACATACACCCCATGAAAGAGGTATCATAAAATGAATTTGTAACTACACATAGATTAATGTGCATTAAACAATGAATACAATTATGTGCAGTACATACACCACACAAAAGGTAATAGTGGCATACGACACGAATATCACAGGAATAAGAAGTGAGATGAAAACCCATTACATTGCACTTTCTTTTAGTCGAGGGTACGTTTAAAATCTTTTATAATGGTTAAATCATTATTTTTAAATTATACAAGAATCATATACATAAATATGATATCATATATTATCTTTTAATATTTCCTTGCTAATAATATTTTAGTATTATCATCATTTTGAGTGTTAACTTACTCATTTTCTTTTATATGTTTTGTTACATAAAACGTTTTTGTTATGGATAGGTTGTATATTATTCATATCCAGAATTTTATCAAGTCCTCAAACATTATTTTTAATCATCTAGTGAGAATTAGACTTGAATGAATATGATGGTGAATGAATCTCATCGCATTTGTGGCGAGTCCGTACATACGCAGGAACGCTACTTCCATTTCATTTTTCATTTCAAAAGAAATCAAAACCAAATGATACATAAGTATATTATTATTCCAGTATAACATAATATCTTAAATGTGTTACTTATTTTCATTAACACCTTCTTTTATATGTTCCATGTATGGTATGAACGAGTCATATCACTTAGAGGGGGCGGTAGTCCGCACTTCCTCAAATGAAATTATCGTATATATATACAACAAGAAACGAATAATGGTATTCTATAAAATGGAATTAAATAAAATTATATATAAAATAAATATCATTAATATCATATTTAATTATAGTTCCATCATAATGTCCACCATAAGAGGTGGTTGGAGATAATTGAACAATCATTGTTTCGTGGGGCGTTTGGTTTCCATCCACAGAAACAATGTTCATCACCAATTAGATGGAGGCGTGTGTAAGTGTATTTTGAATACTTATCATAAAAATATCCTAGTATATTGAGTATACTGATGTTGTTACAAAATAAAATAATAAGAAGAGTTTAGGGTTTAGAGAAGTAAAATAAAAGAAAAGAAGCTAAGAGAAACTGTTACCTTTAATTTGGGTAACTCGTTTTGGTTTGAACCAAAAAGGACTCTTGAAGTGACTTCTGTCTAAGGTAAGGCTTCTATGAGGAGGATAGGGATATAGTGAGATTAATTAGGCAGAGGTTGGACAAGCCAAATGGCGTGTGAGGTGTGAGGAATTAGTTAGAATTGGTGTCCTTTTATAAGGGGGAGGAGATCCTCTTTAGGAAAAACTTAATGTATTATTTTATAATAAATTCATATTCGGTTTCTAATGGATCAAAAGTAGATTATTAAAATACAAAGGTGGGTATAGGTAGAGAAAAACTCAACCAATTTTTTTTATATAGGTTTGGGTCACTTTATTAACCATATATTTTAGTTTTAACTCTTAGTTAATTAGTTCAACACTTACCATGTCACTTTGTATTTTTATATTATATAGTTAATAAAATTACTATATCAATACAAGAGACCCTCAAGTGGTTCACTAATGATACGCCTATCATGATATAGGTCCTTGGGCTGAACCTTATATTTTTAGGAATATAATATCAATTAATAATATAATATTTGTTTTAAAAACTCATTTATGTCAATTTTGACACTATTCAACAATTGATTTTTTTTATAGTCTTAAATATTTTATTTATTCGAATAAAATTCATTTAAACAATAATAACATGTAATTTAAACCAATAAAATTTTTTGATGTCATAAAAACTTTAAAATTATATTTATTTTAACATTTATAATGCTAATTATTTGACTCTTTCCTTAATAAAGAAACTTTTGCATCATTATTGTGTCATAAAATAAATTTAATTATTCAACGTATAAAAATTATAAATAAACTACCATAATGTAGGGAATATTTTTATATTTCTAATTAATATTTATAGTTGATAATATAACATATATAACCCTATGTAAAAAAAATTTTGCTAAAAGATATATGCTTATGTAATTTTTGTATTTACTTTAACTTAATGAATATAAAGTGTCCTTATCACCTACAAGTGGCTCCATGGGGTCCCAAAATCTACCAAAAGATGCCCTTGGTCGGAACTGTATCATAAAATATATTTATAACATGTTTTAGGGTAATTTAGTATTATTATAATATTATTTTTTTACCCTTATTTACCGGATTTACCCTTTAACTAGGGTAAATAAAATATTTACTGAAGTAATTATTCAAAATGTCTAAAAAAGTTACCTATTTACATAATTTGGAATTCATGATTCTAAATATGGAATAAATTTTTTTAAATTCAAATCACAAAATTGCCAGAAATTAATTTAAAATTAATTCCCGTTGTCGAAACAAATGGTGTGTTTTTAACAAATTATAACTATCAAAGTATTGACACTTTCTTATGTCCAGTTCAAATATGAAATTATGTCCAATGACGAAAATTGGATTAAATGGTAAAACTATAATCTAATTATACTTTAAAATCAATCAAATTCATAATTTATTACTATTAATTATTTCTATTAAAGAAGTTATTTTTAATTAAAATTTTGTAATTTTCACTATTCATCAAAATATGAAAGTTATCAGAAAAGTACCAAAATTTAACCCTATTTTAATTTCGATATTCTGAATCCAAAAATGAAGTCAATTTTACCAAATTAAAATCATTAAAGTTTCATTTATTAATTTAAAATTAATTCCCTCTATTAAAACCAAAAGGCGTATTTTTAATAACTATCAAAAGTTTGACACCTGTTTATGTCCAATTTCAAAGTGAAATTATATACAATTACCATCATTAGATTAAATGGTAAAAATATAATCTATTTATACATCCATTCCTTTAAAATTCATAATTTAAAAATATAAATTATTTTGATTAAAAAAGTTTTTTTCAGTTAAAATATAATATTTTTCACTATTCACCCAAATATGAAAGTTTTTAGGAAAACACCAAAAATTTATTGAAACTAAATTCTTATGTCCCAATTCTAAAGAAGAAGTTTATTTTGTCAAATTAAATATATAAAAGTTTTAAATATTGGATTTAAAAAGGAATTCCCATTAGAAGGTGGTAAAATTGCATTTTTTGAAAAATATTTCTTTTATCTGAAAAAATGTATCTATTCTTACATTGTGCATAAGAAACTCATAATATGGATTCTAAAATTATAAGGATTATATAAAGTTAAAAATTCAGTTAATACTATTTGTAACCACATTTGAACTGCTTTTTTGGTAAGTCATGGTGCGCTAGAGCTCCGTGTTGCGTGTAGTGAAAGTTACTGAATTACTTTGAAGAAATAACGTACTATGAAATCTCAGGGTGTTAAAATAAGGGCTAGTGACTATTAGTAAGTTGTATATGGGAGGACATCACCTAATAATCCTATACACATTCACACCCTCACGTACCTTACAACCATGTATGATAAATAATATATTAATAACTCAATAGGAAACTAATGCATTTAATAACCTCCGGAATAACAAGAGTACAGATACATAAAAATATCCAATGTTCGATGGGGAAATACATGAACAATAAGAAATAATATAAGTAACAATGTAATATAATATGTAGTGGAAATCCCTTATAAAAAAATTATATTACCAACAAAAACCTACAATAATCTCCATCGAGCACAATTAAGCTCAACCAAATCCAGGCCCACCAAGGTCACAATCTGTTTATATGATTCGATAAAAGACCTAAAATGTGTGAGAAAACCCTACATAGGTATGAGTATATAAATTCCTAATAATATTCCCTGAATCAAAATTTGGATAATGTTAAAATAAATATAGTAACCTCAACCCATATGACACGAGGGGAGAAGAAACCCAAAAAATATATTCATGAATAAGTAACTACTTGAAGAGATATTTTAATCTCACTCTATTTACATCCATATAAGGATTATTAGTCTTTCCCAATGTCTAACTTCTAGAGATTTCATTATTCCAGTAGACAAAAATAATATCCACTGTATTTTCTATGGGGGACCTTTGCCTCATTGATGGAATGTCATGAACAAGGGGAATTTAATCCCAAGAGAATGGGGGACCCATGCCTCACCTGAGATCAATGATGCGGGGGTTACGGTCCAAAAATATAATATCCTTTCCACATGGTGTCTACAGGGGGGTATAATCGCACCTCTATAGAAAATGGGGTACTCATGAAAAAACCTAAGGATTTCATCAAGGGGGTCCAAATTTAACGTCTGTTTGAAGATAACACTCAAATATCAATGAAAAAAATAATTATAAAAGAATAAAATCCCTAACTCAACCTAAAATGATATATCACATTACAAAAAAAATGTTCTCGATATACTCCTGCATAAAAATATAATAAGGAATCACTACTCATGGGTCCAATTTTGAGTCCTATAGAATGATACCGAAGAGGTAGAATATTATTTGAAAGTCACATAGAATGGACCATGTGATAAAAAGGTTTTACTCATACGAAAAATATTATTCAAGTCCCACTTCCCTATTTATAATGAGTAAATTCATATACATGATGTTTCCATCAAGGGAAACATTGGGTAGGACTGGTCAAAGTCCTTGGAATGTACACCCTGTACATTCACATTTATGTAGGAAGAGTCACAAAGCATATGGGTCCTCCATGAGAATGTGTGATAAATAATTCAATTGGAAACCCTAGTCACCATAGAATGTAGACTTCACATCATGTTTTCAAATGGAACAAACAACATGTATTCATGAATTTCTATGTAAGGTCACCTTATTTCCAATTCTTTTCTAAGATGACTAGATCTACCTCCATCATCACCATGAGATCTTCTATATTCATTTTCTACGGTTAGAGTACTTGTTAGTAGAGAAATTTGAGTTATCATTTTCCTGAAGGAATGTGATTCATCACCTACCCAAACCTATATCAGGACCCTCATTTATATTTGAGTTGGTTACCTTTAACTAACTTTAGTTTTACATGATTATATGTTTCTATTATTAATTATAATAATTATCACAATATGATTGTTCCTTTTCATTATATTTTTATGTTATAATGTCCTAAAAATACATGTCACATAGAAAGGTCATAGAATTTCCCCACTTAGATGAAAACAATGTAGTGGAATGACCGTATTCTTTTATATTTTACTACGACTATATGATATTCCATGATGGGAATTAAAAGAGACAATATATCAAAGGCAGGAAAATCATAATAAATTTAAACACCTTCTCAAGGTGTTTTACTTTGTTAATTTCCAAGATATAAGGTTTTTAAAACAGAATCATTAACATGAAATACACAATTATATGTGTAGTTGGATTTTAATATAAGGGGATGTGTGTACTGATATTTATACTTCAAGACTATCATTAAAATATATCTTTTGTAATAAATCTAACCTCAATATCCTAGATTTAATGCCTTAATTTATTAAATTTGAATGATTACAAGGAATCTCACCATGAAGGATCAAATTGTTAGGAGTCATGGTAAACTAGAAAAATATTTGAAATTAAAATAAGATTTTAGACCAAACTATAAAAAACATATTTGAGAACACCGTTATTACCCTTTTATCAACCATACATATCAATCATAATAAACATCTTGGAAACCTGGTGAAAAATAAACATAAGAAAGGGGTGAGGTCAAATGCTCAGTAAGGGTTATGTATATCAAAAGCTATTGTAAATCTATAAAGTTTAATAATCTTGTAAAGGTATATAATTGAATACATATGTAATGAAATCATGAAACTAAGTATGAAAATGAATCCATATATTTTTTTATAGTGAAATTTTCATATAATAGTCAGTTGAATGATGGAAATTATTAATTATTTAGGTTACATGATCTCAAAAATCAGGGTACCTCTACTATCAAGACCATTCACAAGATGGTGTAATAATTACATTTGAAACCCTATTTAATTATCTGATAATTATCATATAATGATACTATCGATGGATCAACAATATATCTATAATCAAGCCACACTCATGTCTATATGTCCAATGTATTCATTATATATCGAATAATTGATAAATAAAAGTTTCCCATAAAACTTTGGAACATTTAAATCATTAGCCCCATGAATGAATAGAAATTAAAAAACATGATAATTAATAAATTCATGATATGATAGGTCAAATACGGAGTAAATACACCTCAAAAATCAAGGTGGGTGTTCAACATCAAAATATGCCTCAATGAAAGGAGATAGAGACGAAGTCCCTTACAAAGATCATTTCATCAATAAAATGGTTTGATTTTGTGTAGTTCTTCTATATCCACATATCAAAAGATGAAATATGACATGAGAAAATCAAAATTAACTTCCCACTTCACCATATCATGACATAATCAATGAAATGGAAAATTATCTTAATGAATCAAAATTGAGTTAGGAAATCCATTACCACTAGTAATCAGTCGAATCGTATACAATAAAATTGTAATAATTTTAAAATGAGATATTTTATATCATATAGATCATGAGATTCATGATATGATATATCAAAGGGCAGTACATATATACACCACATAAGAGAAATTATTGGCGAAAAATTCTTATATCTCATAGATGTAAAAGTCAGACTACAAAACCCTTACCTCACACATCCCTTTAGTGCATAATTATTTAACCTCCAATATAATGGTCTAAATAATTATATTTTACTCATTATATAACTATAGTTATATCAAAAATACCATATTTGATGATTTTATAACATATTATGACCCATTAATTAATAATATTTAATTATTTTTATTTTTTAGTGTTTCCATATCATCAAATCTTGGTTTGTTTTAATTGTACATACTTATGGATGTTCCTACAAAAGGGAATTATAACTCAAGAAGTCCAGTGAACGTGAATTAATTTATTTTTAGAGGTATAAATGCCCCCATATATAATTTTTTATTATAACATAAGGATGATTCATTGGATAAAATGGTAATGATTGTTGGTTAGATTATTTTGGTAATTGTTTCTGAATAACATGAACTAGTTTTGTTTTATTTAATATTATGTCTATATATTAGTTCCAGAAAATTGAATTATGATATTTTATACATATTAAAATCTTTATTGACCAATATAATAGTTTTATGACCAACAAAGAGGGCAGTTATGGGAAATGAACAAAACTATTATTCACATAGGAGATTAAAAGGCATAACCTGAACAATAGTTTTGTTTCATTAAATAAGAAGACGTAATAAAAATTTGTGGATATAATTTATTTCATTAAAAACATATCAGTATAGTATATAAATGATACTTGAATTATTATTACTTGATGGATGGAAGATATGAGAAGAATATATAAGTGTAAAGAAATTAGGACAGGTGTTTTGAGCAAATTACCTATTAAATATCACCTCTTTAGAAGACCTCTTGAAGACCATAGATATGTAATATTATTGATTATAGTAGTAATTATATTTTGGGAGAGTTAATTGGATACATCGTTTCATATTTTTTAGGAACTATAAGGCAGTTCAAAATGGGGTGGCGATGGGTAGTATTTATACTTGAGGATAGGTTGGTTTAAGTGATTAATGTAATGATTATTTTATATTTAAAGCCAACCACAATGATATGGAATTATTTTCATTTAATTATATTGTTATTTATATTTATTGAGTATTATTGGGGTCTATAAATACATCAACCAAACATTATTTTATTCATAGGTAGTTTAATCTTTTTTCTAGTTAACTTTAACACTTTTAAATATTTTACATATTGTACGGTAAATAATTTGTTGACCCTGGTAAATTTATTATATGTAATATTGAAAAATTCCTTAATTAAGAATTTGTAAATTATGTTTTCAAATTTTTAATCCATTTTACTAAATTAGATTCACATAATTTTCAAAATTAGGTATAAAATTAATCCACCAGACATAATGAAAAAGAAGTATTTCAAAGAGAAAAGTTCTAATGTATGAAATGTTCGTATATCCAAATTCAAAGTGAAATTGATTACAATGACATAATATTTTTTATTTATGTATTATTGAAAAAATAAACATTAACACAAATTTAAAAAAAAATTAAATATATAAATAAATTAGTGTAAAAATAATTTTTTATTTAACATTCAGCATTTTTATCCTTTTTTTAAAAATTATTATATATTAGAAAAATACAAAAAACCTCACACAAAGAAAATTTTTATATCCCAATTTTAAAAAAATTGTTTATTTTATCAAATTAAATATATAAGAATGTCAAAATGTGTATTTGAAATAGGTGTTCCACCAAAAGTTAGCAAAACTGCCTTTAGAAATATTATAATTTTATGCTAAAAATTGGATTTACTCTTATCTTAAGACTATAAAATATATTGATTGAATTTAAAACCATTTTATTGGTAATATAACATGTAAATTAAATTAACAACTTTCAATTACAATGATTAATCTAATATTTTAAGATAAAAACCGATTGTGGTCATAAAAACAATTTTTAAATAAAAACACATCTTTTATATTAATATGGTTATTTTAAATTTAAATTAATTAGAAATAAATAAATTCATTTTATAAAAAAGTGTAAATTATAGTCTAGAAATTTTGTTGATTTTATTCCCAACTGGAAACATAACAGATAGTTTATAATGTTCATTTTGAAATAATAATATTTAATAGTATATCATGGTTCTTCTAATATCAGTGTTTCATATAATGTATACAATCAAGGAAATTTTATTTATTTCATAATTTAAATACTATAAATTCCTATGGTGTTATATTCTTACCTCCTTTAATAAATCACATCCTAAAAATTTCAAATTACACTTCTTAAAATAAAATCTTGAAATTTGAAAATACTTTTGAGGGAAATCCACATCTTAAATACGTTTAATAAAATATCCTCCTAATAACAGGGAAAGGGTATGGTGAAGTTCACCTGAAAATTATGATTTGGAAATAGATAATATAAGTGAAAATTGAAAAACATGAAATTGGATACAAGTATGGACATCATCTTCTAATAGAAAATGATCTAGAATGTGGACATCGGAAAGTCTACCACCAAGAAACGAAAAATATGTTATGGTTTAAAAAATCCATTGATTTCATGACAAGAAAACGAAATGACTAGTGGTTTTTATTCTAAATTCCATTCCAATAGTTTAGGTACTATTTTATAATTCTAATAGTAACATGATAAAAATAAACTAACATGATTAATTTCTATGTCATAACAATAATTTCATCTTTTGGTTGTGCTTTAATATACTTTCACTTCATCCCATACACTAGGAAATGAAAGTTCATGATGAATTGTGTTAAACCTAATGCACTTTAATGGATCGTAAGATTCACAAGTTATTCATTCAGCCTTTGAATTTTTACTAAAACAAAAATGTTTAGTACTTGAAAATATAATTCCTAAAAATATAAAACCATCATATGAAGAAAGATACTTTGATCTCGCAAAACAGAATAGTAATACCCAAAATTTAACATATACCACTAAATAACTTAGTTTCCTTAAATTTCCACAAATATATTCCATCCCAATATTAAAACCTAAAAATCAATTGAATTTCATCTCATAGTCTCTCAAGATAAATATAATATTTATCTAAAAAATTTGGATTCCATAAACATATAATATTCTATATAAGAAAACTCTTTAAATAATTAACTTGAATCAATATAATTCCATAATATAATCATATATTCCTCAAAAGGCCATTCATATTATATTCCTTAAATAAAATTACATAATATTATATTTAAATTAATTATATAGGGTTCTTGAAATGAACTTATCCTTTATCTAGAAAATCACTAAACTAAAAAGAAATTGTCATACTTATTGAGACTTCATGTAAGTCAGTGGTAGGTGCTAAAAAAATTGTTCCCTTCGGTTATTGGTTCAAGACTCGATGCCTTATTGGATGCGATGGGTTAGAACTCAACCTATAGGTTATCATTTTTCTAATACTAAATAAATATAATCCATACACAATTAAAAACAAAATGGGATATTTTTTTTAAAATAATCCCCATAATATATTCATCATTAATGAATTTGTTTATCATAAAATGTTATCCATAACTTTAAAAATATTTCCACATAATGTAAATACATTTTTCCTCAAATATCCCTTCTCACTTATTAATCTTAAAGGTCACATGCACCTCAAACATTTTTCAAAACATAAATAATATTACCCATGGAGTAGAACCATTCAACTACACAACTTTTCAAAGGTATTTATTTCATCTAATATTTTTTAAAAAAATTTAGAAAAACCCTACTACATAATATCCTTTAGGTGTTTCATTATTCTCATCACAGTTAGGATAGATCAGAATATCAATGATAAAAAATATTTAGCTCAAAATCCTTCTTAAACATTTAAGAATACATTTTTTTATAACTCTATAAACCAATGATATGAAATATATAATTATCATTCATCAACTAAAAAAATCATATATATATCACAAAAAAAATATTCATAACTTAAATCTCAATATCAGGGATTTATTTTATTATATTGAGGTCTCCACTATCTTCCAAAATGAATTCCATATATCCAGAAAATAAATAGTCATGTTCCTGGTGGTATTTCCCATGTCGAAGGAGATGGATAAATTGACATCTCAAAATATATTAAAAGGAAATCAATGATCAATTGAAATTTTGAAGAAATTAAATTGTATTAGATACATAAAACAGTTTCTAACATGTGATATGGATGTTAATTAATAATTCAATATCATTTCAATAATATTAATTTATTATATTGATGATTAAATAATCTAGTAGGGATAAGAAAGTCGTGTGAGATCCTTTCACATTAATATTAATGAATGATATTTAATATGTAGAAAAGAACATCATTAAAACACAAAATGGAATACTGCATGTTATAATGAAAATGGTTTATCAACCATTGAAACTCCTTAATATTCTAACAATGAGTTCATTTATCCCTAAATCTATTGCACTTATAAAAAAACTCCAAAATTATCAATAATTACATCAAAATCTATCACTTAGACAACATAATTGTGTTTATTGTTTTAAACGTTTCATCAACATTAAATGCATAAACCAATGGTGGTGTCTATAAATCTTATATTAATGAACAAAAATTATTTATAAATTATATGATACCTCTAACTATAATACCATTAATGAAATAGTTCATCAATACATTTCTTATTCATCCAGTTCATTTTCGTTCCCACCATTGACTGAAAGAAAAATTCAATGTGTCGACATCAAACAAAAATAATTAGAGTGATCTATCAAATAGTCATTAAATATTAATCATTTTTTGTCTAAACCATGACACCTTCTTCTGAAACTATAATTCCATTGGATTAACCACAGTTTTCCATCGACATTTTCAAAATATAAAGTATGTAATCCTATAATTATAATAATCTTAAAAGATATTCATTTGGTTTTTTTCACTAAATTACATTTTTTCTAAATCCAGTTCCCTTGGTTTTTGTTAATCTTCCTATGATACAAACTGTAATGACCTTTACTCGTGTATCTTGGAGTCTGTACCTTTCTTCATTAAATATGCATTATTACAAATAATCACATCCTATAAGACTGAATAGATTAGTAGTCTTAGTGAAATAGATAAATATTTGAAATTCAAATTAAATTTTAGACAAAAATACATAAGTATTTTCATCAAAAAAACAATTATTCCCCTATTTTTAACCCTATATATCAAAAAAATCATATTTTATATATATGGACAAATAATAGATAATAATGTGGTGAGATAAAATTATCTATAAGGATTATGTACAATAGAATCTATCATAACTCAATAAATGATAATCATCATGGGAAGGTTTATAATTGATCACACATGCCATAAAATCAATAAACTGAGAATGAAATCACATATATATATTTTTTTTATAGCTAAAATCTCATAGAAATAAATATTTAATGAAGTAAATGATAAATTATTTTCACACCATGATCTCATGTATCATGGTACCTCTACCATCAATACCATTCACAGTAAGTCTAAATCATTTTCGGTAAGAAACCCTTTAATCTAGAAAACTTTTTCACCACACGAGGCTATTGCTGCATCGAGGGCATATCTTTAACTAGGTCCCACATTATATTCTTTACAAAAGAATTTATTATATATTGAATAATAAATTAAATATAAATGTCACATACTAATTTGAAATATTTAAATCACAATCCCTATAAAGGAATAGAATTTTAAAAATGGGAATAAATAAATTCATTATGTGATATGTGAAAAGGGTTATATATACACCTCATACTAAAATGTGGCTGTATATAATTCAAATATTTCTAAACAAAAGAAGATTGAGAAAAAATACCTTATAAAGATCATTTGGTTAATAAAATGGATCGATTATGAGTATTCCTTGTAAATCCACGTCAAAAAGTTGGAATAAAATATGGTATAATAAAAACTCATTTATCAAATAATCTAATCAAGAAATAATCAAAGAAATAGATGTTTAACCTAATGAATACAAATTTAGTTAAGAAATCCATTACCACTTGTAATCATTCAAATCATATTCCTGATAAATGAAATAATAAAAAAAGATACATTTAAAACAAAAAATATAATTAGATTCATGATATGATATATCAAATTGTAGTACATATATTCACTACATTGTATAATTAAATAGTTTCTAAATCACTTTTCTCAATGAAGTAAAAGTCATCCGAGAAAACCCTTACCTCACACATTCCTTTAGAGTAGCATTTATTGACCTTCTATATAATGGATTTAAGAATTTTATTAACTCATTATAGAAATATATTCATACTTAAAATATATTATGTGAGTATTTTATAACATATTATGACCCATTCATTAATAAAATTTCATTAGATTAATGTTTTTAGGTGATTTCATTTCATCATTTCATAGTCGGTTTTACGTATTAAAAATGATGGATGTTCTAGTAAAATGGAATTACAACAACAGAAGTGTAATGAAATATTATTAATGAAAATAATGTTGTATAAATGGTCACATATATAATTTTTGTTTCTATCATGAGGATGTTTTATTTGATGAACTATTAATGACCAACGATTAGTTTATTTAGGATACTTTTGCTGAATATCCTAAACATGTTTTATTTTATTTAATATGATTTTTATATATTAGTTCCATAACATGAGAAATATTATTTTAAACCTATTATAATATTATTTAAACAAAATAATAGTGTTATGAACATCAATAAATGTGGTAATAGAAATTGTAAAAAAGATAATTCTCGGAGGAGATTAACTAGAATAACATCAATAATAGTTTTGTTTCATTGAATAAAATGATGTAATAAAACGTTATGTAAATAATATATTCCATTAGTAAAACAAATTAAATTATGTACATGATTCTGAAATATTATTCTGCGATTGATGAAATATATCAATTGAAAATATTAGGAAAAAATAAATTAAGAGATGTATTTTAAGAAAACTACCTCTTGAATATAACCTCATTAGAGGACCCCTTGGGGACATTATATTTTCACTTTTGGTGAGAGAAATATCACTTATGTATGGGGAGATTTAGGAGGAGAAATTTTGGTGGATAATGTAAGAGATAAAAGGATTTTGGTGCAAAATGTTGTGGCTAGGGGTGGTATTTATACTTGAGAAGTTCTTGGTTTGAGTTATTATTGTAGTGATTTTTTATATTTAAGTAAAACCACATTGATGTGACATTAATATCAATGAATTATATAGAAAATAAATGTTTTGGAGGCTGTTTAGGGTTGATAAATACCAAAAACTCCAATTAAATGTTTTATTTCTTCAGTAGTAATAACCTTTACATTTTAACTTTAACTATTTGTATTATTTTACCTATACTACGGTAAATTTTTTTTCAGGGTAAAATTTTAATCTCTAAAAATCAAAATATAATTAAACCTTCTCCAATGGCCTGAAGGCCTTCATTTTTAATGATTTTTTATAATACACCTTTCAAGGGGTGAGGTGGGACACTTACAAAGTCTTTTGGCATAAGTATTACATGGCCCGTAGGCCTTAGAGGAATTCAATGCCCGTAGGCTTTAAAAATTACATACAACTCCGACTAACTACTTGGAACTGCTTCTCCTCAGCATATTCGTCGTGAAATCATCTCTCCACCTTTGTATGGAAGTTTGGCTAGTCATTCCCATGCATGCATAGGCTTGTCCCAATGTCAGGTGTCATACCATCTCATTCTTGCAATCCATTTAGCTTCTGATATGGTGGAAGATCCTTGCTCATCATCCTTCTGATGATTGTTCCTTATAGGTTGTCTGGTTTTCATCCGCACATATGGTGGCCTGAAGGCCTTGATGTGGCCCGAAGGCCTTACTGACCCGAAGTCCATGGTGGCCCGAAGTCCTTAAAGGACTCGGGGACCAAATCAGTGGCTTGAAGGCCCAAACGGGGGAATATTTCTGGCTACTACAGTGCCAAACTGTACCTTCTATAGTACTCCTACAGTAATTCTACAACACCTCCTATAGTACTGCTGTAGTACCTGGAAATTATCCCCCACATGGATTTGATCCAGGGCCTCTTGGATGCACTTAAGGAGTCCTCACCATCCAAGCTGAGTCTCGTGTTCCAAAATGTAATTAAACCTAATTTATAACATATAATTAAAAACATAGAATATATATTATCATGTTCAATTCAGATAATTGGAAAAAATTAATTAAAAATTTATCCTATAGACACAATTAAAAAGGGGGGATTTGAAAGTAAAAAGTACAAAAGAATGAAATGTTTTTATATCTGATTTCAATGTGAAATTGATTAAAATTATATATATTGTTTTTAATTTTTTATAATTTAAATAAATATATTTATCAAAAAATTTAATATATAACATAAATATATATATAAACTATATGACAAGATGTTTTTAAATAAAATTTAGTATTTTTATCTTTTCATCAAAAAATGTTAGTTATTAGAAAAATACCAATAAAAAACCCTATGATAATTTTTATATAACAATTTAAAAAATGAATTTTATTTTTTCATATAAAACATTTAAAAGATTCAAAAAATTTATTGGAAATTATTGCACCATAAAAATGTGGAAACTACCTTCAGAAGTATATATCTTTTATGCATTAAATTGGATTTTTTTTCTTATTATAAGACTATAAATAATATTAGATCAATTTGAAAAAATAAATTTGAATATATAACATCAAAATTTCATTAATTCCTTTTACTAATATTTATTAATTCAATTTATTATATAAATTTCCCTTTGGGTATAAAAATTGTTTTTTCAATAAAAACACATCCTTTGTATTCAATTTGTATTTATTTTCATTTATAATTAATATGTAGTAAATAAAATCATTTTATAGACTTGTGTAAACTATGAATCCATAATTTAGTTATTCATATTGAAAACCTACAACTTAACATCAATTTTATAATAATCTTGTTAGAATAATAATATTTAATAGTATGTCATGGTTCGTCAAAGCTCAATGTTTCGTGTAATATATAATATTGAATAAATTAAATTAACTTATAAAGATACATACCATAAAATCATGGGATTTTATATCCTAAATCACGTACATTAATATATTAAAAACCATGTAGATATATGATATTAGTGAATTAGTATGTGTTGGGGATGTCACAAGTGATATTGGATTGATGGATAATGTGATAAATGATTTTCCCATTTTTTCCATTGAATGATGTTCATACATTAGGCACATTGATGTAATAGATAATCCTAGGTGAACCATGGCCATTGTGTTTTGGGGGAGATTTCATTTTCTGAAAGTCAATGAAGGAGACATAGATCAAATTGTTAAATGTCACCATCATGAAACCTTCTTGAATTGAGATATCGTGATAACAGAATTATATTTCCTGATATGCATTTATAAGATGTTGGATATCATTGTGACATTAATTTCTTTCTCTATGGCTTTTACAGCATGTTTCTAGACAATACTCTAAAAATTTATGTGGATATTCCAAATTCCATTGAGAAATAATGAAAGAGGGTTATAGACATTGTGTATCCATAATCTTAGTTAAATTCATGTATTAAATTTAAGTTGTTAGAATAAATAATATTTATTCAAGCTTGGTTGTTCACAGTGATCTAATCATAAGTTATGATATATAATAGATTGAGTAAAATAATAGTAAATAATATCTATTTCCAAATTTTTGTGAATATAATATATATAATATTTATTGTTGAATAATATAGTGAGTTTATTTATTGAATAAATATTACTTATTCAGAGATCAATAAATGTTGATGATGGAATGCAAACTGAACATAATGGTCGAATTGGAAATAGTAAAAATGATATTTATTTATATTTATAATGTCTTTTTCATGTTAATCTAGTAATAATATTATTATTATTATTATTAGAAATGGGGTAAAATAATAATTTTATATTCGGTAAAGGGACAGTTTTCAATTTTCCAAAAATAATCCATCTATAATAATTATCAAGGTACAAAACATTCAATTGTCACACTTGTGCTGAACAATGGATAGAGATAGAATATATCAAGTCCTAGAGGGATATCTGGAGATCTATAACATGATACCTCTTTCTCCTCTCTCAGGCTATCAAGATAACTTTATGAGTTCTTCCTATTTCAATAATAATTATACTATGATCAACCAAAAACAATGCATTTGATAAGGATTAGGCTTGCTAGAACATGATTATTCAATGAGGATGTTTAGATATTTTGGTGAAATATTGGATCACATATAGAGGGATTATTCATTATGTTCCAATAGATAAGTAACAATACAATGATATCTATTAAAACAAATAATCAATGAATGAAAAATTAGAAATTGAGGTAATACTATATTTATCGATAAATATATTTTTTATTATAAGTTAATATTCTCATATTATGGTTTTGGTGTCTTCACTAGTCATGTAATATAAATTATCAATTGGGAATGAAATTTTACTGTTGTTCAGAAATTATTATTGGTAAATTAAGATTATAATATGAGGTGTCCATATAATAAAAGGCCCTTTTGACCTCAAAAACTTCAAGTGATAGTAGTGCGATCACATGTTAAATTTATAATTATTTATTATTTTTTTTGTTTCATTAATTTATTTCAATTTTATTTTACTTTAAATCCATTTATTTTATTATCCAAAACTCAATGTATCTTCTATTATTCCTTGTTGATATCATAACAAGTATATAGTTAATATTCAAATAAAGAAACATCCTAAAACACCATACTAAGGTGTGAAAATTTCATGCAGGACAACAACAGACTACATGATGTGTACTTCCTAAATAAAATCCATGTATAGTATATGATAACTATATTTCTCTGTATTATAGAAATTTTGATAAAATCTGGTATAATATCAAATAAAATATGAATGACATGTATACTCGGATAGGCTAGAACATGGTTTGAAGAATAAATTTTTTTGACCACTGTGCATGATGTGTAGTTCTCATCTTCTAAAGACCAAAAACAAGGGTGTACCATTGTTTTCTTCATTGGTTAAATAGAATGGGTACTAACATGTCACGAAATGATAAGAACTAAAATTTTTTAAGATGGAAAACATTATATGTACCTTGAACTTTTCCATCATAGGAAATATATACAGTCTCTTGGAATGTGATGTAAACATAAGAAAAATACAGTACACATCATTTTTCTTTATAAATGTTGTGTAGTTTTCTTCAATTATTGTGCCCAGTTTTTGTGTAGAAAAATTAATATTACAACCAAACCTATTCCCATGTGTTCTTTATGTAATTTTTAGTGTACTTTCCATGTAATAGGATTGATATTTTTATAATAAATCAATATTGTGGTAAAACATTTATAGGCACACTCTGTTTCCTCCTTGAAAACTTATGTACTTTATTAATTTTAAATTTCATTATTTTTTAAAAAAATTACAGATGATGATGAGTTAAGGATGGCTGGGTAGAAATTAAGATATGTTTGGTTAATTGTAATAATTCATGGTACATTATCTTAATTGATGAAATAATCGACGTAATTGATAACTCGATTACAAATTTATGTTCAATTTATGTTATGTGAATACTCAATATATTTGTTCAGAACATTCTATCTAATTGGATTCATTTAATTTATTATGGTTAAATTGAAATTGATGGAATATGTTTCATCCCCTATTCCTTACACTCTAAGGGTCTATGTTCGAATAGTTTCATTTATATAAAACTAATTTATCTAATACAATTTATCCCCACACCAATGACCTAATAATTTCATTTGTAAGGATGGAAATCTATGGTGAGAGGATGTGGTCTGAGTCTAGGAGGTGAGGTGAAAACAACTGAGGTGATACATAGGATACAAGGAAGAATGTTGAAACATTAACCACGCTATGGTGTTTCCATTAGGATCAAGGGTTAGGTTATCATCCACTAATTAATATAAACATTATAGATTCTCATAATCATGCCACCTATTTTTTTAGATTCATGGTTAATTATTTATTTTCATTTATGTTATGTGATCACCTAGTAAATGAATTAAAAAATCATTAAAGATGGAATGAAATATAACCGGATTTTTCATGAATGTTGTATCATGAATGGTTATCCACTTCACTGAAATACAGTTAATATTAACAAGGAATGTGCAAAAATAGGATTTACTCATAAAGATAGAAATACCTCAACAAAACTAGTAAGTTGATATAGTCTTCCATCACATAAGATTGAATCAAAATTATAGTATAAAATTCTTGGTCAACACATGGTGGGGTGAATTCAATTATTAAAAAACTCTTAGATCGAATATTGGTGTTGAATTTATTTTTTTATATCAAGGTATGACTACCCAAATAGGACATGGTGTAACATAATGGAAAATGGTCGACGAAATATTTATTTAGGATTTTGGGATTGTGGATTCTAGTCAATGGATAATTGAATGATGATTTCATATACTTAGAATGTTAATACTAAAAGAAAACCTTGAAATAAATTATTATGCCAATGTATGGGTTATTAGAAGGGGAATATATATCCTTTACAGTTTAATATATAAGATAAATGATATTCTATGACATATGGTGAGGGAAATTTGGTTTCAAAAAAATAGTGGAATATTAATTGAAATTAATAATTTAATTAATTAATTAATATAATTTTGTAATAATATAAGAACTAATTTTATACACTAAGTTTGTAGAAATGGGAAATTAAATTACATTAAATATATCACTATAACATTTACTAGAGATGAATAAGATTCTCTCCAGTAGAATTTTTCAGGAATGGAATAGGTCATCACAACTAATTGTATAGCACGAAGGATATTGGACATGATGGAAACCCGACATTATGAATCACTTTCCAAAGTGGATACTGAGGAAAAGGTTTCCAAATATATTAAACATGTGGAAAATGAAATGAATATCAAATTTTTTAGGTGATTATCAATGTACAATGAGTTTTTGAAGTAATACAAGGATATGGATGCATATAACTTCATTTATCACCTTCAAGATCTCTATTATATAATGGATGGTTAGAGAGATATTAGGTATCTAATGAACTATTCATGTGAATTCATGGAGAGTTGTTGAAAATGGTACACATGTAGTCATGATTATTTTCTATATTGAGTGCCTCAACATCTTTGGGATTAATATCCCTAATGAGATGTCCATATATCTCATTATTTCGTTTCTAAATAAAAAATTCTCTCATTTTATTATTAATTATAACATGAGAAACATCTAGAAGACAAATTCATAACATATTACTCTTATTCTCTAAAATAATAATGACATGGGAAGTGAGGAACATGTTATCCTTATCGTGAATAAGAATAGGAGGATCAAGGAATATGGATTAAATAATCATTCTAGGTCTAAATCTCCATAACACCTTTCTTTCAAGAAGAAGAAGACATATAGGTGACGAATGGAACATAACACAGTACATTTTTGTTTTGGAATATTAGGACACATGAAGAGGAATTTCACTCTTCCGATGAAGCATAGGGAAGCATCATGTATGTTCATTAATGAGTGTAAACATTCCTTTTCTTCATGTTTGGTATTATATACTTAATGTGGTCATCTTATTTGTATCCAAATTTAGGAACTCAATAGATTTCATATGGTTTACATAAGTCATGTGGATCTACATTTTATCAATAGAGAAAGGTTGGATGCTCTATTAAATGGATAATATCTTCTCACATTAAAAACATGATGTATTTTGGATTTAATGAAATTTTATTAGGCACCTTGTGCTACCTATAACACCATATATATTTCTTCATTATACACGGATGGATTTATATCCCTCTTTGGAAATAAGAGTTTCTACTTTTATAAATGTATCACATGTTATGGTATAGTATAATTTAATAAAAAACATTATATATTAAATTATGAAAACCTATTTTTTGAAATTGATAACAGAAAAAATCACGAATTATATAACACTGAGTTGTGGAATCACCATCTTACTCATATAAACCTGAAGAGTTTGATAAATACATATCAAGATGGTTACATAAAAATATTTAAGATTAAACAACTTGAAATATTTGACACTAATTTATATGTAAATATAAACCAATTACCATTCATTGGTTAAGGTGAAAGGGACATAGAGTTTCTAGAATTTGTGCACACATATTTGTGTGGACCTTATCAAGTAGAATATAGAGGTGTATTCCCATACTTTATTCATTTACTGATGAATTGACTATGAATGGTTATATATACTTGATAACGTATAATTTTGAGTCTATTAAGATGTTCAAAAGGTTCATGAATGATGTTGAGAATCAATTGGTGAGATGATAAAGAAACATAGATGAGATTGAGTTGGTTAAAATCTTAACTGATATATTATCAAATTTATATGGGATTATTGAATTTTATCACAAAAAATCCACATTTTACACCATAGTGGAATGGTGTTAGTGAATGTAGGAATAGTATACAAATAAACATGGAATGTTTGATGATGAGTCATGTGAAATTTTCATTATCCTATTTGAAATATGAATTATAGACGGTACCAAATATACTAAATTACGAACTCACTAAAACACAATTTTTTATTCCCTTTGAGTTATGTAGTGAAAATAAACAAAAATTTTCACATTTTTATCTGTGAGGTTTCAAAGAATCTATTAATTACATATCAAGTAGAAAACAAGAAACCTGAGGCATGATATGTATGTTTATATGGAATCCCAAATAAATAAGGGTATACTATTTATATAACCCTTCATAAAATAAATTTAATATTGCAAGATAATTCATCATTCTTATGAAGGATCTGATCCTAAAGGATGACAGTGATTAAAATATTTACTTCAACAAATTTTATGCTCAAGACACAAAAAATGTCGTATAGGAACAGAATCTAGAGGTTCATGTGAAATAATTTGGTCCTCAAACAAAATTATTACATATAATCACTGGAGAGGTAGGGAAACTAGATAGATATGATTTACTATTAATTAATAATGGAAAATCATTATTCGTTGACAATATTTATCCTTTATTCTAAAAATATGAATTGGAGATCTCAGAGGATACCAGATCACAAGAATTTATGATTTATAAGATATTTTCCAAGTATCAAAATGATGTTTTCGATCATATTGATCATCAATATGATGTAAAACCTATTTGGTGTAAATGGGTATTCAAGAAAAGAGAAGATATTTTTAGTAATTTAAAGACATAAATGTCCTAAAAGTCTTAAATTCTACCTAAAGGCTTTAGAAAAATAATCATTTCATTGGATTAGATGTAACCTTTTATCCTATTTACATGTTTAAATCCATTATAAGTTTGATTTCCATGGAATATATCAATGATTATGATATTTGATAACCATATGTAAAAATAGATTTTATTAGTGTGAACCGTTAAGATATTGGGTATATGATAAAACTAGAAGGGTTTGTGACTCTATAAAATTTAAAAAAGGTAAGAATGTTTTAGAGATCGATTTGACGATTTAAAAAGGAATCTAGATCATATAATTTTTTTTTCATAAAGACATAAAGAAATTTTGTTTATTTAAGTATTAATGTGAGTTAGATGTTTATAGGCTATTTTGTATGAGTGTATTTATTTTCATTTTATTGTATGTTGATGTCATATTTCTAATTAGAAATTAGATTTCATCATTAAATGAGGTTATGGAATGGCTGGTCAATTGATTCTACATGAAGTATGTTGGCGAAGAATCTTATATTATAGGGATCATGTTCATTTGTGATAGATACAAGAGGGTTCTTGGAATATGTCAAGATATTTATATTGAATAGATAATAATGAAGTTTAATATGAGGAAATCAAAGAGGGAATTGGTTCTAGTGTACAAGGTTTACATCTTTCCATGAAAATATTTCCCCAACACAAGAGGAAAAAGGGAGAATGTGTAAGATCTCATACACTTTATGATTTGATCTATAATTCATGTCTTGTTACTTATGAGGAATGGTGTTTTTTGTTCTGAGAAGATGGCAGGAAAATATAAATCTGGTTTAGGTGACTGACATTTTTTTGTTAGGGAAATCCTTTAGTATTCATGTTGAATTACACATATGTTCCAGGTTTTTACAAGAGATGAAGAAAAAACATTCTCATAAATATGATATCTATATTTACATGTGTCATTGTATCCTATTAGTGGATGTGTGTATTAGTATTTACAGTTTTAGATTATCATAACCAATATCATGAATTAAAGAATTTTTTTCTATGGATGAAAACCATGTTGACCTATTCTCACAGTGAAGTAGGTTGTGTTGTGTATGACATAGTTTATATTTCATTAATGGATAACATGATAAATTATTTATCCCTTATATCCATCAGTGAATGGTTATATGATATAACCTTTAAAAGAATGGATACTCTTATAAGAACCATGTCCATAGTGTTCAATAGGGGAGTTGATTTCCAAAAATTCATAGAACAGTACATTAATAATATAGGTTTATGGAACCATCAGTCATCCTTCTTGATTTGAGATATAAATACCCCAACCCTTATAGCCTAGAGTTAGTTTCTACTTTATGAAATTTTCATAACTTAGAAGGAATCACATCCCAAATTAAATAATAGTTTATCAGTCTTGGTAACTATATAAATACATTAATTTCATTTTACAAAGTAAACCATAAAGTACAATGATATTTTTCTCTAAGGGAAACATAATTTCCTCTAGAATAACCCTACATATTAATCATAACAACCATCTTGGAATTCTTGGGAAAAAATATGATAAAGGGGTGATTTCATATTCCCATTAAGGGTATTAGTATGGTATAATCTATGAATAAATATAATATAATAAATATGGAAATGTAAAAAACTAAAACATATTCCATTTAATTAATAAGTAGAGTATAATATGGTAGGAATAAATACTGACCAAATAATGGTATATATGTAAAGACATAAAATTGAAACCAATCCATGGATATGCTAACTACTCAAATAATCAAATTAACATAAATAAATAATATCATAATGAGTGAATTTGTAATTTCATACATCATATACATATCGTCAAAACCTCATTCCGTGAAATCTTATATAAATTGGTATGGCCTCGGCAAAAAACCCAGGCTTGTTTGCCTCGTGAGACCTACCGAATGAAGGATGGGATATCAAACGACACACCCATCACATAGTAAATCCAATGTGTTACTTATATAAAGTAGTAAAACATAATGTAAATAAATATTCATGTTGTAAAAACTACCATATGAAAATTTAATACTTTCACTAATAAACAAATATAATCATAAACCATTCAGAGTAATATGAGAATGATATTAAAATAGTAAAACCCTGGTCAAATTGATTATAAAACATACAAAAAAATTATAATTATAGTTTCATTGGATTATATCCCAATTAAATATTAATTAAAATCTATGTATGTAATCGTAAATGAAAAATGATTTTGAATGATCACTTGTAACATTTCAAGAAGAAAATAACCAATTTTAAAAATCTAGATTTATTAATCTAGAGATTTCATAAAATATTATTCAAATTCTTTTTTATTAATTTAAAAATGGAAAAATGTAAATGAGTCTTCGAACAAAATAATTTTAATTATGGTGTAAATTTCCATTCATTATGTATATTTTAAATGAAAACATTCACTTCATGCATTGGAAAAAATTCAAGAACTACATTATTTATAAAAAGGTAAGAATATTCCATTTAAAACCATTGTAAAATGTACAAAAATCGGTAAAATAATTTGTAATAAATCCTTTTTTGTAATTCTAAAGAAAATTTTGACAACATTTTTAGAAAACATGTACATAGACGAAAATGGTTTTTATACCGAAGAGAGAAATAAAGATGATTTTTTCATAAAACATTTATCTTGAACTATTGAGTAAATAAAGGTAATAAAATGAATGTAAAACATTTATTCTCATGAAATAACCTATGGTAAAGAAAATACATGATTTACTTGAGAAATGGGTTATAATACTTCATAATTAAAATCATAAATTTATACAATCCTGGAAAATGATTAGATTGTACCATTAAACAATTACAACATTGATAACATTAAATCATAAGTCCATTTATGTTTTCATGAAACATAAAATATCATGATAATAAAAAAATTCATGATATTATTGGAAAATTTGGATTTATATGCACCTCATAAAAGAACATATGTGAAGAACATGACATATGTATCAAATATGTCATGTTGAAAAACAAGATATTTACCTTAGGTCCAACATCCTTTATACATATCGGAAACTCCAATAAAATATAAATATGTTTTTTATTCATATATTATATAACAATACTCATGTATCTCATACCATATATGATTTAATTATAGTCTTTTCGCACCTCTTTATTAATAAATCTTTGTTAAAATCTGAATTTTGAGTGGTAAGTGATTTGTTTTTTATGTATGTTTTGGATCATTATTTCAGTTCCTTTTATATTGATCAATGTTCCATAATCTACAAATTTATAAAATAATTTTAAAATATTATACATTCATTTTATATTTATTTATTGTAATATAAAAAAATCTAGATATAGGAAATGGATTATGGAGTTTATAGAGATGGTGGACCATATGTTTGCATGAATGTTATTTCCATATTCTCAATGGATGGAATAAAAGGATAATAAATTTTAATTAAACATTCTAGAATAATTTTTAAAAATCCAAGTATGAAAAAAATATACAACATTTCACATCAATTCGTTGAGGTGGTAGTACACATGTAGGTATGATTGGGGTTATTGTTTTACTAAAGGACTGAAAGGAAAGAGTTAAGGTGTTATAATATATTTAAATAATCATAATGTAGTTATAAATGTGAAATATAACCATGAACTCTATCCTTACTACCTTCCATGTAATGAGTAAGTGAAAAAATAATCATTCCGCTTTGTGAGCCAGTAGTCTGTCGTGCACAAAAGCGACATTATCATATCCCTTGTGGAATGGAGTGTAAGCAGATATATTTTATATAAAAATTAAATATCTATAACAAAATAATAGTAATCATATAAATAATTTAAAACCATCATTATATATATCCATGAATGGTGGTTATGGAAGACCAATTACATCGGTTCACAAGGCGGTAGTCAACCAGACACGCGATTGACGATTTCATTTCCAAATTGACAAAAGAGGGGATAGATATAGGTAATTACCATAACATAATAACATATCAGTATATGTTATATTCTATTTATATCATATTACCAAATATGAAGAATAATAAAATGAGTTATAAGAATAAGTATAAAATAAAACACATAGTTAAAAATGATACATCTTCTTTGGGAAAACTCATTATGATTAACATAAATCCTTCATATATTGCATTTATGAAATTGAAAAATAAATCTAGGATATGGGGAGGTAATTAAGGAATATATTTATTATATAAGTTTCTGAACCAAAGGGATTTTATTGTGTGAGGTAGAGGGATGATTGGGTGGACTTTTATAAGTTGGGGAGGGGATATACAAGAATTTTTTGAAGAGTGTCAATGATGCCCACTTTTTTAACATAGAAAGAGCCTAAAAAGCCTCATTATAGATATATATAGGAGATATAGTTTAAATATGTCCATAAAATTTGGGATGTATATGTTTATATGTCATTTGAAAAATTATATTTTTTGTTTAATTTATTGGCATAACCACTTTTACATTAATTGTGGTAATTAATTAGTGTTGTTTTCAATTGTAATTATGGTAAAAAACTAGTTTAACATTTCTAGATAATATTAATTAATTTGATTCAAAATATGAAATCAATTTTTCCAAATTCATTTCATAGTATTGACACATTTTTATTTAAAATAAAACATGATAATGTGATGAAATGATGGTTTCTCATTGAAATGATTTAACAAGTATAGAGTGCTTTTATATTTAAAATGAACATAAAATTATTCAAATATATATATATTATTAAACATGTTTTATAATTGATATAATTATTATCATAAACAATTTTAAGATATGATTTATCCTTTTAAATAATTTAAACAGAAAGGAATTTTTCTAATAAAATCTATTATTTTTCACTGTTCATTGTATAATTAATCTTTTTAGAAAATTATTAAAATTTCACTATACATTAATTTTTGTTTTGATGATATAAGAAATTAATTTAATTTCATAAAATAAGTTTATAAATTAGGTAAAAGATAATATTTAAATAACTGATAAAAACGTGATGAAACCACTCATTAGAAAAACAACGTTTTTAGAAATATTTCATTTTTATTCAAATATTATTTCTTTTTTATTTCTATTCAACAGATAAACATGGGATTTTTTTTATACATTTTTAAAACATATAATTTTTCTAATATACATATTCTTATTAATATCTTCATATTTAATAACTTGGTTATAACTGTATACTATATTGTAGTTCATTTAGGCTCAAGGTTTCATCTTTCGTAATCTATCAGATACAATAGATTTATTTAAAATGTAATAAATCATATTGTCTCACGGTATTACATTCTTCACCCTATAAAATTTTCATCCTCAAAATTTCTATAATTTCAACACTTGAAGATATTTTTGTATTTTATTTTCATACTCTCATTGGGATCCCATGTTACCTCTTTTATTTTATGATTTTCCACAATACATTAACCAAATGAACCATCTGATTACTCAACACATATTCCAAACAATATAGAATCTGGAAAGGCTCTTCATAATAATATATATCAATGTCCAAATATATTTCTTTAGAGGTGACCACATGTGTTAGATTTTTCTTGTACATTCAAAAGATGTTATGAAACAAATCATCTACTTTAGATATAATTAGTTTCAACTAAATTGTAATACAGAACTCAAATCCTTATAAAACATTCAAAGGTTTTAATGTACATAGGGATAATTTTCCCATCTTGATGATACTTATAATACATTTAATGGCGATAATTTCTAAAAAAATGTGATCTCCCACTTGAAAATACATATCATTCCTCCAGTTATTACCATAGATCATTATTCTACTTTGTGCTACTTTTATATGTGGGTGACTAGTCATTACCTTTTCCATTGTATACTCCCCATGTTCTGGGCTGAAAATATTTCTTCCAAAAATATCATCACAATAATTTGGAGTATAACATATCTTTTCATATATTAGTTTATTCAACACTATTTGAATACTTTTATGGAATAAATTATTATAGGTGAACTCCACCATAATTAAATAATGATACAATATTCCTTGAAACAAAAGAGAGAGTAACCTCAACAGGTCTAAAAATGTTTGAATAGTCAATTTAGACTTATCATTATTTTGAGGGTAACAAGTGATTATCAAATAGAGGTTGGTATCAAGAGCATTACAAATACTTTTCCAGAATTTTGATGTAAATCAAGAATCATGATAAAAATTTTGAAATAGGTGCACAATGAATTCCTAAAAAATCATTAATATAGAGTCATTCCAAGATATCAAGATTCATGTTTTCTCTTATGGTGCGGAAATTCATATATTTTTTAAGGCTATTAAAAATATCCTAATATAATAAATATTTCCATAGTAATGTCATACAATTTACACATATTAATATTTATAGGTTGACAGACTTTCTAGGATGTTTCCTCTTAGCCTTGAATTGTTAAAAAACAAGACATTTTGAAACATAATCATCAATTTAAGCTTCATGTTATCCCACCAAAATTGTTCCATCAAATATCTATACATTTTCATGCTACTAGAATTTATAGTGAAATTTGAGCTATGATAATCCAACTATTTTTTTATATTAGATTTTTTTAGTAAAGATATACTCTTTCAAAATTTTATAATTCCATCTTCAAAAAATAAATCAATAATTTTTTCCTTATTCACAACACTAATATTAATTTCAAATTATCATCATTAGGTGCGGAAGAATTTATATTTTCCAACAATGATGGTTTAATTTTTTATAAAAATGATTGATATCTACCATTCCATATTAATTCCTAGATCAATCATTACTAAATCTAGGAATATATGATCTCATTCAATCCTCATTTCATCTTAGAATCCATAACATTTTTGGATCAAATCATCCATTATGTTATTTTCATTCCTAGGGTGGTAGTGTATTGACCAATCATAGTTCATGAGAAACTCAAGGCATATTCTCTCACTCATGTAGTGATCTTGTTAGTAAAATATGTATTTTAAAGTATTATAATTCATGTATATGTCACATATTTGTCCATATAGATTGTGAATCTATATATTCAATGAAATGATAACAGATTCTAACTCACGATTATGGGTTGGATAGTTTTTTTCATGAATCATTAACTGCCATGATGCACAGGTGATAATTTTATCATTCTATATTAGCATATTAGCAATTACCACAATTAATTCATCAATAAATAATATAGACCCATTATTTAATGATGGTGTATTAAAAATTAGAGGACTCACCAATATATTCATAAAATTATCAAAATTTTCTTCAAAATAATTTCTCCATATAAACATAACCCATTTATGAGTAAACTTAGTTAATGAGATAACTGATCAGAATTTTTTTTGAAAAAGCTATGGACTGTAACTTAAGAAACTATTGAAACTACATAACTCATTTATGTTCCTTGGTGAACTACATTCTTGAAATGCCTTATGCTTTCCATGATAAAATTAAGTTCTATTCATTGAGAAAATATAGCCAAGAAAATAAAAATTATGATGATAGAATTCACACTGATTAAATTTTCCATATAACTATTTTCTTCTAAGAGCCTAAGGGTGTATCCCTATTTTATTATCATTAATCTCATAAATATAAGATTATACAATGATATCATAAATAAATACCATAAAAAGTGATCAAGATATTCATTTAATTATCTGTTTATTAGATCAATGAATAAAGAAGATGCATTAGTCAAATTAAATGGAATTGTTGTGAATTTTTATATACATACCTAATATCAAATTGTTATTTAAAATATCTTCTATCAATAACCATTAAAAAATATTGATCTCTATGAATTTGATAAAATAATTCATTAATGACACATAGAGTGTACTCTTTATTTATTTAAATAGCATTTATCACCCTATAATCAATCCAAATCCTCATAGATCTATATTTATCCCTAATAGAATGACCTTTGGATCCCCAAGGTGAATCAATAGGGAATATAAATCCTTTATCACACAACTCCCCTATTTCATTCTTCAACTCCACTAATTACACAATGTCAGTTATACAATTAGTCTTTGATATTGTTCTTTCATTAGGGATTAAATCAACAGAATAGTCCACTTCACAAACTGGTGGACATCCATGTGATTCTTCAAGAAATATATCAATGTATTATAACATAATAGGTATATATTCAATTTCATGAATTTTTTTCCATAAAACGAATGTGTCTTCTATTCTTACTTAAGAATCTCATTCATAAATTCTATTGGGTTGGATCTAGACATCGCTTAGATGATGAGTTCTCCCCTATAAGGATAAGTAATTACATAACTTCATTGAAAATCATCACTTCCTTCTCTTTTAAAATTTATTTCAGAATATTTTAACATCAAGACCATATATATAATTTTATTAAAATCTAAAAAATATATAATATTGAATTCAAAAAATTTATCATGTTTATGGGTCATAATAGGGGCTAACTAACACATCTTTATTGTGGTGGTACTTCTACTAGGATCCTTGATCGATATATCTTTTCATAATGTTCTAGGAAATTATAAAATATTATTAAAAAACATAAAAGATTTAATATAGTATGAAGACCAGTAACAAAATAAATCATTAGTTAAAATAGGGGATATGATTATTTTAACAACCACCATATGGTTATGGAATTAAACCTCATCTATTATGATCAAATATGATTGTCCTTTCTCCCATAGAAAGTTCTGTGGAATATTCCCTTGATTTCCAAAAATATCATTCACATAATTTCCCATATCTATATAGTTAAATCATTTCACATTGGAAGATTATTTCTTTCCTTTACAATCATGATCATGGTCACCTTTATCTTCAAAATTATATAAAACTTTCATTCCATGAAAGCATGTTCCATGGTGTTTTTAGGAATTTATTACATGATGAAAATTAATAGATTTACTTTTTCCCTTTTTCAGTATTTATTTTTCCATCATGATGAACATCCCTCCTCTTATATTTATTTCATTCAATGAAATAAGATTTACAAAGTTTATTCTCTGAATATATAACACAAAATATCATGTCCTTATAATGTAAGAAATATTTAGAGACTAGTTCCCTTCAATGGATTGGATAAATCCCATCAAAGATGTAATTGATCCAACTCATTGGATTATATATATAGTATATAGAATGATTTTAAATCATTTTGTAGTTGTCTTGTTATTTATAAATATTTTTCACTTCCTTTTGTATTAAACTAATGAATTATCATTCCATATCAGCTTGTTTATTGTAAGGAAAATATATTTCCATAAATAGTAACATAAAATCATTACATTCCTTGTTTTCTATTTCTTATTCATATTTAGAATTTTGAATTAATGACATTTATTTATATGAATCTCCTAAGAGATGATAAAATTCTATGACCAACTTATTCATTTCATTCATTCCCAGAGTGATAAATATATTTCCTTGGGAACTTATCCATAGTTTGGCTATAAATTGATTTAAAGTACCACTTAATAATTGAGGCTAATAATGCATGAAGTGGTCTTACATTATTACAACATATGGTGGGTTAGTTGGAATTCATAAGGGAAAGGTTTTTTCTCATAACCTGAGTTAGAAACCCCAATGTGGTATAATTTCAATAGTTATAGCTATATTTTCACCTCAATATTCAATATATATCCTTGGAATGAAATCCCTACATGGGCTATATGAATTCAGATAGTTCCCATTCATTCTAAAATTCTCTATTACTAATCATATTTCATACCCAAATTTTGATCATAACATTTTGAGAAATAATTTATACTCCCAAAACTAGTGAAACACAAAAAATAAATTGGAAATTAAATTTATTGATAATACAATAGTAATAAACATGGTTTCTTTTGGGATGTTATAAAATCAATAAAATATTTTCAAACACTAAATAATTTTTTGTAAAGAAAATTTTAATTAACCCAAGAATATCCTCTAGTAGTGTCAAACCATATGTTCAGTAAGGACCATTTTCATGTAATAGTTAATGCTTGAGTTAGGTATGGCATTCCATGTTTTTGGTAATTACCTCCAGGTACCACTATTCCAGAATCAAGTCCACTTGTAAAATTTATATAGTGTTTTATTTCTAGGTAAAACCACATAATCTATTACTCACTAATGTTTTAGGATTTTATTCCCTAATTATAATCAAATTCATTCATAGGATTATGTTCTCTTATCTATGTTATGCTAAATATATTTTCAATGGTTTCTACTAAACATCCTATTACCCCAAATTTAAAAATCCCAACCTAGTAGCAAAGAGTTTGTTGTTACTTTATTACATTGGCATAAGATACAAGGAATCGTATCCTAAAAGAAAAATAATTTATTTTTCTAGTAATTATATATTTATTTTAATATCATTTTAAAAATGAAATCATAAATTACAACAAAGTCTTTTATACAATTGTATCATTATTTACTATACCATTACCATACTTATCAATAATAACACTGATCATTCCATCGTGGGGGATAATGAATAATAAAGGCATGAAATTAATTTCTTAGTAACTATATAATTATGTAATAATCTATGTATAAATAAATCATTACCAATATGGAATGGTAAATAAATAAAAAAATTCCATTTAATAGATAACATGAGCATAATATGGTGTTAATAAATAATGATCAAATAGTTCCACATACGCCATCAAAAGACCATGAATATTTTCCATGGATATTCTAACTAATTGAATTATTACATTGACATCAATGAACAATCATATAATTAGGTAATGATTAATGCATTAAATCATAACCATATAGTCTGGGCCTCATGCCAAGACATATTATATAAATGGGATGTTCTCAACAAAAAAATCCAAGCTTGTTTGTCTCATTAGACCTTCTGATACCTCACATGGATATAACAGGCCCACCCATTAGTGACTATGTTCAATATTTTCCTAATATAAATTGGTGAAACATAATAAACATAAAAATTGATATTAGAAAATCATGCATACAATATACAAATACATTCTTTAATTAATAAACATAATCATAAACAATTTAGTTTAACATATATAATGTTAATAAAATAGAACATCCTCAGTCAAAATGATTATGAACCATCTATAAAAATAATAAGTATGGTATAGTTGGATTATATTTTTATTAAATATTATTTTACATCAATTAATTTCATCTTATATGGAAAATGGTATTGAAATATCACATTGAACCTTTCTTGAGGAAAATTAACATTTCTTTGAAAATTATATTATTTGATAAGAAAATTACTAAAATATTTCTGAAATCATTCCCCAAAAATTTAGACAAAAAAATTATAAAGGAATATACCATGAAAATAATGTTCATGTTGGTTGAAAATTCTATTCATGAAGTATAAGTTAAAATAAAACATTCCTTTCACACATTGGTTAAAATTAAAGAATCAACTCATCCATAAAAGAAAAGGATTATTAATTTTAAACCATTTTTAGAAATGAAAATATTGGTAAGGGATTTTTGATAAATCATTTGGTTAATTATTAAACATTATTGAAAACATTTTCTGAAATCATGGATATGGAAGATAATATTTTTTCAGCCGAATAGAAAAAAAAATGACTTCCTTCTTAAAACAATTATTTTGAACTCTAGAGATCATAAAGAGAGTAAATGTAGTCCAAACATGCATTTTTATAATATAATCATATTATAATAAAATTAACGACATAAATGAGATATAGAACATAATTTTTCATCATCGTAAGAATAAACATAAACTAACTCGATAGAAAAAGAGAATGTTCAATAAAAATAATACAACATTAGTAACATTGAACCGTAATCCCCATGAGAGAATAACATTAAATGAAACATAAAATAAAAATAGAATAAACATAATCTTAATATTACCTATTATTTTGAATGTATATATATCTCATTAAATATGATTTTTTCATAACAAGACATATGTCTCAAATATAACAAATTGAGACAAGAATATCCTACCATAGGTACAACATCAATCGCATGTGTCAGAACATCATGTATAATAAATATATATTTATTATATATGCATGATAAAACAATAATCATGTATATATTACCATATATGATTAATATATTTTCTTTTATAACTAGTTTATTGGTGATTCTTTGTTATAATCATGTTTTCAGTGGATAATTTCATTATTTTTCATGTATGTTTTGGTTGGGTAATTTCATTTATTTTACATTGATCATGATTCTATAATCCCAATAACTAATTCAAGGATGTAAATATCATATATATTCACTATAAATATATATTAATTTATAAAATTTAGTGATAGAAAATGGTGTATATGAGATGGTTGGTTATATGTATGTATAAACATAGTTTCCATTTTCTTGAAAAATGAAATGAAATAAATAAAAAAATTAATTAAAATTATTGAATAAATATTGTGTAATAAAAATAATTTATATTAACTAAATTTATCCTTTCTGACCTCAATGTTAAAAAATGAATAACATTTCATATAACAATGTAGAGGTCGTAGTCCAAACATATGTGTGAGTGACACTATTATTTTGTAAAAGGATTGGATGGTTAAAACATAGATGTGATGATCTATTTATTGAAATATAATTATGACATAAATATAATATATATTCATTAACATTATCATTACTACCTTCCATTTAAAGAATAAAAAAACAAATCATATCACTTTTTGAGGTGGTAGTGTATCATATACACTAGAAACATTATCATATCTCCTACGGAAAGGAATGTAAGAATATACATGAGTGATGTCATAATTAAATTATTATAATAATGTAATAATTGCATATAAGTTTTTTAAACCCACCAATATATCTAGAATTCCAATGTGGTCATTGAAATTTAATTACATTTGTTCCTAGGGTGGTAGTCTGTTGTACATGTGATGGATAGTTTTGTTTCCCATTTGATGGAAGAGGATTTATATATAGGTAATCACATTAAAATAATAACATATTAGTATATGGTAGATAGTAATGTTATTATGTTATCATAGAATAAAAATATTATAAGAAGATAGAATAAGATATAAAATTAAAATTCTTAGATAAAAACATTACCTATACTTCGGGGGATGACATTACAATTAACCTAAATCCTTCTTATATTTGATTTATGATATAAAAAAGTAATCAAAGATATGTTTATGATATTGGGGACAAAATTTGGGAATGGATTGGATGAAAGAAAAGTATTTAGGTGTGTGAAGTGGACGAGAGAATGTGTAGTCTTTTAAACATTGGGGAGATGAAAAACTTTGAATTTATCAAATTAACATATTATCATTACATTTTTGTCATGAAAAAACTATAAAAAACGGATCCTTATTGAACCATATAGGTTATAATGGAGAAATAATCTCAAAATGGGGTTTTTATATGTTTTTATGCTGTGTTAACCCTTATTTTTTAGTTTAACCCCCGATAATTTAGTTTTTACCTTAAATATGGTAATTAATTTTTACTATTTCCACTATTAATTATAGTAAAATTTTATTTTTACCTTATTATATATTAATAATTACTATGATTATTGTTTATTTAATACATTTTACCTAATAATATTCAAGTAAGTGTTAGAATCTAATTTAAAATAAAACCTGCAAACATGACCAGAAAACTATTTTATAAAGAAATGTTTTCTTAAGAATGGAATGTTTTTATATTGAAATTGAACATAAAATTAATAATAATGAAATAAATTGGTGAAATTTTAATATAATTTATCTATCATTACTATATAGATAATTATAAAATATAATTGACATTTTAAGTAATTTAAATGGAAATGTGGTTTTTAATAAAAACAAGTATTTTAACTATTCGTCAAAATATTAATTATTTGATAAATTTCTAAAAATTTAGGTCTATGTTAATTTTTTTACGATTATTTAAAAAATAAAATACATTTTCCATAATATCTATTATAAATAGGTGAAAAATAATTTTAAAATATGTTCTCAAAAGGAAATCATGTAATTTTTTGAGAAATAGTGTATTTCGAAAATAATCATTTTTCATTGAAATTATTTGATTATTTTTTATAAATATATAACCATATTATATATTTATAAATTTTCAAATTATATAATTCTCATAATCTAGTTGGTCTGATTTATAACATCCAATTTAACAGCTAGGATATAATGATGTACAATATTACCCTTCATTTAGAAATAGATTTGCATGTTCCACAAGATATAAAAGATAATAAATTTATTTAAAAGGAAATATATCATAAATTTTTAGGGTGTTATATGAGATGTCTTGATAAATAGATTGTATTACACAATACGAATTTTTATTATTTTTTTCAATGCAAATTTAATATCTTCCTATATGGGTCCTTTCACATGCTTCTAGATACTAACCATAAACATTAAAAGGATATGTATAATTCTGCAGAGAAAGGAACCCATAGGGTCACATTATATGGTTATCCATGTTAAAGTATTTAACTTAATAGGTTAGAATAAATAATATTTGTTCATGATTTGTTCATCACCATGACTTAATCACATGTAATTTGAAATAATTATTTTTTGTTAAATAATAGTAATAAATATCTATTTTCATAGTTATGAAAATATAATATTTATTATATTTATTGAATATATTGTGACATTTAATTATTATATAAATATTCTTTATTCAATGATCGGTAAACATTGATGAGGGAAAGCAGGATGATCTTAATTGTTCAGTTGTAAATGGGATAAATGATATTTATTTCTAATATTAAATTGTTCTTCATGTCAATATATTAATAAAAATATTATAATTATTATTGGACATAGGGTCAACTAAAAATTATAATGTCATGAAAGAGATTATGTGTAATTTCACACCACTAAAACTACTATAAAAATATCTAATTATAATACTTTCCAATATCACACTTTTTATGAAATATTTATAGAGAAATGTTCTCTCATTCACTAGAATGATACATAGAAATATATTATTTTATCTCTCATATTCCTCTCTCAATAAATTTATATAACGTCATGTATTATACCTCCTTCTAGAATAATTCTCCTGTAATCAACCATGAAAAACTCAATTGATCCTGACTGACCATGCTAACAGCAGAAAATTATGTAGAAATAGTCTAAGATTTTACTGCATGTACATATAACCACTATAGAGATTATGCACCTTCATTCTACATCTCAATCAAGTTATAAATATATTTATTCAACAAAATCATCAATGTAATTGAAAATATAAATAATGGTAATTATGTATATATTAAAAAATTAATTATAAATCACATGTGATGATCATCCTCTTCTACTTCAAGTATTTCATCATGTCACGTAATCTATAGTTTTCATTAGACATGATATTTAAATAATATATGGAAATTAGTATTTCTAAATTAAAAATATTTTTATTTTTTTTCTATGCCATTAAATTTTCTTCAGCTATGCTTGAAAACATTAGTTACAAACTAAGAGTTTGACCCTCAATATTTTATACACATTCCACTATTGTTCCTATTTTCTTCCTTAAATAAAAACCTTAAATATCAATATCACAATTCATCATAAATATGGGATTCAATACCATATTTAACAATATTTATTATCAAATCATCGGCCTACTACAGGCCAATGTCAAACATATGAAGAACATATAAAGATATGCATAATAAACCTAGTTATTTAATCAATAGAAATCGTTAACATAACTATCAATTGTAACCATGGAAATTGAATGGAAAATGGAAATTCATTTCACAACTAATCCATTATAGTGTAGAAGAAAATATTAAATTAACATGTCGATTCATGGAACATGGATAGATGATGAAATCCAAAAAAATTATTCTTGAAATCAGAAATAATGGTGAATGAATCTATAAATAACAATGAACTAATTTTTTTTTTGAATGACCATTTGTGATGAAAGGTTAATCGTCAATGTGAATGATGTGTTATGATGAATCTAATCATATGTTCATGAAAATTTATCTATACATGATATTGTCTCTTCACATGCCAGTTCTCTCTCTTAATTTATTGGGCTTTGAGGTTGACCCTATAACATCACCGTTGATAGTATAAAATAGAGGTAAGGAATTCGTTTTTAAAAATTAAAAATTTAATTAGTTAATTGATTAATTATCAAATTTATATCTCTTAATTATATCCATGATGGAAACTTGTATTAGGACATGATTAAAATTAAACTTATATCGTGCCAAGGGTAAATTGTATATTCCTAATTCAAAAAATGGTCTCAATTTTACTATCTGAAGCTCCATTAAATAGGAAATTCATTATTTTTTAAAATATTTATTGCAAATTTAATATATATAATATTTTTAATATATATATTTTGGTATCATGAAAAACCCTTAACATTGATCCAACTCTGAATAAAAACCTCGAAAATATAAAAATATCCAAATGGCCCCACATGAACACCATATTTTTTATAGGAAAACACTTTATGAATTTATAGAATTCATCAGGAATCTCATGATATCTCCTGATGGATCTTGGGAACCTCCCTGTCCTTGATCAATATCCAAAAAATCACATCAGGACACTCTGTGTATTTGAATTACAACCTGATTTTCAACTCCCAATGTAACATGTGTTATAGAAATCCAAAATAAAAAAGTCTAATTTAATTTTATTACTCATAATGAAGTTAGTATTTATATAAATCATTATGGTAAATTTAATTCTAATGTTAATTAGGAAAAAACTATTAAATAATTTCTTATTTCAAGATAGGAAAATACTTTCCACTCCTATCATGGTTAAAACTAAATTACAAATGAATTTTAATTGAAAGTATACTAATAAGATATTATTCAAATGAAGTAATGTATATTTTAATAAAATTAAAGATACATGAATGTATATCATATATGATTCGTTTTTAGAATATTTATTTCATTGTAATTTTAAAGAAGATAATGGTAGAGAATAAATGAAATATATTGAGGTATATGAAAGGAACTATATAGAATATATTATTATATTTTATATTAACATAGATATAATTTTTTTCCTATTGGGATGTGTATTTTGATAGATATATTATATCTAGAGTACACAAGTAGATATTCTATCTACATTGTAAATAATTGAATAAAATGTTTGAAATCGATGAAAGGGAGTATTTATCAAAGAATTATTGATTAAGTTATTATTTTATTAAAAAATTCATATTCCAATTTCATTTTGATGAAAAAAAAGGTATATGTTATTCGTTAAATGGTTAATATTTCAATGGTGATGTTGTTTAAAAATAATGTTCAATTAATCTTATAAATTAAATGAAACAAATTCATGCATGATGGTCATTGATATTCAATATCATTTAATTAAACAAAATATAGAGAAATTCATTACCAATGTGGGTCATATTGGTTTAAATAATATTATACTAGATATTTTCACACAAAAAAATCTATATTATTACATGAGGAGCATATGATAAATATTGGAGTTCAAGAACCTCCCTCAATATAAGTATTATTGGATGATTCCCCTTCCCCAGGTGATTTATATTTAAAAATTAGATTCTTATATATTCATATTCAATGAGATTTTATTTTGGATTATTGAAAAATTATTTTAAAATAGGATAAAAACAAAGGGTAATGTATATCCATTAAGGGATAATGACAATATTTACAGATACTATCCGAAGAACATAAATCTGTTTAAATAAAGATCAATGTTAAAAATTAACATGTGGTATAAATGTATAAAATTTATTTTTCTGAAATTATGAGATCAAGAGATGAATTGTCTATGTGAAGAGGTTATTTTACATGAAAATTGATAAATATGGTGAAAATTTAATCTTTTATCTATTTAATTTTAAAAAAAAATAAATTAATATAAGTTATAATCTTTTACTCCCACTTCTTTCCTACATTGAAAAATAATAAAGTAATATTTTAGATAATTAAAAATATATCCTTAGTAATTTGTAATTTTGAGATGGATATTTATAAAAAAATAAAATTTCAATTTATAATAAATAATTTCAAACAATCCCAATGAGAAATAATGTAATGACACTTTCAAAAATAAAATATAATGTTTGAGTTCTATTATTACTCAATGTAGTCGACTGAAGGAATTGAATTTCATAGAAATTACTCAATTATAATATGGATTATATATTGATTGATTTAATTTGAAGTGTGAGGAATATTTTTTAAAGAGGAAATATTAAAAATTTAAAAATATAGGCTAAACAATACTATCACAAATGGCTTGAATAACAATGTTGTGATCAAGTAAACCCTAATGTGGGAAATATAATCTTACATTTTTTATGTTCTTAGGAGAGAATGTTTAAATTCACTAGAGTACATAACATTTAAATAAACCACATTCCATTAACTATTAATGGTGTATGATAGGATTTGATGAGTTATTATCTTCAAAACTCGACGAGAGAATCAAATATATATCGAAATAATATTCAATGATAACATTTAACATTATTTTGGTTATCATTGGGAGAAAAGAAAAACAATTCAATGGTTCTTGGGAATTTCAAAATAAAATGGATTTAGAATTCATGGGATATTAAATACTTATAAAGAGAAAATAATTTGACATATGGATTTTTAAAACAATTCCAATTTTTGAGAAAGCATGTTATAGTGAGAAAATATCACAATATTTCAAATGAATGAAATTAATAAATGTATAAGAAAAAAATAACCTTAAATATAGATCATAAATTTATCTCACTAAATAGAGAATCCACATCCAAGACGGAAACACAACATGGATTTAGAAATATATGTAAAAATAAAATATTTATATCTCATTCAATGTTTAAAATCATACATATTTATTTTTGAAATTATATAACTATTATAGATTTATTTTACTTCCCCTAAATATGTATTTAACTTTAATAAAAAACTTATAAGATCAATCCAAGATTTTATAGAATTATTAATACTAAATATGGAATGTTTGAAACAAAAATTATGTAATGAAAATATTAAAAAAAGAGGGTTAAATAAACAAATAAATTCCATTAAGAGAACTTGTTTATACATTATGTAGAATTTATCCTATGGAGTATATGACGAGGTGAACACATTTTCCGTTATGACCTCAAACCTAATATAAACACCATTATTACTTTAGTGTGTTTGTTCTAATTTTAGTCTATTATAATTGCTTGTTTTCCTGTCCTCATTGTGTCCCTTGTCACAAAACAATAAAGTAGATCTTGAGTAAGAGGATATGTTCATTGTTATTTGTAGTGAACTAAAACTAATTTTTAAATGAAATAATATTGTTTTAGTGATTCTTCAATACACTAACATCTCATGATGTGTATTCTTCTTAGAATTATTCCATTGGTTAAACCAAGTAAAACCCCAACTGTCATTATAATTTACTCTTCATTAAATGGTAGGTATTCTGTTTTGGTAAGTGTGGTTGAATAATTATTACTTTAAACATGATAGTGAGATCTATCAAGAGACATTATGTGTAAGAATTAAAACATAATTCACCCCCCTCAGAGTGTTTTCATGAAATTTGTTGTATCATATTTTTATATTCTATAATTTTTATTGATTAAGTTTTTTCATATGCGGTTTGTAAGGCATATAAATACCTCAAATATATTTGAAGAAATAAAAATCTCAATCACAATATAATAATGAGTTAAAATAGTGTAATTAAATGAATAAAACTATGTGTACCTTGTTTTTCAACATAAAAAATTATTAATCAGTGAGTTTGATGGAAATATCTTAGTTACATTAATGATAGACTGATCTTGATAGGTGTAACAACCCAAAATTTTGTCAATGATATTTCCCTTATTATGTTTATTTAATATATTATAGATCAGATATAATCACTTATATAACACAATACAATCTATATAAATGAATAATTAATGGAATATGAGGTATTTCAAGATGTTAAAGAACTTATACATATGAAATTGTAACTTTCCCTTAAGAATAGTAATTTTACCCTCGTGAATAATAAAATGGAAAAATGAATAATAACCACACCCATGTAAGAATAAATAAAATTTAGGTATCTCATAAGTGAAATTATGATATAATTATTACATAGTAAAAGTAAGTGAATATTCTAAAAATTAATATTTAAGTGTTGGTGTTTTTATAATTCATAAATATTTAATTATAATTTTATAAATAATAAAATAATTTATTATAAAATTCATTTTCATAAAATAAATTTCTAAATAAATATTTTGTTGTCTTATAATTTTAGTATAATTTCATGAGGCATTGGATAATTTTTGAAAGTGTTATAAAATTAGTTTTAAATTAAAAATATGAATTATTCATGTAAATAATGATTTTATATAAAAAATATATTTCATATATTTAAAAACATATTTTGTCAAAATGGAGTCCATTTTTTAATTCCACATTTCAAAATATGGTTATTCTGAATTTTTGAAATTTTTTTATATACCTGCCTTTTTAATGAATAGTAAAATATGAAAATTAACGATAGATACTAAATACATGATTTATTGAGTCATAGTAGATGGAAGGGTGATTTTGGAAAAAAAAATTCGAAATCACATGAACTTATTTCCATTTTTGGTCACAAGATTCATCACTATTGGTTGTCTTTATAAAAATAAATAAATAAGAAAACTGAATATTCAAAAATCACTCCTCTCCTCCACTATAAAAACCACCCTCACTCCCTTTTATTTTCACTCCTCTCAAGCCCTGTGACTTGTCTAAATTCAACTACAATCTCCTCCCAAGGCCCTCCCCACTTATAGTATGAATTGGTATATTCAAAAGACCAAATCCCCTACCCTAAAGAGTCTCGCGAGAAAGATAAATTCTAGAGTGAAATTCCTCATTTCATTTATTTTATTTTCTTTCATTTTCTTTTCTTTCTTTTTCATTTTGCACCTCCAATACTCAAAATAAAATTATAAATATATATCCTTAAATATACTATAATTTAGTTATAATAATGGAATAATGCATCATTATCTCTCATTTCCCATCATTTTATACTAGAAATTAAAACATCATACGAGATGTGTTAAATTATCACATTCATGAATGACGGGTTTTCAACATCAATTTCCACATTCAATTCTGGTCATGAAACCATTATTATGGTTGTAAAAGACCATAATACATGTAATATATCCTATTTAATTTTCTAGAATCATTTTTTACTCATGTTATTAAATTACCAATCAAAATGAGATTGTGGTGATCAAAAAACCATATAGTTAATCCACACGTTTATAATTAAAATTTTAAATAATTATTCATCCTCACATAAAGTAACCAAATTAATTATATGACCATTTAACATACTTCATTGAAATTAATAAAATATAATATCAATTATAGATTTCAATTCTCATTTTACATTAACTTTCATATAAGAGTACTGATCACGACAACTAATGATGCAAGAACTCGCAAATGATGATATTGAATAACTTAACCCATAAAAATGACCATAAAATAACATAATAAAATTATAATAAATCAAAAAATTGTCTATTAAGTTCTGAATTATGTTATAAATAAGTATAATTTCATATTCTATGACATTAGGTTCTAGATCAGAATCTATTTGAACATAAGGTATGGGGTTTCTCAACTCACATTCATTTCAGTGAGATATACCTAAATCACCACTAATTATTGTTTGCGGTGTTTTTATTTTTTAATTTGATGTATCATATCATGAATATATCTATTTTAATGGTATTCAGTGTATCATTTTATGATTTTTTTATTTTGGGTCATATTAATCAATTGATTTCAAAGTGGTAAGCGTTTTCTACTTGAAGCTCTATTTTCATTCAAGTAACTATTATTCTCTACTTAACTCAACGAAATTATTATATATTTTTTTCACTCCTCATAAATTATATTTTAGTGTTCTATATATGTTTACCAAATAGAGTCCACCTTTTTTCGGTGGTTACATGTCTTAAAAGGATCTTTCAAAAATTCATTCCAAAATAGAATCCTGATTCAAGGTAATTTCACAATTTCAGGACTATTTTCCAGGGCACACTATATTTTATATTTAGCAACCATTATTTTTATAAAATCAATAATTTTTTTATTAATGAACTACCTTAATTTTATTATTTTTTTATACAAATATTTTTCTAAAATAACTCTTCATTTCAAAGTAAAATAGTATTTTACTCAAGAATAACTTGATGATTTTGTAAGAGTTTTTTCACCTATAACAACATGCTTGTGGATTATTATGTTTAAATGGGGATAATGTCTTATGATATCATCAATAATATATTATTGAATGGTTTCTGATTATTTTCATATTGGATTTTCTATATTGATACCATTCACCATATTACTCTGAATGTTTAGAGTTTATGTTTAATAATTAGGGAAACATATTTACATAACAAATGTTAGTTTCAATATGAATTTATATGTTGTTTATGTTTACCCCAATTCATATAAATAATTTATTGGACATAGAAAGTGGTAGGTGGGTCCCACTATATCCTCTAGATGCATCAGTAGGTATCATGAGATGAAATTGACCAAGGCCCTGTTAGTATGTTTCCGAATATCTAGAATTATTAATTCCCTCAATATGAAACTATTAATTGATAGTCCTTATGATTATTTGACTATTAATGAATCCATGGTTATGTTGGAATTATTTATTTATCTTTAATTCATGCCATTTAATGGTCAAGTATATTTTAAAGGCGTGTGTTTTTAGTTTCTCACCATGACATGTGTTTATATTTATTATTACTTCAGTTGTATTAATTACCCTTAATGAGCATCTGAGCTCACATTTCTTATGTTTTATTTTTCTAGGATATGAATAGGTTTATAATGAATGACTTCCGGGCATAATCTAGGATTCGTTCATGTTTCCAAGGTAATTTATTTATTGCACTTCATTTCAAGTTATAATGTTGATCTTATGTATGTTTATGGTTTTCAAAAATAGCTAAACTATTAATTCCTTCATTATACGTCATTCATGTAATCATTCCAATGTAGTATAATATGGTGCTGACTCTGAGCAACTAGGGTCGGGTCTTTATAGTTCCCATTAGAGGATGTTTAGTAGAAAACATGGAAAAAATATTTAGAACATGTAGATTATGGATTAAATCCATAAGATAGTCTTTGACGATAAATATGCAAGAATAACCTGTAATTTTGTCATAGATTAGATTATGTGTATATTTCTATAAAATACATCCTTGTCTAGATTATACAAGTGTATGTGGTTCTGGAACTATTGTACCTATGATTAATGACTCCAATAAGGAGTTTTGGGCTTGACCTAGGGTATCCTGGTACACGACAATGGGATTTACAGTGCACTTGGGTTGACACTCCAGGGGGATATGCTTAGGATAATTTTCATTTTCATTAACTATAATTATCAAGGAATTAAATGAAATTTTTTCCTAAAAGTGACCATATTTATGATTAATAGATTATCTATGTATATTATTTCATTTTATACTATGTATTATAATAAGTTGAGAATAAAAATTATGATAAATAACATAATCTCATGTATGCCATTATTTAGAAATGGAGCCTAGTTGAAGGAATGTAAACTGAAAAAACGTGTGTATCCCATGTTTGGATTTCCCACCGTTGTCATATAATGATGTTGGATTTTGTTCTATGACTGGTGTTGAGCAACTTATAACTATTCTGGGGTTGTTGACTCGGGTTATTAACAATAACCTTACTCGTATGGAGCATCGAGATCCACAACGTGCAGGAGAAATGTTAGATCACTTTAAGTGAAAACATCCTCAATCCTTAAATGGGACTATAATCCTAGCCATAGTAGAGTAGTGGGTATGTTCCATAGAGAATATATTTCTCATGTTGTTATGTAACAAAAGTGAGAAGGTTATCATGGAAGTTTATCATTTATTGGAATATGATGATCAATGGTGGTCACTAATTAAAAACACAAAATATGAGGGAGATATTGAAAATATGGAATGGATGGATTTTAAGGATATCATCATAGAAAAATTCTTTCCAAATGAACAGTGAGAAGATATGGAAATGTAGTTTTGGAATCTTATGAAAAAAGAGGATGAGAATGTTGCAAAGTTTGAAGCTAACCTCACAAGGATAGCAATGAATTCCTCAAAATGAATTTGTAATCCAAGGAGAAAAATTTATCGATTCGTTGATAATTTAAAACCATTCATCTAAAGGGGAATAGTCTCCCATTGCTTCTCATAATATGATTATATTGTCTCAAGTACTATAAAGACTGATAATGATTTCTATAATCCTTATGGATTTAAAGGAAACCAAGAGTAGAAGAGTGTTTCATAGGGTAGAATGGATAAATAGAGTAATAAAAAGTGTTAATTTTTTAACATGCGATACTTGTGGAAGGAAACACACTAGTTCCTACTTAAAATGAAAAGGATTGGGCTTCAAGTGTTGAAAAAAGGCCATCATGCTGTTTATTACAAGGTAATGAAAGAATCTATCAATATTAAATGCTATAATTTTAGGGATATATTACACTATGATATTGATTTTCTATATTTTCAAGGAATTGTTCCTCAGAAATGGAAAAGGGAGTATAGCTACACTTATGAGATCACAACTACTGAAGTTGAAGTTCATAGTAATGTGGTAGTAGGTACATTAATCTTCAAAAAAATTCCAATTCTTTCTTTTATTCTGGATCATCGCATTCTTTTATATCTTCTTAGTTTTCCAATAAAACTAGACATTTTAAATTTGATTTAATAATTTCATTGTTAGTCAAAACTCTTAAGTGAAGTATCATTGCAACAAAGATGTTTCATTAAATACCCTTTATGACACATAAACATTATTTTGTTATTTAAATTATCACCATACACATGATTGTCTTTGATATAATTCTTTGTATGAATTTTCATTTAAATTATGATTATAAAAACTATTATAAGAAGAAGGAGGTTACAATTTTTGAGAACTATGTAGAATTCCTTGTCATAAGAGTAGAAACCTTGTTATCTGATTCACATCTAGATTAACCCATATTATCTCTATATAATTCAATTATTACGGGGGAAGAGATTTCAATATCTATTGGTGACAAAAGGAATGTTCAAATATATGATGTTACTATTGTGAAATAATATTTTTATGTGTTTATAGAGGATTTACTTAGACATCCTCCAGAGCCGGAAGTCACGTTCTCCATTGATTTAATTCTTGGTTCAAGACCTATATAAAAGACTCCTTCTATAATGGCCACTGTGGAATTAGTTAAATTGAGGAAAAAACTAGAGGAATTTAATAGTAATGGATTTATCCACCCAAGCGTTTCTCCTTGGGGATCCCATATCTGCTTTGTCAAGAAGAATTATGTATCCAAGAGGTTGTGAATTGACTATAGAGAAATTAATTATATTATAATAAAGAACAAATATCCTCTTCTTTGAGTCGATGATTTATTTGATCAACTTCACAGAGCCCAATATTTTTTGAAGATCAACAATCGATCTGGATATAAATTAGTTGAGTGTGATGAAAGATGATATTCCAAAGATAGAATTTTGAACCATGTGTGGGCATTATGAGTTTACAATAATTCCTTTTAGACTAACTAATGCACCCCCTTTTTTATTGGATCTAATGAATAGTGTTTTCAAGGAATATATTGATTACATTTTTGTGGTATTCATTGATGATATATTGTTATACTAAAAAATCTACAAAGATCATGAGAATAACATGTGAATTATTCTAAAGACTCTTAGATGAAACATGTTATATGGGATGTTTAGAAAAAGAGAATTTTGGTTTCAATCAATTTCTTTTTTTGGGGAATATTTTCTCTAATGATGGAATTTTAGTTGATCCGAAAAAGATAAAATCAGTTCAGGAATGACCTACTCCATCGAATATAACCAAGGTACATTGTTTTTTTTTTTGATTGATAGGTTATTATCAAAGTTTATTTCATAACTCACCCATTTATCCAAACCATGGACAAAGCTTACTCCTAAACGGTTGAGGTTCATATGTAGAAAAATATTTGATGAATGCTTCAAATAATTGAAGAGTATATTAATGAATGTTCTGATCCTGACTCTACCAACAAGTAATGATGTGTTTTTGATCTATTTTGATGCATAAAATACAGGACATGGTTGTCTTCCTATCTAAAACAATATAGTAATTGCCTATGCATCAAGGTAGTTAAAACTTCCTAAATAATGTTATCCTACTCATGATCTTGAGTTAGAAGCTGTAATATTTTTATTTGAAGATATGGAGACATTATATCTATAGTAAAAATATGAGATATATAAGTATCATAAGATATTAAAATATATATTTTCATAAAAAGAATTAAACACGAGGAAATAGTGATAACTTAAGCTACTGAAGGATTACTATTCTTCCATACAATACTACCCAAGAAAGTATGATAATGTAGCTCATACATTGAGCAATAGGGATCATGGAGTACTATAGAAAATGAGAATATAAAAGCATCCTATGTACGTGGATATAATCAGAATGGATAAGGTAATTTTCAATGAAGCTGATCCACTACCGCTTCAATTGTTTTCCAAAACATGTTTATTAGATATGATTAAAAGTTCTCATCCTGATGATGAGAATCATGAAAATAATATTACAATTGTGAATTATAGGAAGATGGATGTCATAGTATTTGAGGATTTAATTTTGATGATTGGGAATAGGATTTGTGTTCCCTCTATAACCAAGCTAAAAAGGGAGTTACTAGATGATACCAATAGTTAAAATTTCTCTATACACCATTGTATTACTAAAATGTATATCGATTTGAAAGAACATTTCTAGTTGGACAACATGAAGACGGAAATTGACGATGATGTATCAATATATTTATTCTATCAACAAGTGAAAGCCAAATGACAACATACTACAGGAGTCATGAATCCTATACCAATTCATACATGTAAATGGGATGACATCACTAAGTATATTATCACTGTATTACCTAAGAAATCCATGAAATATTGTTTCAATATGGGTAATTTTGGACCGACTAATGAAATTTGCACATTTCCTCACTATAAAGGAGGATCTTCCACTAGAGTCACTTGCATGAATTTATATTAATGAAGTTGTAAAACTTAATGGGGAACCTATCTAAATCATGTATGATCATGATCCACAATTCACATCAAAATTATAGAAATGTCATTAAAAATATTTGGTTATTGAATGTCATTTGAGTACTTCTTATAACCCTCAAAATGACGGGTAGTCAGAAAGGATAATACAAAAATTGGATGTCATGTTGAGAGCATGTTAACTATAATTTCATGGTATGTGGGATAATTATTTACCTTTGGTGGAGTTTTCATAAAACAACATTTTTCATTCTAGTATTCAAATGGAACCATATGAAGCATTGTATAAAAATATATGTCATACACGAACTTGTTAGGATGAAGTTGGAGAAAGGAAACTTGTGGGAGCAAAGCTTATTGAGGAAAAATAGTGAAGGTAAAGACTATTCAAACCCCTATCAAAGAATCTCATAGAAGGAAAAAATAGATATGATAATAATGGATGGATGGAAATGGAATTTCAAAAGGGATATTAAGTTTATTTAAAAGTATCTCCCTGGATGGGTGTAATAATATTTGGGAAGAAAGGGTAACTGAGACCTATATATATTGGACCTTTTGAAATTTTGGATAGAACTGTAGTTGTGGCTTATTGTTTGGAAATACTACCTATACTTTCTAAAGTACAAAATGTGTTCCATGTCTCACTGTTGAGAATGTACATGCTAGACCCCAACACATGTACTCGCTTCTGGTGGAATAGAATTGGAACCTCACTTATCATTCTATGAAGATCACATCCATATTCTGGACAGTAAAAAATAGGTTCTGAGAAATCATAGGACTCAGCTAGTAAACGCACTTTTTAAAAATCATAAAATTGAAGATCCATATAGGATTTTGAGGTGCTTATAAAGAAGAATTACCCAAATCTTTTTTTGGGTGAAAATTTTGAAATTTTGAGGATGAAATTTTTATTAAATGGAAGAATGTAACAACAAAAAATTATATCAATTATATTTCACTTCTTATGTTTATTTTTTATAGTATAGATAACAAATAAGCACTTATTGAACACAATAAAAACTTTATAAATGATTTATTAATGGATTAAGAGGAATTTCAAGACGTTAAGGAACCTATAAGGATGAAATAGTAACTTTTCCTTAAGAATAGTAATATAATTATCATGAATAGTAAACCCACCAAATGAATAGTAACCAAACCCATGTAAGTATAAATATAATTTAGGAATCCTATAAGTGAAATGATGATATATTTTTTCATATTAAAATTAATTTAATATTCTAAAAATTAATATATAATTTTTGATAATTTTTTAATCCATTGATATTTTATTATATTTTTATAACTAATAAAATTATGTAAAAAAAATTTCATTTTCATAATATGAGTTTATATATAAATATTTTGTTGTCTTATTATTTTAGGATAATTTTATGTGACTGTGGTTAATTTTGGAAAGTGTTATACAATTAGTTTTATATTTAAAATCTAAATTTTTCGAATAAATAAGGATTTTATTTAAAAATTAAAAGTCACTTATTTGGAAAATTATTTTGAAGAAATAGAGTCCATTTTTGAATTACACACATTGGAAAATGGTTAGGGTGAATTTTTGGGCTTTTTATAAAACACTTGAATTTTTAGTGAATAGTCAAACATGATAATTAACGATCAATGATAAATACATGATTTATTTAGTCCTAGATGATTTAATGCTCATATAGGAACACATGGTTCACCCACACGTGCATTATTTTTTTTGTTGATAAAATTAAATACTATCGGTTATCATTGAAAAATAATTATATAATGAATAAAATAATCAAAAATCACTCCTCACCTCGACTATAAAAACCTCCACTCACTCCCTATTATCATCACTCCTCTAAAGAATTATGCCTTGTCTAAATTTTGCTAAAATACCCTCCCATGATCAACCCTTTGTCTATCAGATCTTGGTCTCTTCAGAAGACCAAATATTTTACCTTAAAGAAGCTCTTGAGGAAAATAAATTCAAGAGGAGAATTGCACTTTTTATTTCTTTTATTTCCTTTCAATTACCTTTCATTCATTTTTTTTCCTCACCTCCTTTCCTAAAAATTTTATGATAAATAAAGTACCTCACATATATTGGAATTTTATTATTTTCACTTTTTATTTCTTTTATTTCCTTTCAAGTACCTTTCATTCTTTTTCTTTCCCCACCTCCTTTCCAAAAAAATTTATGATAAATAAAGTTCCTTGCATATATTGGAATTTTAATATTATAATGGAATTATTCATCATCATCTCTCCTTTTTCATTATTTTATTCTAGAAATGAAAACACCATCCATGATGTGTTAATTTATCACATTCAAGGACGACGAGTTTTGAAATTATATTACCACCTTTAATTATGTCCATGAAACCATTTTTATGGTCGATCCATACCATTATATAAGTTATATAACATATTTAATGTTCTGGAATCAATTTTTACTAATGGTATTAAATTATAAAACAAAATGAGTTTATGGTGATCGAAAAACCACCCAATTAATCTGATCGTTCATCATTATAATTTTAATTAATGATTCTTCCTGACCAAAAGTAACCAAATGGATTATATGATCATTTAAAATTATTTATTGAAATTAATGACATTTAATATCAAATCTGGAATTCAATTCTCATTTTACATTAACTTCCATACAAGTGAACTGATCATGAAAACTAATGGAATGAGCACTCACAAATGATGATATTTAATATCTTAACCCATTAAAACGATGATAAAAAATTATAAAATTATAATAAATTAAATAAAATTCTATTATTTTTTTAATTATTTATCAATATGCCTAATTTATTATTCCAGGACCATATGTTCAAGAGAGGAACCATTTCATTCATAAGGTATGGGTTTTCTCAACTCCCTTTCATTTCCTTGAGATATTCCTTACTCACTACTAATTCTTGTGCATAAAGTATGTATTATTACTTTTTATGTATCATATCATGAATATATTTATATTCATTATATTTAATTTATCATTTTATGATTGTTAATTTTGGTTCATATGATTGAATTGATTTCAAAGTGGTAAGTGTTTTCTACCTGAACCTCTATTTTCATTCGTGTTACACTTATTCTCTACTTACCGCAATGAAACTATTATATATTCTAATGTACTGCTCATAAATTTTGTTTGAGTGTTCGATATATATACACCAATAATAATCCACATTTATTTTATGGGTAGTTTCATGTTTTAAAAGGATCTTTCATAAATTCTTTTCAAAATACAAGCCTAATACAATGAAATTTATTGATTTCATACCTATTTTTAAGAGAACTCTATAACCTATTTATAGAAACCATTATTTTTCTAAAATCAATAATTTTAGTAAGATAAAAGAACTAATTTTAGTATTCTTTTATATAAATCTTTTCTAAAAATAACTCTTCCTTTCAATGAAAAATTGTATTTATCTCAAGAATTACACAATGATTTTATAAGATTATTTTCTCCAATTTCAACATTATTTAGGATTATTAAGTATAAATTTGTCTAATGTTTATGATATCATCTAAAATATAATATTTAAAGGTTTATGATTAGTTTAAAATTGAATTTTCTATCTTGATACCATTCATGATATTACTCCGAATGGTTAGTGTTTGTGATTAATGATTGGGGAAAGTTATTTACAGGACATATGTTAGTTTCAATACGAATGTATATATTGTTTATGTTTTTACCTATTCATATGAGGAAAAAATTGGACTTCATAACTGATAGGTGGGGCTTTCTATATCCCCTCAATGCATCTCTAGGACTCATGATACAAAATATATATGGACTTGGTCGATTCTATCTCCATTTTATGACATGGTTTTGGCCGAGGCCTTAATCATTTTTAGATGTCTCAGCTAAGGATTTTATGGTATGTTTTAAAACACCTGGAATTATGAATTCTTTCATTATGAATCTAGTAATTGATATTCCATATTATTGTTCGACTAGTATAGTATCTAGGATTATGTTTTCATTATTTATTCAGCTTTCATGCTTTCCATTTTATGCTCAATTATATTTTAAAGCCATGTGTTTCCAGTTTCTCAGCAGTAATAGTGTTTAGTTATATGATTATTTCCTCTTTATTCATTATCTTTACTGATAATATGGGATCACCCCTTTTATGTTTTATATATCTATGATATGAAGTTGTATATAGTGAATGACTTGAAGGGTTAATCTTGGAGTTGTTGATGTTTCCAAATATATTTCTATAATGTATTTCATTTCACGTTGTAATGATGAACATATGTATGTATCGGGTTTTCCAAAACTACTAAACTATCATTCCTTCAGTATATGAAATTATTGTAATCATGAAATTGTAGTAATGTATGGCACCAACTCTAGGTAACTAGGGTTGTGTCATTATAGTAGGTGTCCACTAACAAATAGAATTGCCTAAAAAAGTGTTATAGTTTCATCTCTATTAAAAACCTGAGTGAGAACAACATCCAAGGATAATTATAAGAAAACCCTTGGTGAGAGATTTGTATTATCAATATGAATCAACAAATATATAACATTTAAATTAATATTTCCTTTTGAAATGTAATTTTATTCAATGAAGATACATCAATCATTCAAAATGTACAACTAACTTTCATTATTATCATTTTATAATATTTATAACATATTAAATAATTTTTGTAAAATTTTATAAAATACATAAATTGATTTTTTTTTCATTAATACATCATATCATGATGCATTAATAGTTTATGATATGGTAATAAATGTACATTAAGTGTAAAAATGATATTTCATATTATTTCTTGAAAAATTCCATGATGTTTAATGAACAATTGTCCTAACATATAAACCATGATGTAATATATTTCTGCATATCAGGATTTCAGGATTAAGATAAAATATCTATTAGTCTCTAAATTTCATTAAATTCTACAATACTTTATTAAAAACTCTTAAAAAATTATGAATCCATCCAACCCCCATTAGATATTATTATCATAAAAAATCAACAAAATTTTAGATTAACACTTTGTAATAGATCAATAATTAATATATTGTCAGTTGTTTAACCATATTTAGCATTATACATTAAAATGTATACAAATTAATTTAATCATATCTATGATCCATGTTTAAGTCTTGAAAAACATTACTAATACCCATCTTATAAAGGTATATAGCATATATCCATTAAATACTCTCCTATCTTTATATAACCATGTCTACTAATTGTGTCTCATATAACATGTGAAAGAGATATTCCATAAATCCTTATATGTATGGTATATATATACACACACAATTTTTTAATGCCTGAAAATTATTATTTACATGTATAAGAGGTATATCGATCCATGAAGCCCATGGTTGGAGCTAAATAATAAACTATATTAATTTAAGGATTATTCAATGCATGCTATGATTAAAAAAACCATTTTTTATAATGAAATGTTTGAGGATTTGTATCCATGTAAGGGTTTCATGGGTTGGTTGAATAATTTATTCGTGTTTTACAATTCATGAGTTCATGCCCACATCTCAAAAAGGATCATCCTTGTTAGAATTACATATGTCACTACCATGTGATAATAGGTGTGGGATTAAAAAAAGTATCTCATACTCCATGATTTGAATCTGTCATTCTTTTACGTCATCTACATCATGAGATGCTTATACATCATGGAGGGTGGGGTGTATTGCATGTGTGTCAGGTGATTCAGTTAGACCGTGAATATCTATTTCTGTGGAATTAATTTTTTCCCACCTTATTGTCTTCATCAAATGAACTAAATAAAGATCGAGGTCATGAAAGTAGCCTCTTTGTTGTAAGGTAAATACTTTTCAATAATTATTCAATTATTTTTTATACTGATTTCCTAATTTGTTCAAGGAAGATCCATGGTTAAGGGATTTCATATTCTTATCGTTGATATAATAATAATAATTACTATATTTTAATTCCCTAAGGTTATATTATAGTAGGACTATAAAAACCCAACTTTTTATTACACACATAATCAAAATTTATTACATAAATAGTAACTTAATACGCCTACAAGGATTGATAGGTCTAATATCAAGGAAAATTAAGAACATTTCATAATAAATTATGAAATTAAATATAACATCTTTATTTCAGTCTTCGTTTCCATTACCCACTCATTCCTACATACATAACACGACATGGGATTACCTGAAGACATACATAAGAAATGGGTGAGCTATAAAGCCTAGTATGGAATTAAGAAAGGAATAAAATGAAGAATAAATTTCATATTAGTAAATAGGTATATAAATAGATCATAAGTGAAACATGAAAATAACGGCATGATAAAACATAATTATCATGACATGAAAGAGTGGAAACAATGTCCAACATGATATTAGTATGATCCAAGGCTCATTGCACATGGATTATCATGAGTAAACCCTCATTGAACATGAATTGGAACTAGTAAACCATCATTTCACATGAATTAACATGATTAAACCCTAATTTCACATGTCTTAACATGATACTGAAGATTATCCAATGCGTTGGAGCACTATCAGGGTGCACCCTCCATAAACATTTCATTTCATTCTTATGTGTGCCCACATATCATATAACATGGAATATTTCAAAATAATAAGTTATTCCATTATAATGGAATTTTGAATAAATACATTTTATTACCATTCAATATTTATATGTGCATAAATTGTAATACAATTTATAGAGAAATGAGTATGGTTTTCACTACACACTAATTTTGGCTTGGAAAACCGCAATGCATTTTCGGCAGCATTATATCATCATATGGAAAATATTATGTTGGTTTGATGAGAGAAAAAGGATTATCTAATCATTTACACATCACATAGAATTTAAGGGGATCTGGTAGCATAATATCTGAACATATTAAATGGTATTTTGATGCATAATATTGTAGAAATACTTTAATGGAAATTTGAAGAGAGAAATCTGTTACAGAATTTCGGCATGAAAATGGGTATATACGGAAGGAATTAATGAGATATAAAGTGTTATATCATCAACTGATCATATGTATGGACATATGGGGTAGGTGTGAAATCACACCCCAACATTTTAATTGAAAATAAAAGGGTATAACAACATAAAGAAACTTGGATAAAAATGAGACAAGAAGGAATCCCTTACATGAGTGTGTCACTTCAAAAGGATGAAGAGGGGTTTATTGAGATATTGGGAGACTTGAGAGTATTATAGAGAGGGGGTGGTAGATTAGGGATGTGGTACAAGGATTTTTAGTGAAGAGATGTTGGTTATTTGGTGGGTTTATTTAGGAAATTATAGGGTAATTCATTAATAATTCACAAAAATAGTTTAAGGAATCTAAAAAATTAAATATTCAAAAACCACAAAACTTCCCATGGTTTTTTCCCATGGTTTTTGAAAAAGTGTAGTAGAACAAATTATTGTATATGCAAAAAATCTTAATATATTAAAATATTTTTCTTTCTTATGTGGTGTTGAGTCACATTATTAAAGAAATGTATTTAAAATCATAAAGTATATTATACATTTTGGAGCATTCAATAAGGATTAATAAAATAAGCAAAAAAAATTGATGTTACTTTATTTTAATTTTTAAAAAATATATTGGTCCTTGAATACCCATTATATTATTTATTAAATCATTTTGGGGTCATTATAATGTCGTAAAACACATATTTTATTTATTTGGTATTTATATTTTACCAAAAACTTTTAATGTCTCAAAAAATTATGAAAAAATCACCATTGGAAAATTTCAATGTCATCATTTCAAAAATAATATTCATTTTATGTATATATTTTTCTAAATATGTGAATTTAATATTTTATAATTAAAAACTGACATTTATTGAAAATTCACGAGTTTTGACAAAAATAGTTATCAAACCGTGATAAAAATTACATTTGACTTCATAAAACTTATATAATCATTTATTTTTCAAAAAATTAATCTGATAATAATATTTTATTGAAATATTATTTATTTCAAAATTCATTAATTCCATAAAATAAATTCTCTAAAAATTCAATTTCTGTTTTATCGTATAAAAAATATAACTCTTTTCAAAAGGATTTACAAATCATTTATAGATAAGAAACTGATATAATCATTAGTTATATGAATTTTCTATATTATATTAATAGAAAACATAGTTTAATAGAATAAGGTATATATTTCTAAAAAGTACCAGTTTTACCTGAAGAGTCAATTTATCAAAGTCATAATTTTTTTTAAAGAAAGACTATTCCTATAATTAAATTGAAAGAATAAGACTTTTATTTGTAAAATGGGATTATAAAATAAGTAACTACTACCTTATTACATAACCCTTTATAACACTCTCTTAAGACATAGGGGTAATGTGTGCTATGGGGATAGACTCTTGGGGTAGACCAGATAACTTATCCCAGGTGGAATTGTCTATTAACTAGAACTTCTCCCATGGGAGATTCCAATCAAGCTTAACATGTTGAATCTGGGATTGGGATTGGTCATGGGTGATGTCCAATGATGCTACCTAAATTCTGAGTTATGAAAAATAATCTTTGTATGGCCAAAGTCTACTGGACAAGGCCATACTCACCTTTTTATATGTCGAAAGGATTCTTTTTAAAAACTGTATATCTATATCAGTCATGTGATCACTATTAAACAGATATATTTTCAAAATTAATGATGCATAATGGTTATTTAAACCCAATAATAAAAAAATAGTTCATGTGTTTTATATAATACACTAATAGAAATGAAATTTTCTTCATAAATGATTGGGTCGTTACAAAATTCCACCCTTAAGAAGTTTTTCCCCAAAATTTTTTTTTCCTATACTAAAAAAGATGACGGTGATTTTTCCTGATCACTACCTCCAGTTCCCACATTGCTTCATCGAACATGTGGCTTCTCCAAAACACCGTGATTTGTGGCATAATATTATTTCATAGAATGTTTCCTCAATAACCTAATATCTTTACCGACTTATGTTCATAGGAGAGGTCATTCTCAAATGGTACCACCTATCGATTGAGTACATGTGATTGTCGAGGTATGTACTTCCTCAAGAGTGATACATGGAATACATCGTGTACTTGAGGCATGTTTTGTGGGAGTTCTAGTCGATATGAAACTACTCCAATGTGATCAAGGATCTCAATAGGGTCGATGTACATTATACTAAGCTTTCCCTTCTTCCAAAATCTCATTACTGTCTTCCATTGTGATATGTAGATGAATACCACATCTCTAACATCAAAATCATTGTCTCATCATTGATTATCAGCGTAGCTACTTTGTCAACTCTTAGTAGCATTAATGTGTTATTAGATGGTATTAACCTTCTCCACCACATATTCGACCATTTCTAGACCTAGAATATTTTGTTCCCCAACTGCATCTCAACCTTATCATTATTATATACCAGGCACATTGATGTATATTCATAGATCTATTTCTTAATGTTTTCCCACTAATAATGCTCTTAGAGATCTCGATACATCTTTGTGTTTCTTGGGTTAGTGGATAAATTCATACTATATGCATCATCCAAAAGTTTATTCCTTAACTCTGTATTTTATGGAACACATAGTCATGAGAAAATATCACAATTCCTTCTTCATTAACATTGAAATATATGGATTTCAATTTTCTAATAGTTTTTAGTTTCTTCTGAATTCTCTCAACATAATTTTTATCATCCTATAACATTTCAAAAAGAGATGGTTGAGATATAATTTGTGAGAATATTGATGATGTTCCCTTATTTATGATCTTCATGTCCATCATAATCAAATCTATGAATATTGAATCCTTTTAATTTCTCATAAGTGATAGAATCGTTGGGTGCTTTCTATATAGAGCATCTCCCACCTTGTTTGATTTCTTAGGGAGGTAATGGATTGAGTAGTCATAGTCATTTATCATATCTAACCATCATTATTGGGTCATATTTAGCTTGTCATGACCCATCCCCCAAGGCCCATTCCGTGAATACCCCAAGCCCTCCTTGCATAGGCCAGGGGTTGGCTACTAGCACCGAGAAGCTTATTGCCTAAAATGGGAAGGCACTGTCTTTAAACATGTAGAAACACACAATACAAGGAAATAACAAGAAGCAATCACGAAGTAAACTACTTCAGTATAGTGTGATGAAAGTAATAGGGGCCAGAATACTAGCCCAATTGAAAAGTACAAGTATAACTAAAATATCAAAAGTATCTCCGAGATTGCCCACTGAAGATCCTACCCAAAGGATAGGTACATATAATCACCACCCTACTCCTACATCATCTAGTATCCTTTGTTTACCGCCTTATCATGGTTCCTTCAAGTCTCAACATAGCTTCTCATCATCTGTACAAGACACGGCAAGGTGTGGGTGAAGCCCATGTAGGGGTGAGTATAACAGTACTCATTAGGGACCCTGAGACCACCGATGGTCTCCCAGAGTTCCACAAAGGAAAAACAACAATGCAAGACCACAATCACAAAGCACGAAGCATTCATCAAATCTACTTAGGTATATGCCCATACATATATCTAAGCTATCAAGATATACTCGTCTCATACACGTGGAAACATAAGGCTCCAACCTTTAATCCATTTGCACAACTGATCCATGAAGGAAGAATACCACAAAGGCAACAATATGAAGGTAACACCAAGAATGTAAAAGTACCACAAAGGTAACACCGCGAATGTGACACAATGAAGGTAAATGTTCCTCCAAGGTAACACCATGAAGGTAACACCATGAAGGTAAAAGTACCAAAAAGTTAAATACTCATCTAACACTAGGTATAAAACTCAAGTATAAAAGTACAAATGATTATTCGTAAATCTTGACCATATTAATTTGGTCGAGAGGATCTATTACTGACCCACACAGGATCGATAGATGCTGACCCACATAAGATCACTAGGCACTGACCCACATAAGATCAATAGATATTAACCCATACAAGATCACTAAGAGATGAACAAAATAGAATAAATAGATGCAGACCCACATAGTTACAATGTTCTTATTTCACGTTACAACCATCCCCGAGATTTCCGCACTAAGAACGCTTGATTCTGGGAGGATCTGCTCCTCAATCCTTCGGTCGTACCTCAGCTACCACAAATTTCCACGAAGAAGTACCCCAAGGGACCTCCATGTCTTAAGGGTTCCGACACGATTGAGATTCATCAATCGAACTCCCAGTCTGTAACTTGTAAGAATTTTTGTATTGAGGGTCTAGTTGGATTCTAGTTCAATCCAAACCATTCATACTCCAACATTCTCTGAAACACTAGTGGAGTATATGAAAAGGAATGTTTTCCTCCATGGATCCCAGAACGATAGCCGGTTCATCAAATAGATGACAGGTTCACAGGTAATGGCACTTTTGGCGAAACAGAGTCTGGTTGGGTCTAGGTTCGGTCTGACCCGGCCTGGGCCGACCCGACACGGTTCAGTTCAGCTTGTACTAGTCTGGGTCTGATCTGGTTGGTGTCATCCCATTGGGTTGCGGTATGGCCCGACCTACCGGGGGAATTTCCTAGACAGCAAGGGGGCATGGCCCGGCCCGTAGGGGATGCGTCCTTGCCCAACTTATAGGGGGAACGTCCTGGCCTCAAATGGGGCGTGGGCTGGCCCGCATGGGGTGCGTCCTGGCCCATGGAGGGAACCACCCACTGGCCTCAGGAGGCCCAACCCGTGGAGGGTGCAGCTGGCTGGGCTTGCCCGGTCCATCCAGTTTAGGTGCAACCAGCTCGTCTCGTGTGGCCTGCTAGGGATGTATGGCCTAGCATGCAAGGGTCGGGGCCCCCTAGAGAAGGTCCCACCCTAGCGGGCATGGTGGATAATTTCCCCTCCATTAGGAAGGCAGAGAGGCAGTGCCTCTTGGTGCATCCAGTTCACCCGTGGGACCCGCTGAGGGTCCTGGCTCTCTATTGCAGCTTCTGAATAGTGGAAACCTTCAGCGGTGCACCCCGGTGCATGGATCACCATCGTCTATTCCAGGCTATTGCCAGCCACCGCCATCTCCTGTTGTACCGGGTTTCTCTCAACCCGAATAAAAATATCGTGAAGTATGCACCAAATTCCAAAAAATGTATAGGGTCTAGCCCTTGTTCATTTGGCCCACACCCTCTGGGTTAGCTTGATAGCAAGAGGGTAGAACAAGATTCAACAACTCTTGAAACTAAAACAAAATAATAACCCTACCATAATATTAGTTGAAAAACATATGTTCTTTAGGAGGTGTTAATATTCATCCTTTTGTGATTTGGTGGAATTCATCACCATCCTATGGAACTAGTTCCATCCTCCAAAATGTTGGCATCACGGAACATTATCAGAACTTCATTTCATGGTGAATCCATGACAAAACTCCTCCCCAATAACCATATAAATAGGAGAGGGGGAGGATGAGTAATGCCATTGGAAATTTATGAGGTTCATTTAATGAAAGAACCTCCCAAATTCCAATAGAATTGATATAATGATGGAGGAGTCAAGCCAATTAATATATTGATATTTCATTAGCCCCACCACCATCGCCTGTCTGTTATAGGAAAAGAAAAAAAGAAAAAAATATCATTTATTTTTTATTATAATTTTAAATGTCCAAAATCTATCTTTTTCTCCCAACCTACTGCGGTTGATGTGAATTCTCCCATAAATGAATCCCGACTCTGCGAATTCAATAGTGCCCTTAGATTTTTAATTTGACCACTGGGTCAAATGATAGAAAACCCCGCCCACACAATTACTGAACATACCTTAAAAAGGGTTTGGATATTAATTTTAGGCATACCAGGGCTTGGAATTATGCACAACCAATTTTGGAAAACTCATAGTAATTAGTTATAACTTAAAAAACATGGAAAATCCAGGTCTTACCATTCTCCCCACCTTAGGGCTCTTCATCTTCAAAAGCCACATCATAGACTAAGAAAATAAATGAGAGTACTGAGCATGAATCTGAGCCTCCCGCTCCCATGTTCTCTCTTTGTGGTCCTCGTACTGCCAGCAAACACACACCAGAAGTATTGATCATCCATAAAGGACCTACGCCTTTAAACCCTCAATCTCCACTGGATCCTTTGTAAATTTCTACCCATCATCAATGTCCATCTCTCCCCAGCCAATAAAGTGTGATGGATCATGCACGTACTTCTTCAACTTTGACCCATGGGAAACTTCATGCACCCAATGAATCTGTGGGTTATGATCAAGGTGATATTCTACCTCGCTAACTCTACTGAGAACCTAAAATTGTCTGATGAACTTTAGAGATAGCTTGTTGCCCGAAAAAAACTCTCAGCAAACCTCATCGAGGTGAGACACATAGGAAGACATGGTCTCCTTCCTTGAACTCCAAACACCTCTGTCTCCTGTCATCAAAAGACTTATGTCTACTCTTTGTAGTCTTCATCCACTATGGGATGATCTGCACCTTCTCAGTGGTAGCTCGTACCCACTCTAGACACATAAGTGCTGACTCCCATGGGTCTGTCCAACATAGAGGTGATCTGCATGGTCAACCATATAGGGCCTCAAATAGTACCAAAATAATTGTAGAGTGATAGTTTTTATTGTATGAAAACTAAACCAAGGGCAGGTGATCCTCCCAACTACGGCCAAAATCTAGGACGCAAGCACAAAGCATGTCATCTAGTGTCTGAACTATCTGCTCCATCTGACAATCTGTCTGTGTATGAAAATTGATGTTGACATGTAGCTAAGTCCCAAACGACTCATGTAATCCCTTCCACAATGTCCCCCGATGAAGTCATACAATCTCATGTGCGTAGAGGCGTCCAAATACCTCTACTGTTCCATTATCTCAAATGGATAAGAAGTGGCCGAATGGTGATTCCTTCAATGATCACCCAGATGGAATCATGTACCCTAGACGTAAGTGGATGCCATGTCACAAAGTCCTTGGAGATACCATCCCACTTCCACTCCGGCACTTCTAGTGGCTGCGCTAAGCCTGCTGAAACATGATGCTCAGCTATCACTTGATGACAATTGAGACATCCTGATTGAAACTCAGAAACTTCCTACTTCATCTCTGGACACTAGTTTTGATACTGGAGGTCCTGGTAAATCTTCACTAGACTAGGATTTACTACCAGAGGGGACGAATGGAACTCCATCAACACCTCCTCCTGTAGTCCCACTAGTCCAATCGTGCGTCCTCTGAGAAGGATGACATGCTTCCCACATTCAGAAAATCCATCAGGTGCATCTCCTGAGGATATCCGAGCATGTTGAGCCCCGCAGTCAATGTCCCCACACGATGCCTCCCATACTCGCTGAAGATGTGGGAGAGTAAAAGTCATGGACTAGAGGGATGTTTCTCCATCTCTATCCACAATGGATATTTTCAATGCGGATAGCTTCTCTAACACGTCACTTAGCACCTATAAACCAGATCTCCTACTGAGTGCATCTGCCACTACGTTCCTCTTCCTAGGAGTATAGAATATCTCATAGACATAGTCCTAGAGGAACACTAGTCATTATTGCTGCGTCAGGTTCAGGTCCTTCTGTGATAAGATATACATGAGACTCTTGTGATCAGAATAAATAGTAAATTTTTTTCCTAGCAAGTAGTGTCACCACATCTTCAAGGTGAAGACTACTTCTGCTAGCTCCAGGTCAGGGGTAGTATAGTTCTTCTCATGTTGTATCAACTGTTGTGAACTATAAGCGATCACTACTATCTCATACACTAGGACACATCCATGTCCGGTTTCTGATGTGTTGTAGTATACTACATACCCAACACCCTCTTATGGTATTCTGAAGAAGGGGGCACTTGTCAGTATCTACCTCATCTCCTAAAAACTCTGCTGGTATCTCTCCATCCACACGAAGAGATATCTCTTTTTCATCAATTCATAAAAGGTTTCCCCAACTCTGGAAAAGTCGGATATGAATCTCTATTAGTACCCAGCTAATCCCAGGAATCTCTGCTACTTGGTCTCACTCTTGGGTGCCTCCCAAGAAAGCACAACCTCTATCTTCATTGCATCCACGCAACACCATCCTATGAGATAACATGTCCCAGAAAGTGAACCTATCATATCTAGAACTAGAACATCGAGAGCTTACAATAATAATGGTTCTCTCGGAGTGTATCCCAAACTATATACAGATGATAGGCAAGATTATCCTCCAACACTAAGTATATCAAGATGCCATCATTGAAGATCACTACGAAGAGATCGAGGTATGGCTAGAAGATCATGTTCATGAACCCTAGGATCACTTCTGGGGCGGTGGTCATGTTGAATGGCATAACCAAGAACACATAGTGGCTATACTGACATCTGAATGTCATCTTCTGCACATCATCATCTCGTACCCTTAGCAAATGATAGACTGATCTGAGGTCTATCATTGAAAACCGACAAGATCCATTCAGTAGATTGAAAAGATCATCAATCCATGGTAGTGGATACTTGTTATTCATGGTCACCTGATTCTGGAATAGATAATCCACAATAATCATCAAACACCCATCATCCTTCATGGAGAAAAAAATCAGGGCTGCCTAGGGAGAAATACTTGTCCTTATGAACACATTTTTTTGAATGTCCTCCAACTATACTCGTAACTCATGAAGAAACATTGGATCCATCGGATATGCTGGTATAGATATCAGTTTCATCCCGGGGTATTGGTCAATGTAAAACTCCACCTCTATGCATGGAGGTTTTCCTGGAACATCATTAGGAAAGACATCAGCATACTGGTCCACCACTATAGGATAGATCAAACTCTCAACATCAACTACTCTTAGGGCAAGGCAAGCCAACTGATGTGTGATCGATTGCACCCTCCTCTAAGAAATTCTATCTTGTGCTCTAATAGTTCTCTTCTCACTGGTGAAGGAGAACTTGGTCCCATACCAACATAAACAACACACGGTGTGCCTAATATAGTCAATCTGAGCAGGGACTGTGGATAACAAGTCCATACCCTAGATGATGTTGTAAGGCCTCAATGACTCTACTAGATGATCCCAGCCAAATCTCTCACCTTCTAGAGTATCTCTCACTACCAACACCAGTTTTTTATCATGGAATCCCTTATCGTAGGCGTCTATAGCTGTAAAGATTGAGCTAATTACTCAATAGGACACTCTGAGCTCTGAAAGAGGGATGTAGAACTGAGAGAGTGACTGTAACCTGTATCTCTATGTACTTAAGCTATGGTGGAGTATACATAGATCGTACATCAAATCATCATTGGAGCATTGTGTTCATAGGCCTCAGCTGCATGGAGCTGAGCTTGTCCATGTCCACCTCCTCCTTGTGGTCGGGGAGGACCACCAAGTGGTGGTGGTGGTATAACTTGGAATCGCCACCCACATCCTATTGTATGACCATTTACCATGCCATCTCCAAAGTCCTATGAATCTCCTTGCTCGAACCTATGCCTCTGCCTCAACAGTCCCTCAACCGTCTGTGAGTCGTCCGTATTACGGGTCGGGCAGTCGCGAGCCACGTGACCCTACCCAACGCACGGGTAGTAGTGTCTGCTCTTCATCTGTCCTCGTATGTCCCATGAGCCCCGAACCACTGAACCATATCCTAAGGTCGTCCACCAGAATAGCTTGGGCCCCTACTTCATCATTCTACTGCCTGTTGTGGATGACTCTTCTACCTGACATTCGATGGTGGCTCTCGTTGTTGGTGCCTGCTCATATAGGAACCTCTCCACCAAAAGTGATCACTCTATCACCCCATCTTGCATCTGAATGCTAAGCATTATAATTGATGCTTTAATATCTAGTCGGAGGCCCCGCTAAAAGGTATGGACCCTAAAGAATGGGTTTTATAACATGTTGTTGGAGTATCGGGAGAGATTATTGAACCTCACCAAGTACTGGGCCACAGTCATGCTGCCCTATTGTAAGTGCAACAGCTCTGGTATACACATTGAGCATAGAGTCTTTGGGAAGAAATCTATCCTAAAAATTCCCTCGATGTCTGCTCAGGTGGGGGTCTCCTCATCATGTATCTAGTGTGTCAGACTCCACCATCTCTCCACTTCCTCTAGAAGAGACTAGAAGCTAGGATCACCATCCGATCAGCTGGTGTCCCAACTAAGAGCAAAAATATGGTTATAGCCTCCAGAAAATCCTTAGATGCCTGCGGATATGTATTGCCTCAGAACCTCGGAGGCCTCTACTGTTGAAACTCATGCAGCATGCTTAGTCTGCGTTCACCCTCTACTAGTGGGGCAGGTGGCATCTGCTGCCCAACAGGTGGTGGTGCTGCTAGTACACTACCCAATGGTGCTAACAACGTAAGGGTGGCCTACACCGAGGCCTCATCACTCGGTCGGATGTCCTCGTGTACACTCTTGGAAATCCTGGATAAATATTTATCTGGTGGCATCCTAAAAGGAAACAGGCGCGCCGGGGTCAAATAGTTATATCCTACGAGCTGAATCAAAGATATCATATGAAAAACTTTTTAAAAACAAATTAAATTAGTGTTTTCATGAACTGAGATAGAAATCCGAATTCAGGGTCTTGGTGTATGGATATGTCGAACACCTCAACAATACTGGATTCCCCAAACTGAAAACCAAACTCATAACACTTAATACTATTGCCTCATTAAAAAGATCAGATTCTTAGTTCTTCAGTTGAACTGAATCCTATGATACCACATTGTCATGAATTTTCCCCTGGGGCCCGTGCCGTGACTACCCTAGGCCCGCCTTCCATTGGCTAAGGGTTAGCGACTAGCAGTGAAAGGATTATTCCCTAAAACGGGAGGTCATTACCTTTAAACTTGTACAAACACACAGTCCGTTTAATGAAAATGAAGAAACCCCAAAGTAAACTACTGTAGTGGAAGTGTGATGAAAGTAGTAGGGGCTAGAATATGAGCCCAAATGAAAATTACAAGTACAACTAAAAAGAGAAAATTAGCTCCACGATTTCCCACTGAGGATCCTACCTGATGGGTAGGTACAGATCGTATCTATAGCACTCCTTTGTCATCCCATCTCCTTCGTGTACCATTTCATCCAGGCTCCCTCAACTCTTATCCCTACTGCTCGTCATCTTCACAAGACACAACAATTTGAGGGTGAAGCCTGTGCGTGGGTGTGTATAAAAATAATTAGTAGGGACCCCGAGACCCCCGAAGGATTCCCATAGTTCCACAAAAGAAAAACCACAGAGAAAAACCTATATCACAAAGTTCGAAGTAGTCATCAACTCTATTAAGGTATATTCCCATAAATATACCCCAGTTATCAAGATATACTTATCTCTTATATGAAGAACTGTAAGGCACCATCCTTTAAGACATTTTCACAACTGATCCATGAAGGAAGAATACCACAAAGGTAACACCACGAAGGTAAGAACACGAAGGTAAATGTACCACAAAGGTAACACCACAAAAGTAAAAGTACCACAAAGCTAAATAATCTTCTCAAACCAGGTATATAACTCATGTATTGAAGTATAGATGATTGGTCATATTTCTAGATCCTCATAATTCTTCCTAGAGGCTTTGCTGCTAATCCACACATGATCGATAGATGCAGACCCACATAGGATTTCTAGGCGCTGACCCATATAGGACTGGCATATACTGATATATATAGGATCTCTAAGTACTGACTCACACAGGATCGACATATGCAGACCCACATAGGATCAATGTTGTTTCATCACGTTACATCCAGCCACAAGATTTCCATACTAAGCATGCTTGTTCCTGGGAGGATCTATTATGCATGCCTGCAGTCATAACTCAATGGAAACAAGGTTCCATGAAGAAGTATCCTAAAATACATAAATTTTGTAAGGGTTCCAACGTGACAGACGTCCCGTCAATCAGACGCCCGATCTATGACTTATAATCCTTTTAGTATCGAGGGCCCAGTTCGATTCAAGTTTGATCAAGCCCGGTTGTACTCCAACCTTCTCTTAATGTCAAGTGGAGTATACAAAAAGTACCATATTTCTCCAAGGATCCCAGCTCCGTAGAAAGTCGTCAAACAAACATTTGGTTCACATGTTATGGCTCTTTTAGGGAAACTGGTCCTGGTGGGGTCCGGGTTTGGTTCGACCCGTCCTGACCCGGTCGGGGCCGACCCGACCTGTTATGGCCCAAACCCAGCCTGTATGGGCCGACCCGACCTGGTTCAGGCCGACCATACCCAGTTCGGGACTGACTCGGCTAGGCCGTGGTCCAGCCTGACCCGCAGGGGGGTACGACCCTTCCTACAAGGGGGCGCGGCCAGGCCTATAGGGTGCGCATCCGACTGGGCTCATGCGGCCTGGCCTGCAGAGGGTGTGTCCTGGTGGGCTCGCATGGCCCATTACCTGGAGGCACGGCCTTCTAGGATCACACGGTCCGCTGGAGAGGGGCCCACCCTAGCTAGCATGGAGTAGAGTTTCCCATAATTCTAAAGGTGGAGCGGCATCTCCTCTTGGCACTTCCAAGTCACCAGAAAGACCCACTACGGGTCCCGGCCCTCTTCCATGGCTTCTGATCTATGGACACATTCTATAGAGTGTGAAGTCATTCCTCTCACCTCCGTCCATGACCGGATTGTGCCGGCTGCCGCTATCTTCTGCGACCCCCTTCTTTAGTGATGCACGACGGTGCACCTCCACCTCTTTCACGACGGGCCAGAGCTGGTTGCTGTCTTTACCCACCATGGCCTTCTCTACTAGTGGCGCATGACGGTGCGCCGCTACCTCCTTCATGGCTGGCTATTGCCGGCTACTGCCGTCACCCACCATACCGAGTTTCTCTAAAATCAAATAAAAAGTTTGTGAAGTACTCACCAAATTACAACAAAAAGTGGATGGTCTGGGCCTTGTTCATTTATTCTTTGCCCTCCACATTATCATGATTTCATGAGGGTAGAACAATATTCTATAAATATTGAAGCTAAAACCAAACAATAACCCTACCTCAAGATTCATTGATGAACTTACACGCTTGTGGAGGAGTTGGTGTTCATCCATTCAGGATTTGGTGGAATTCATCACTGCTCGCTAGAACTTGTTCAATTCTCTATGTGGTTGGTATTGTAGCACATTATTAGAACTTCTTCTCATAATGATGTCATTCCAACACTACTCCCAATATCCATATAATTATGAGAGTGGGAGGATGAGTAACACTGTTGGGAATTTATAAGGTTCATTTAATGAATGAACCTACCAAATTCTATTGGTGATGTTATAATGATTCATGATTCCATCCAATTAATGGACTGACATTTCATTGGTCCCCCAACTACTAGTCTGTTGGAGGAAAATAAAAAATGAAATAAAATAACTGTGTTATTTTATTATTCTTTTAAATGTCCAAAATCTACCTTTTTCTCCTGACCTACTGCAGTTGAAGTAAAGTCTCCCTTAAGAAAATCCCGGCGCTGCAGATTCAACGGTGCCCTCATATTTTTAATCCATGAAAAAGTTCATAAGATAGAAAATTTCGCCCACACGTTTACTGAACGAACCTTAAAAAAGTTTAGAAATTCATTCTGGGCATACTGGGCCTCAGAATCATGCACCGCCAATTTTCGTCGACTCGTAATAATTTTATACAAAAAAAATTAAATTAAAAATTCAGGACTTTACACATCTCTTTGTGTGTGAATATATATTTGAGACTTTTCTGATCCATATATATTTTACACTTCTTCCCTATGAGATAATGTTGCCATATTTTTACCACAATGATCACAATTTCCAACTTCAGATCATGTGTGGGATAATTTTGCCCATGAAATTTCCACAATCTTGATGCATATGAAATGACACTATCAATATTCCGCAAATTCCATCAAAGAATGACTTAAAATACTTTCATGAATAAAAATCCCACAATCATCTACTAGTGATACAATACTCATAGATGTTTTCCCTAATGATTTAAAATCATTACGAGGGAGAAGTTATACAATCTTAGAAAACATATAAGATATGATAATAGTATATGAATTGAAATACAATATGGAATACACTACTTTGAAGTAGCGGTTACATGTTATTGACTCATCATTGTCCATTTCATCATATGGATTTACAAGCTCCCTTGATCATAGAGATTGTTAATGCTCATCATGCTTCTCATCCCTTGTAGTAGAGCATTATCTTGGATAATGTCTGACTTCTCAACATATATAAAATAGAATTGTGTATGATTCCATAAATTGAACTTTGTTTACATCCATCACATTATACATTATTTCATGGAAAATGTTTTCGTTGTTCCCTTCCTTTCCTCACATAAAAGATCTCGTTGTCCCTTAATGGCATCTCCCATGGTGCCTCTTTCAACACTTATTTCATGAATGAAATTGGGTATTCCATCCCTTATCACCTTTATCAGATAGACTTTCATGAGATTTCATATTCATATTCCTTGATTTAATTGGGAATTTAGAAAAGTGCCAATTGTTAATTGGGTTGTTTGATAGATACTTTTTCAAAATCATAACATCTCCTACTTGGGCTCCAATTTTTTGGGAATATCGTTCGGATATTCATCACATTGCCCTTCACATCGGTTATTAGCATGATTCCTCCTATTATCAGCCATTGGATAGAATAAAAACAAATCTTGGGGTATTTATTTTAAACTATTAAAAACATAAAATGGAATCCAAATACAAAAAAGGACAATTTATAAATTAAATTTATTTTTTTAACTTATAAATTTCTATGTTTCGATCTATGTTATATGTGATCAATTTTTAAACGTTTTTTCTTATGAGATTTGTTTTCACCCTTCATAATTATTCATAGTATGATTATAAATTTACCAATCCGTATCCCCTAGGAGTATCAAACCAAGAGTGCATCAAAGCCCCTAATTTGAACCAGTTCACGTTCGAGTCTAGCTCAAAGCGGTGTTTTCAGGTTGTACCCCTAGATACATCTTTTCCAAATACACCTCTACATTTTCATATCCCGGAAAGGATGTGATTTATTGATAAACCACATAAACTATACTCACCAAAATTTATGGATGTTTTTTTATACATACTCTTATCCCAAAGGAATTCACTAATAGTTTCTAATTCTAATCCCTAAAATAATTTAACCTATCCTCTAATACCCTCTATAACAACTATTCTTTTAATTACACACTTAAACAAGATTTATTGCATAAATTTTTTCTTTATAAAACTCCATGGATCGAGAGGTCTTGTTTCTTGGGAAATTATGAACATTACATAACAACGTAAGACATGAAATACAACAAGTTTATTTCAAACTTCATTGACAAGACCAACTCATTCCTTTGTACTTAACACTATATGGGACAACCTGAGGAAATACATATGAATGGGGTGAGATATAAACTCCAATAAGTGATTAAAAAAGGTATAAAATTAATTATACAATACATTTTAGGAAATATGATTATCAACAGAGAATAAGGGAAACATGGACATAAAGGCATTATAATGCATGATTATCATAACATGGATGTGTGGAAAAACATATAACATGATATTAGCATGAGTTATGACTCATTACACATGGGTTATCATGAGTAAACCCTCATTTAACATGAATTAAAATGACTAAGCCCATATTTCATATGAATTAGCTTGTGTAAACCCTCATTTCACTTGGTGTATCATGATACTAAACATTACTCAATTCATTGGAGCGCTATCCAGGCACACCCTTCATAAACATTTAATTTCATGCATAGGTGTGCCACATGGGTCATTTAATATGGAATAATTAAATATAATAAGTTAGTAAATGATTAAGAAAATTTGAATACATACCTTTAATTTCCATTATATATGTATATGTGAATTATAACGAATACTCTTGATAGAAAAATGAGTATGGTATTAACTACACGATGATTTTGGCTTGAAAAAATGTGATGCAATTTAAATAGCATAACATCATCATATAAGAATTCATTGGGTTTGGTTAATAAGAGATAAAGGGGTATCTCATCATTTATACATTAAATAGAGAGATAGGGGATCATGTAACCTACTATCCCAACATATGAAATGGAATTTAGATGCATAATATGGGAGAAATACTTCAATTGAAATAAGAAGAAAAAATCCCTTAAAGAATTTTAGCATGCTAACTGGTGTACATGGAAAGAATTAATGAGAGATAAAGTGTTGTATTGTCATTAAAATATAATAATAGATGTATGGGGGAGTTTAAAAAACATACCCCAATATTTTTAATTGAAAATAATAGGGTATAATAACCTGAATGAACATGGATAAAAATGAGAAAGGAAGTAATACCTAACCTAAGTGTGTGACTTCAAATGCTTGAAGTGGGGATTCTTGAGAGATTGGGGAACCTTGGGAGGATTCTTGAGATAGGAGGGAATAATAGGTACATGTTCCCTGGATATTTACTAATAATAATATGAATCTTGGGTGGGTTTATAGAGGAAATGAGAGGGGAATTATTTAATATTTCACTAACATAGGTTTTGGAATCTATATAATTAAATATTCAAAAAAACATTCACATTATTTTTGGGCATGGATTTTTCCAATTTGGAGTGGAAAAAATTATTTTATAAGGAAAATGGCTGAAAATATTAAAGTATTACCCTTTCTTTTGTGGAGGTGAATCACATTATTAAAGAAATGTGTTTAAAATCATAATGTATATTATAAATTTTGGAGGATTCACTAAGGCTTTATAAAAAAAGTAAAAAATATAAAATCATATTATATTAATTGGGAAAAAATATTTGGATGATACTACCCATTATATTATTGATTACCTCATTTTGGGATCATTATGATGTCATAAAACACTTATTTTATTTATATGGTATTTAATTTTTACCCAAAAAATTGATTGTATCAGAAAATTAGGAAATATTCACTGTCAGATATTTTCAATGTCCTCACACCCAAAATAATATTCATTTTAACTAAATTATATAATAAATATGTTAATTTTTACATTTAAAATGAAAACTGTCATTTTTTGAAAATTCACATGTTTTGACAAAAACAATTTTCAATCCTTGATAAAAATTACATTTGACTTCATAAAAATTATATACTCAATAATAATTCATAAAATTATTTTGATGAAAATATTTTATTAAACAATTAGTTATTTAAAAAATTCATTACTTCTTCAATATAATTTCTTTAAAAATATACATTCTATTTTATCGTATAAACAATATAACTCTTATCAAACTGATTACCTAATCATTTACTGATAAATAACCACTATAATCATCATTTATAATAAATTTTTTATGATATTAGTAATAATAACCTTAGGTTAATATAATAATGTATATTTTTTTCAAAATTACCATTTCTACCTGAAGAATCATATTATCAAAGTCATCAATTTTTATAGGAAATACTACTCTCATAAAGGAATTGACAGAATAAGACTTTTATTTAAAAAGGTATTACACAACAAGTAACTAATACCTTATCACATAAGCTTTTATAACACCCACTTAATACCTAAGGATAAGGTGTGAGATGGTGACAGAATCATGGGGTGGTTTAGATAACATCACCCAAGTGGTAATCTATATTAACAAAAACTTCTCCAATAATCATTTCTGTTCAAGTATAATGTGTTGAAGCTCAGTTTGGGATTGATCAAGAGTGAAGCCCAGCGATGTTGCCTCCTTTCCATGGTTGGATAAATGAGCTTCATATGGCCCAAGTCTACTAGATGAGCCCATCCTCTCCATTGTCTATGTCAAAAGGATTCTTTTTAAAAAACCATATATTTGTTGGCCCCAAAATTTTGGAAAAGGATAAGAAAACACGTGGCCCTTGGGGAGGTCTCACGAAGCTTGCCCCTAGTGCATCACAACACCGAAGTGGGCACAAAACTTCTCCTTTGAAATGCCATTGTGGAGTAGGGTGGAGGGAGGCATCGTGAACCAGATTGATGTTTGCGAAGCCGCAACGGAACAAGGAGGCGAGAGGCTCCACAAAGCGGATTGACGTTTGTGAAGCCGCCACAGAACAAGTAGGTTTTAGGCTCCGCGGTAACAAAAAATGCCATGTGTCGTTGTTCAATGAGTGTTATACTTCATAGTTCCTCTTTACTATAAATACCGGGCTCCCCCTGAGCCCAAAGGTGGGATCTCTCGACCTTTCACCTTCTTGGCTCTCAAATCGCAAAGAAAATTTTGCTCTGTGAACCATGATCTATTCAAGGTACATTATAATCGCAAAGTGCCTTTCCGCTTGCTTAAATTCAAATCCTCTTTAGAGAGGGATGCCCTTCGCGGAGCCCACGGGCCTCCATAAAGGAAGTGGATCCCCATGGTGACTCAGGTCTTTGAAGACCACTTATTCTTCACGAAATACCCTCTATGCACATGTGACCAACATGTTAAGTCATGGTCATTGTGCTACACGAAGCACATTGTTTCACAATGATACGCTTCACATGGCATCATTTCATCGTGAATAACTGCCCCACGAATGCCCTTCCACTTCGTGAAGCACCTTCCATATGCACCTATTCTCTATGCCTTGGCTAGGCTGCTTCAATTCGCGAATCACACCACTTCGTGAAGCTCCTCCATTACATAGAGCACCAGAGCTTCATGAGGCTTCTACCCATGAGACCCTCTACTCCTTAACTCCTCTTCCAATCCAGCCCTCTTGGTTTATACAAAGTGATTTCAATGTCCATTGGGTGGCGCTTCCTGGTGCGTTGCTTAGCCTCATGATTCTTCACATAGGCATGCTAACAGCTATTTCTTATTCGCATTTCCATGCTAACGTGGACCCCTCAGTGGATCACTCCACAACACCCCAACACCACAGCATTGTTGATGCCTTCCCTCACCCATGGGTGGGCGGGTAGCAGTTATGTAAGACCATGGGATGTGGGGTGAACCGACCTCCTCCGAGCAGCATGAAGTTAAATTTCCAAGCACCCTCATCCTCAGCACATGATGTTAGACTATAGCCTCACCCGATTCATCACACATGGGGTACCCCACCTCATAAATTCTCCATGCTCGCTCATCACCATGGGAGTGAGAGCTTCCACAAATAGAATGAGATCCACTTTTCTGGAGCAGCGTCTATCTGTGAGGAAGGTAAACCATATTGGTGTAAGCAACTATCATTTCTTGTGGGAGTAGGATCCCTTCTCCTCATATTTCCTTACTTACCAATGACTATGATGCGAGAGGGTCACAAGGATCTCCATTATCCCATCCCTCTCCCTCTGGGATTTGTCACCACTGGGCCTCCATCCTAGAGTAAGTCCTAATCTTCATCTCCCTGGCTCACAAACCATGAATAAGCCCCTGTTTCCTATTTGGGCCACTAACCACATGTATAAACCACTCCACTTCCCATAGACGCACCATTCATGATGTGATCATCAGGTCATCACTTCCTTTTGTTTCTCATACTGAGAATGACTCATGTGGGATTAGAGTAAGCATCAACCATTAAATCCTTTCCGAGTAGCCTAGAGTGTAAGCCCCTCACAACACCATTATGAACTACATAGACATTGATCCTTGTCAAGGCAGGGTACGTAGGAAGCCTCCCTGAGGTTCATGATCGACAACTATTGGTCCTGACCCCCTTCACATTAGTTCACCGTCACTATTCTGAACTACACAGACTTTCATCCTTTTCAAGGTAGAAAACGTAGGAAGCCTCCCTGAGGTTCAATCTCGGCAACCATTGGTCTTGACCCCTTCACGTCAGTTCACTAACACCATTCCGAACTACATGAACTTTGGTCCTTGCTAAGGAAGGGTATGTAGGAAGCCTTCCCAAGGTTCAAGCCCGATAACCATTTGTCTCGACTCCCATCACGTCGGTTCACCAACACCATTCCGAACTAGGAGGACTTTGATCCTTACCAAGGAAGGGTCTGTAGGAGGCCTCCCTGAGGTTCAATCCCGAAAACCATTGGTCCTGGACCCCTTCACGTCGGTTCACCAAAACTATTCCATACTACACGGACATTGATCCTTGCCAAGGAAGGTTACATAGGAAGCCTCCCTAAGTTTCATGCCCAACAACGATTGGTCTGGACCCCCTTAACTTCGGTTCACCACACAATTCCTTAATATGAGGACTTTGATCTTTTCCAAGGTAGGTAACATAGGAAGCCTCCCTGAGGTTTGACCCCATCTAGCAGTATGCTATTGTCACATTTGATGGTAAGTCGTTGAAGTCCTCAATCGATGGTAATCCGTCGTTAGATGAACTATGTAGGTTTTATCCCTATCTCCTAGAAAAGTTTCATAGGAAGCCTCCCTAAGGTCCAACCAAAAACATTGGTAAACGTTGGTGTCTCCCTTTTGGGACCCACATCTCTGGTCCACCCCTTGAGTATCAGACCATCGGGGGCTGCTAACCACACTTGGGCCATAGTAGGTCGCCAGGTAATTATCCTCTATGCACACCCTACGCGCATACCCCATCCTAATGATTCTACTTCCATTGGGTCCCATAAATATGGGTAGCCTCCTTAGGCTTCCCTTCACCTCACCAAACCACTCGGGATTTGAATCGCTTCCACATAGACACATAGGAAGTCTCTTTGAGGCTTAAGCCCAATATAACTATCACCTTCATGACGGTTCCATCTCAATCTTCATACACTCTAAACCCACCTTGTCCATCCTGTTTTTATCACGGGCCTCCACAACCCGATGAGACCATACCATTCACCTCTTCACTGCTCCTAGAAGCACCCAAGTAATGAACCACATGTTAGCCCAAATATCGGTGCTCTCTCTCTCTCTCTTAAGGTTTCACCTATCTAATCCACTCTCATCAGTGTTCTAATCAGTCTGGTCAGTCTCTGCTGGATGATAAACTCACAGCACACCTAGTGTTAAACCTGTGAAGATGAGAAAAAAAATCAGATACATGACTATGATACATAATTCCCTACATTCGATGTGGGATTCCTTGGGCTTCTGCACCCCTGAGAAGCCCAATCATAAAGAGAAGAATCATGAATGCGCCTATATTCTAGCGTTTAGACACGCCAGTGATGTCTAATGTGACTACACCCCTGACTGAATGTGGATTCCCTAACCATAAACCTTGGAATGTCCTAACATAAGTGGTTTAATTAACTGGAATTCATGAGGACATGGCCCAGGGAAGAGTTTCACAAACAATTTCTTAATCTATAAGGGAGACCCATACTAGGTAATGATCTCTGAGGAGGAATCCACGAAAGTAAGAACTAACATCCCATATTTATATTTCAATCTAGAAAAAGACATCCCAAAATAATTCATGGATGTCGCATGCCTTTGGAAAGTGTTAATGTGGGGCAACAACCAGCGCGTCCTTGACAGAAAAATGTGCGTGCACCGACGAATGTGATGGAAATATAAATTGTGAAACCGATGTGAAGTTCTTCTCCTCAACATGGAGATTAGTGGTGTTTGAATCATCAGTTTACTAGAGTATCACCGGATCCAGTTATCTGGCCCCAGGTCCTACCCTGAAATAGTGGTCCTAGCATGAAACACACCAGAAGTTCTGGAAGTTGATCTTCAGGAATCCTGGCCTGTGACATTGTCAGTTTGGATCCTTCTTAACAGCTATAGAATATAGAATGGATTTTTGGAATTGGATGTCGATTTCCTTGATTAAACACTAATGGCTTAATCTCCCTACCTTCTAGGACCAAAGCTATGGTAATAGGAAACTGATCACCACCCACCCACTGACACAGGGGTAGGGGCAGCACTGACACGACAATCCTGCGTGGCTCCAATTCTTCTAAAAATGCATCGACATCTACAGCTGATGGGCGCTCACGCCCCATCTCCCCTTCTGAAATCATTTAATTAAGGGTGATATAGGACCTTGTCCTCTGATATCAGGAGGTAGGGGTTATCCCAACTCAGGATATGGCTCGCCATGATTTAGAGGTGTATGTATCTCATCACCACTGCAGCCCCCAAGGACTATGCAGGGATCCACTGCTCCCCACTCCAACACACAACCATTTTTGGATCCTCTCCCCAGAATGATTTGATGAATCCCTCACCTATTCCGACCAGGTGAGGAATTTACAGGCCACCACAGCAAGGATCTCATTCCAGGGCCCCCATGGAGGGTCCCCAAAAGGTAGCGTTAGTGCCACCACCTGGATCCACAGGCTGAAGAGCAGGTATGTTGTGTACCTTCACCGCTATCGCCGGTCCAGTTAACCTGACGCTAGAGTCAGGTGGAAGCTGAGGAGGATTCCCTCCAAGGGGGGTCAACGTAAGCAACTACCGTGGCTCGTTCCACCTCTGTTGTATATCATCAGCTCACTGTGTATGATGAGAAAAGAATCCCTCATACAACCTGCCTGGATCGAGGCCCCAACCACCCCATGTGTAGACTATGTTGTCTCTCCTAGCTGCAAGCATAGGTAGTGGCCGCTATGGGCCGACCCGCATCAGAGAAACCTAGTGCGGAGGTCCTTCCTTTACTGCCCCCATTAAGAATGTAGTCTCTTCCCGCTTCCATGCTCGACATGGAGGTCTGCCCCATGCTACCTTCAATCTGATTGAGGGTCTTCCCGATGACAGTGAATCTCAGTAAACATGCCTCTTACGTGCTAATGACATCGGGTACGACGTCATTCCTTTTGCCTCATGCCTCTAGTGTGGGGATTTGACACATCCAACCAATCTCCAGCATGGGGCCCTTCCCATGTCCTTACAGCGACCGAGGAAAGTCCACCTCACCTAAGCAATCGGAGAAGTGAAGGTCATCTTTGCTTCATCAGCACCCAGCACTGAAGCCCTACCCGTGTTCGGCTTGACCAGTATAAGGACCCTTATCACACTAACACTGTAAGGAGAAAAAATCATGGAGGTCATACCCATGCTCATACCCACTCCAACGGAGGTCTAACCTACTCTCTCACTTTCAGAAAAGATCCCCAATGCACAACATCTAGTGGACACGGAGGAACTCCATGTGTTCCCTTCGACGTCTGTCTAGGTGCTCCTCGCACCGTGTCACACTTAGGAGGAAGCCCTCTCCATCCCAACACTAGTTCGGTGGAATTTCTTCCTCACACCAGACATATACCATGTCTTGAAGATCCATCCAAGGGTTTGAGGGTGGGTTGTGATGACCACAAAAATAATACTGGGAAGATTCAGACTGAGATCAAACCCATATAATTCTTGGATTCTGAGATGGAATACGACTCAGGAATGGAACCCATGCCTAGATCCTTTGTGTCAAGGTCCGAGGTAGGAACAAGGAATATCATCCTCATCCTTCTATAATGTGAAGTCCATAGGATCCCGACCTCCCATCACAGGTATATCCTAAATGAGGAGGATTTTGCATCTCCCTTGGGTCTGGCCGTGTAATCGCCACCATCATCACCAGAACTACTATCTACCTCAAATAGAGATCACAAAGAGTTATTTTGGGGACTGATGATAGATGAACATCAGCATGTCCACTGCCAGTAGTTGTAGTCCCTGCACCATAAACTATGGTCTCCATACCATATTTATAAGATGTGGTGGCTAAGTCACTACACTCTTCGGAGGATATCCCGAGATGTGGTGGCTTGTCAGCTCGCTCTCTATATTATCCCTCATCTAGCCTACCATCTCAACAGTCTACCTCAGAACTACTACCAGTTTCCCAGCCGCCTTCAGTTGACAAGTGGGGAAATGAAGGCCCAGACCTCGAGTCTGGACCCAGGATCTTATGGGACATTCTCACAGTAGACCACATCCCGTAGATGTTTTGGGTGTTTGTGGTGCCATATTTCAAGGCACCGTAAGCACTCACACAGGAAGAGGTTGGATGCTTTCTCTAGACCTTCTGGGAAACATACTTTTGTCTTCATCATCAACAAGTGACCTACCCCAAGAGTCAAGCTCTCTTCGAGTACATCAGTCAATAATGTCGTTTGGTTTATTTGGCCACACTCCCCATGGCCCAGCATCTCCTGTCACCAGGCCGCCATAGGACCCTCAAAAAACAATGTGCCCTGGGATTTAAAGTACTCTACAGGATAATCAAGGAGGCTTTTCCCTATGTACAATCTTATCGTTGGGGGTAGTACAAGACCCTCTATTTCAATTCTATCAAGAACCAGCACGGTCTGTTGGGTGACATAGAGGATATACCTCTAAGAAAGATCACAGTTACCTTGGCCAACCTATTAGGGGGAGAGAACAACCTAGAACTTCTTAGAGAGGACCTACCCCCCGAGGGAGTATCAAAATTATTGGATCTATTGGGGTGGATTACTCTTCAATAGGGAAATCTACTATGTCTTCCTATACCTACTGATTCATTAACCCTCTACCAGAATATAAAAAAATTCAAAGAGAAAATTGGAGCCCTCAAACCCTCAGACCCATCCAGATCATTTAAAAGGTAGAAGAAGATCTCAAAAAAGCCACGTTGTGTCAGAAATTTGTAGAACACAAGAAGATAGTTGATGACCTCCAAGATGAATTCGTTATGGAGAGAAGACCAGACTATAGTGATCCTTGACAAAGGTAGTTGGGGAAGACACAAATTCCCTCCAGTGACTTGCCTATAGGTGACCTTTATCATCTTGCCCCCATAGATAGGACTGAAGCTGAAGCTTACGGCAAGAGAGCACGATATGTCTCACCAAATACACCTAAGCGGCGTGAAAATCTTCGAGGCCCAGCTCAGGTTCCCTCTACCGCTCCACAGGTCATTCCGAAAGCCACTCCATGATCCTTTGGGCCTACCTATCATGTTGAAGAACCATGCAATTTTCTGGTGGTCTAGGATCTCTATCAAAATGGAAATCCCTGGTGAGATGATCCAATGGATTCACTCATCGCCCACCTTGAGGAATTAGAAACTTGAGAGGTGGCCATCCAACCTAATGGAAATCTATATCCGGCCTGGGAGAATGATATGCTATCACCCCCGGGTTTCAGAAATCCCACCTTTTCCCCCTTCAACAAGACAGGTGATCTTCTGCAGCATCTGGCCCATTTTATTTCAATGTGTGGGCCTATGTTTGGAACTCTAGTGCATCAAGAGGCTGCTAAACACTGATGCTTCATGAAGAAATTTGAAGGGCCTGCGTTCGTTTGGTACAACTGACTATCCTTCGGGTTAGTAGCTAGCTGTGATGATATTCATTGAAAATTTCCCAACCATTTTAGTTCTACCAATTGGAAGACGACTATTACAGACCTCTTCATGTGCAAACAGAGGACTGACCAGTGTGTTGAAGACATTGTCACCCGGTGGAATGGGCTCACATATTACCTTGACATGACTTTGATTCAGGAGATACTATTAATGATGTGTGTAGCGAATGTCATGAAAGAACGGTTCCCCCTATTAATAACTTAGAACTACCCTGAGGGATTTTGAGATTTCTTTGATAATTACTAGGGCCTAGAAGAAGCCTTGAAACAAGCCAGCCAGGCATGCACGTTGCCTCCTGCAATCCTCACGAGGAGGGCCGGTAGGGCTGAGCCAATCGCAATCGCACAAATAGAGTCCCCCTGACAACTGGAAATATTACTAGTGGAGCCACCTCTATAGCCTCTCAGAGGTCCTCCACCTCTGGCGCAACCTCCAGCCCAGCAGCACCCACCTCAGAATCGGCAGGCGCCCCCGTGCAATGCGCTTCCACCACCAAGGCGGGACAACCAGGTCCCACATCTGGGGCAAGCTCCTCCAACCCCTCGCCGGTGTACGGTTCCCATATCCTTCTTTCTAGACAAGAGAAACCAGACCTACTCATTCAATGAGGCTCAGGTCCTTAGTTACTTCTGATGTGCCTTGGAATATGGGATTTTACATTTCCTTGAATGTAGGAGGCCAGAAGAGGTGAACCTCATTGATCTCCCCAACTACTTCCCCTATCACCGGATCATGGGAGACATCCTCAAATAGTTCTATGTGTTTAAGGTCTATATTCAAGACCAGGTTTACAACAATATAGTCAGGTAGGGCCCAACTCTGGAACATGTGGCGTACATATTCTTGAAGCCCGATAGCAGCAGTGATAGCGAAGGTGAGTGGCATCAAGATTCATACAGCATGTCCCAGAAGTATGATGATTGGATGTCTTGTAAGACTGTCTCTCGTGCTCATGGATTAATCATGCACACCTGAATAGGATGAAGCCTGTATAATCTGATGCGTCAACTGCTAATACTTATGAATTGTCATCCTAGCGGTCTTCTTACTGTAGAAGAAATAATTGGTGACACAAGGAAAAACAATGTCCCCTACCAATGTCATCCTCATCTTGTACTCTCAGAGACATCATGCCCCCAGAGATCAAAATTCCCCCCAGGATTTTTCCAGTGGTGCAACATTCATCAATTGAAATTCAAGGGTATGCCTTGGTTAACACCATAGAGCTGGTGAATCCCTACATGATCCATGATGTCGAGGAGCTCCAGGGGGATCCTCCCAACGTCCCAAGCCATCACCAGCATTGATAGAACCACAAATACTTGTGTCGTTGAAGTGACTCAGTCAGCACATCTATCCAAGCTATGTATTCCACCTAAACTAGGAAGAAGGCCAAGGGCAGAGCTCAACATACACAACCATCTTATATGGTGTCGTCAGGTCCGCCTTCATTGTCATTTGTGTTGTCCTATTATGCAGAGGTGACTCAACCACATCATGAACAACCATTTTTCCCTCATATGATAGTCACCCATAGACCTCAACTAGTGATTAGTGAGATATTCCCTACACGGGTCAGCCGCTGGTCCAGCCGACCAGAACCACCATGCCTCATGTCACAGAGCGACCTCCTATAAGTCGAAGTTCATGCTTGGCACAGAAGTATCATGTTCCCAGAAATATCTCCAACATTAAATCAAGGCTTCCATCTTTGAAGATCTTATCTTTCTAGCAGATATGCATGAATCCCTTTTCGAGGCTTTAAGAAGCCACCTCTAGTTTGAGACGGAGGTAGAAGATGAAGAGGCCTTCCAGGCTGAGGCAGTCAAGCATGCGGAATGGTGGGCCATCATCTCATTCTCTATGGAATATGAAGGATCTCCCATATAGAGGCACATTATCACATTTTACATAACCATCCACATCAATGGCGTGGAGGTTTGTCGTTGTCTTGTTGACACAGGCTCTGGCATCAACCAATTCTCGACTCGGACTCTACAAAAACCTAGGTTGTCTGAGGATGGTCCGAGTCCCTCTAACCAGAAAATTCTAGGTTATGAGAGGACAAAACAGTCATAGGTTGGCAATATCCACCTAAATAACTAGTTATGTTGTCTGGTAGCCAGCACCAAATTCATGGTTGTATCCCAAGACATTGCCTACAATGCGTTGATGGGAAGGCCATGGCTCCACATCCATGCGGCAGTCCCCTCATCATATCACTAGTGATTTAAATACTCCCTTAATGGTCATGTGGGTGTGTTCCAAGGTGATGTGTCTCCATTTGCCTCTCGTGAAGCTCTATGACAAGATAAAATACAAACAGATTCAGGCTAACGAGGTTGAGCATGATACGACTATGATCGACCTGTGGACAGATCTAGATTATGCCTACATCTTTACAATCCACTGATTGGAGGCTGCAACTCGAAACATGGTACAATGATTCATTGTTTCTAATATTAGGGGGTTCACATTACCAAGTTAGAGCGATTCCAATAGATCACCTTGTACACCTACATGAATCTGTCCAAGGTGATCCCAGAGCCCCCTACTCCGATAAGGTATAGGGATGTCCACTCCATAGCGATAGTAATACGTCATATGTGCATGTTAAGACGATTTGGGATAAACCGGTTCAAGATAACTCATAACTATTGTTTTGATATCATCAAGCATGGCCCCAGGGGAGGAATACCTGATGGGATAGGATCAACAGCTTTCATCGCTATGATTTCAGTAGCACAGGAGTCCCCTGATGTAGTTTCCACCACCGCTTAGGCATGTACCAGCCTCCCATCAGGATCTGTTGACTCAGAGGAAACTCTTCCTACCAAGGATCCCCACTCTATATGTGAGGAAGAGACTTATGGGATGCTATCCCACATTTGAAGAGGGATTTTCCACCACGGTCTATGAATTGGTGCAAGTGAACCTTGGTAGTGAGGTGGTCTCGAAACCAACATTGATCAGTGCTGCCATGCCCCTTGAGGAGAAACATTAGTATGTGGACTTCCTGAAATAGAACTGTGATGTATTCACCTAGAGTTATGATGAGATTCTAGGACTAGATCCCTAGGTAGTCATCTACCGTCTCGGTCTCCCGGCCAATCATCACGGGTTTAAGTGGCACCCCAGAAAGATGCACCAATCCCATGGTGCCATGGTTGAGGCCAAAGTTGACAAACTTATTTGGGTCAACATTTTCAATGAAGTCCAATATCTGAGATAGTTATCCAATATTTTACCATTCAGAAAGAAGAATAGAAAGATCAAAGTATGCATCAACTTCTGGGATCTAAACCATCACATTCTAAAGGATGATTTTCCCCTTATAGTGACGGAGCTGCTTATTGATGCCACCGCTCTATTCTAGGATTTCTCTTTTAGTGTTGGATACTCTGGGTATAACATGATTCTAATGGATCCCGAGGATGAGGATTCTATAGCCTATAGGGCATCATAAGTTACATTATGTTACCAAGTCATGCCCTTCAGTCCAATGAATGCGGGTACCACCTATTATCATGTTATGCATCACATATTTAAGCTGATTCTCGGAACAATTGTAGAATGCTACATGGATGATATGGTAGTCAAATATTTCAAGCATCATGACCATATCAAAAACCCTGATACATTGTTCGTTGTCCTACATTCTAGTCACATGAAGATGAACCCATTGAAGTGTTCCATTAAAGTCACCTAACGAAAGTTTCTTGACATCGTTTCCAGATATAGGGGAATTGAGATCAACCTAGAGAAGGTCAAGGCCATTAGCTAGATGTCTCCTCCAATAAACAATCGGAAGCTTTGAGGATTCCAAGGTCACTTAGACTAAATACACTGATTCATCATGAATCTGTCTGAAAACTGTAACCCCTTTTCTCGACTCATGAAGAAAGGAACCATCTATGACTAGGATGTGGAATGTCAGACTATGTTTGAAGAAATCAAGCATTATCTACTCCATCCTTCTGTCCTAATTCCACCCATTTCCAAAAAACTTCTCGTCCTTTATGTGACCACCCTAAAGAGATCCCGTGACGCCCTTCCTTCCTAGCAGAACATTGAGGGAACAAGTTTCTATACTACCTAATACAAATGATCCTCAATACAGAGACAAGATACTCTCTTATCAAGAAGATATGCCTCACTCACGTACTTGCAGTAAATAAATTAAGACATTACATGTAACCTCCTGAGGTACAATTGGTGTCCCATGTGGATCTGTGGAAGTACATCATGAACCTACCCATGCTGTCAGTCCATCTAGCTTGGTGGGTACTGATCCGCCAATAGTTCAACATCAGTTTGGTTACTCAGAAGTCTATCAAGGGGAATGTGTTTCCATGCATCCTTTCTTCTCATCCATCCCCCACTAACAAGTCTCTAGACCTTTATTTCCCTGATAAGGAGATCATATCGGCAGACCAAGTCATCCCGTGTTAGTAAATTCACTTTGATGGTGCTTCCCAAAGCCCCACCGACAGAAGGCTCAACGACACCAGACTCAATAGAGTAGGCATGTGTATCATCTTCATTACCCCATAAAAATACATTCTACCAAATTCTTTGCTACTATTAGAAGGATTCACCATCAATGAAGTGGAATACTAGGCTCTCATCACTGGCCTTGAGATGGCCCTTGAGATTGATGTTCCCCACTTGCATGTGAAAGGGGACTCCGAACTATTCATCAAGCAAATCAAGGGTTACTATGCCGTCAGGATTCCAGAGATCATACCACTATTGGAACATACCCTCTATTTGATGGCCAAGTTCCCATCTCGTCCATAGGTTACCCATATCCCACTATAATAAAACGATAGAGAAGATGCCTTATGCAGCCTTACTGCATCACTTGCAGAGCCCGAATAGGATGATCTAATTATCAATGTGGCACACCAGAGAGTCGGCACTCTTGTCACTTCAGATGATGATGACCAACTGTAGGTAATCCACCATACCACCAATGTCTCCACATCAGGATCCCCAGGTCCTCCTAATACAGTGATTGAATTGACTCAGGAATGAAAAAACTCCTTTGTCGATTACCTCCAAAATGGTAATTTCCCGGTAGATCAGGTGGAGAGAGAGCGAATTCGACGCCGCGGATTGCGGTTTACCCTCCAGGACGGTCCTGGTCATGAATCGATCCTCTGGAAGAATGGGTTTTATGTGGTTATCCTCCATTGAATTCACTGAGTTATGATTAATCATGTTATGTAGGAGGTTCATGCTAGCACCTGCGGGGCTCATCAAATAGGACCAAAACTATCTCACCAGATTCAAAGGCTGGGGTATTTTTGGGCCTCCATGATCCATGACTGAACCAAGTCCTACAAAAGGTTCCATGAATTCTAAATTTATGCTAATTTTATGCATTGTCTGCCAGAGCCTCTCCACACTACCATGCACTCTTGGCCATTTGTGGTATGGGGACTCGAATTCATAGGACCATATCCACCTATGACATCCCACTAGTGAAGGTTCATCCTGACCACTAGAGATTTCTTCTCCAAGTGGGAAGAGGCAGTTCTTCTCAAGTAAGTCAAGGCCTATTCCATCATTACCATTGTGAGATCCAACATCATCTACCGATTTGAAGTCCCTCATGCCATCCTCGCCGATAATGACATGATCTTTTGGGCAGCAGAGCTGAATAATTTGTAAGCTAAGTACAACATCCATTCTAACCATACATCTTATTATCATGCACAATAAAATGGAAAGATCAATGCATTCAAAAAAACCATCTCTATCATTATGCAGAAAATGGTTGGTCAAAACAATAAGAGTTGGCCAGACAAGCTCCTCAACACCCTCTAGGCCTATTATACAATGACTCATAATTCAACCAAAGTTACCCCACATTACTTGTTATTCCAAACAAGGGATGTTCTGCCCATAGATATTCGTATTCCCTCAATGCGCACACCTATCTATGGTCATCAAGCCATAAATAATGTAGATGTAATCCTTATGGATGAGTTTGAAGCGCTCAATGAGAACAAGCTTCGTACCCTACACAGTTTGGAAAAGCATCAGAACATGATATCAAGAGCTTCAAATAAGAATGGTTACCTCTGATCCATCTTACAAGGTGATTTGGTGTTGGCCCTAAGGACACCAATGATACCTGGAAGGAAACCATGAAAGATAGATCCCAAATGGGAAGGACCTTACATTTTTCACAAGTTTTACCCCAATGACACATACTGCATGGTTACTGTGGATGGACAGTGTATAACTCCTCCCACCAATTCCATGTTCCTCAAGAAATAATTTTCCTAAGTCACCTAGTCTTGCATTACCCTAGTCTGTATTAGTGACCCCAATGACTTTAAACTGTCCGGTCCTTGATGTCCTTAAATTGTAAAATGTCCCACCTGAAATTAAACTGCATGTCGTCCCACATAACGTTAAATTATATACTCTCCCACATGAAGTTAAATTATGTATCATCCTGCAAGATGTTAAACCGCAAGAAATACATATGGATTGATTCCCACACTTAATGTATATGTAGGACTGCCATAAATTTTAGTCTTTGGGTCCATCCCCATCTCTCAACAACCGCCCTATCATCTTGGCTCCTTGGCCTACGTTCATCTAGGAGAGGGGTATATTGTGTGGTATGGGATTATGTCCTCATTCATGTTAGTTTTGTTACAACCAATAAAGATACCACTCTCTCTTGAGTGCCCTTCACTCCCTTCCCCTACACTAATCTTTTCATGTCAACTTCTCTTAATTCAGATCCCTCAACCCTCTTTAGTGGTTCGCCAATATGCCCAAGAGTTCTCTGGTTCAGAACCATGAGTGTCAAATTTTACCTGGACATGCTTTCACCCATTTTCAGGATTCATTTTCCCCTTCATTTGGGATTTTGTTATCTTTCACATTCGAAGGGACCAAAAATGGCATGGATACATGGAACAAATACTATCCGACCATTATAGGACAATATCCTTGATGGTTTTGAACAACAAATTGATACATGTACCACGTTGTAAATATGGTTAGGGTTGATGCTCATTTGTTGTTCCTATTTCAGGTCACATGATATGGATGCTGTGTTTCGAACCCGGTCAATAGTTATCCTCCATCATCATGCCAATCCCATGAAGACCTAAATTTCAGTTACATGATTCACAACATTTTCCACCCCATCATGTCCAAGTATAATTTCGACATTGTTGGTAATATCCCTTAGTGCGTATTTACACGTTAAGAGGAAAAAACCCCAGTAAGGCGTCATTCAGGGCTCCATACTGACTCCTCCTTTTCATGTATTCCATTTTTTTCAAAGAAATCTTCGGACCTTTTTTCCCACATTGAGTTTTACTCACATGGGCATAGGGATTGGATGGAGGTTTGTGCCTACTTGGAAGAGTTCCGCTTCTCTATGGTCCGAGCTCTAAGACATTAAACTAAGATATATTTAAATGTCCTCTATTTTGAAATATGCATGGCTTGATTCACATCATTATAGGATACATTGAAACACGTGGACACCTCATCAGCATGTCCAAAATCTTATTCTCAAACCTTTTCTAGCCCCTCGGCACCTGGTTCTTTATATGGAATTGTGTGTGGTGTGATGTGGACCTCATCCTCATTCACGGATGGTATTCGTTACCACGTCATGCACATTCCATCTAATGTCAAAGCCATATGACATTAAACTATACCTCCTGGTCCCACATCTCATGAAACTGTTGCATCCTTATTGTACAAAGTTTAAATGCATGGTTGGTCCTATCATATCACCCTAAACTACAATATTATCATCCTGGACACATGATGAAAAATGGTATTGCATTATGATGACCTCACTCGAGGGGATATCATGTTGGGTATTGGTCATCCACCAAACCAATTTTCTATGCCAGCATATGGCCTGATTCCTATGTCGACATCGGGATCCCCATTCCTCAGATTATCAGTTCACAAGGAAAAAAGATCTATCCTAATGGGAAAACAAGATCTATCAAATTCCGCTTCTTTTAGTGTGTGGTCGAGACCCACATGACCATATCAACCTTGGAACTGGTACCTTACCATGCCATCCCTAGATAAATGTACAGATTGATTCCCATCCTCATAGGATATGTAGGAATGACAAGGAATATTGTCTTCGAGTCCAGTCCTTGGAATCAAAAGTCATGTTCCCCCTATTTTTCATCCCCTTGGGAAGAAATCTTTTTGGGAACCCTTTAACTACAACTCTACCCAGAACAAGTTTGGGATGCCCCATGGTAGTCATGGGATACACTAGATCCCTAACTAGGGAAGTCCTTTCAAAAGAATGTATGATCTCAGATCAGACCAATGCGCCCACCTAACGTTTCTTCACCACGGTGGCATAATTTCATGAGTGTTGGACTCCATTCGATCATCCCGTCATGCCAAACTCCATGATTTGTGTGCCCTTTTCTTTGAACCCTTATCCTATTTCACATCTACAAGAACCCCCAAATGGTATGGATTCTTAGCGTATTTCTTGTCTACTATCTTGGGATAGTATTCTGGGAGACTAATGGGTAGCATTTTGAGTTAGGCCCTGTGTTTCAATCATGGTCAACAGTCAACCCTCATTTGTTATCTCCATTTTAGGCTAACTCAAAAAGGATACAATGTTTTGAATATAGTGAATGGATAACCATCATTTTCATTCCACCACACAGTGTTCTGAATCCTGGGTGTCATAATTCACAATTTCCACTCCCCAATGTTCAGATTAATTCCAAATGCCCCAGGCGTTACCCTACTCATGCACTTGAGCACATTGGGAAGACGAAATTCCGAATGTTATGAGATCTTAATTCACCAGACGAGACTCTTCCTTTTCACTCAGAAATCTAGATTAGTTGTTCCATCCCCAGATTCCCAAAGATTGGTTTGCACTCTTATATTCAAATGGAATGAAAATGTGGTCGTCCCTGGTTTCTCGCATTAGGCCCAACCCATGTAGGATTAGGTACTGATCACTGGATTTTCTATGAATGTAACAAAGAATGCAATAAACCATAAAAAAAATAATAGAAGTCATGCATGAATATAGAAAAAATAATCAAAACATGAATTTGAATTCCAAAGATACATGTGTCATAGTACCCGAGGATCAACCCCTCCCATGGAATGGTTGACCTCGTCAAAATAGAATTGTAGCTCCGCCACCTTCTTGCTCGTGGCGTCCAATATCCCCTTGTCCCCTGTTTAGTTCCCGCTCCTCCTCAGTAGAAATGGGGCCCAATTCTTCAGTTGTAATCTGGGTGCACTCCTCGTCACACCAAACTATAGCCATCTTAATTAAGGCCTAATTAATCTGCTCGTCGGCCTCTGCCAGATGGGCCTTCAACCGCGATATAATCTCCCACTGTGCGTTGAGGAAAGCAGAATGTTCATCTTCCCAGATGTGCAGCTACTGAATCTCATTTTCTGCCTCCTGGAGCCTATTGTTGTTCATTGCGTTTCTCTGCTTCCAACTCACACAAAAGACATGGTCGTATTCCCAGATCTTCTCCGCCAAGAGATCTCAGACGAGCATATGGGGACCTTGGCCTTCCACCCCACCAGAGCACAATTCTCACAAGCAAGACTGAATCGTCCCCATATTGTCTATCAATTGTACTTGAGGGGTTTAATTGATGAAGCATTTAATCAGATTCCATGACCGGCGATAGGAAATTTTCATATCCTCTTCATCAGAAGTCATCTCATCCAGAAACATGGTGTTGGAAGGCTCATACGTACAGAATTCCCCAAGGAACTCATCAGCAGGGTCTACATCAGGTGTCTAGTCATGTAGGTCAGGACCCTCATAATCTGTTTGCCCCCCCCCCCCGTCTTCAGATTCTACCGTGATAATTTCTGTTGCACCCCTGCTAATGGTCACACCAGTAATCTGAAGCACTATAGATTGGTCAGATAGAGTATCCAATTCAACTACCACCTACATTACCCTAGGAAAGGGTCCGTTGGGAGTACCAACCAACCATTCCAAAGAAGCCCACACCATTTTAAGAACATTGAATGACAAAAATCACATAACTATTAGTTGGCCAGATCAATGGATGGAAAAAATGAATTCTGTAAAGGGGACATACATAGAACAAATTTCAAGTCTCTCTCTAGGGTTGTTTCCATTGGGACCCCGGGGAATGGCCCCCCGTATATTGTTGGAATGTCTTAAAACCCTAGAGGATCCAACTTGGGTGACCTTGCCCGACGGTACATGGTAATCAACATAGCCATGGGAATAGATCTTAAAGGCCCCGCATCTGCATCTAATGATGGGTGAAAATGGGTTCTACGTATGAGGTCCTCCTACACAATTCAAATATTAGGGAAGGTCCAAAGTAACCTGGAAGCAGATCCCAGGGATGAGACTTAGGGTTTTACCTCTAGAGCCTCGGCCAACTCCTTGAGTTCTAGGTACAAATCACAAACATGACCTTCCTCAAAAAGGATCCCTCTACTGGAATCCTTCCCCCAATATGATTTGTTCAATTGTTCTGGTAGAGGAAATCACTCCCTCAGTTTAGCAGCCAACATCTACGAAGGGGTTGTACGATCCATCAACACCTTTACCCGATATATCATCTGACGCGAGGCACCCAAGGTGTGCATGAAGTCCTCTATCTCAGCCCGGTATTACTCCCCATAGTCTGGGACACCGCAATGTCTTCCCTTATAGGTACTATCTACGGAAAATCCATTCCACGATGGTTTAGGTTTTCCCACATCTTGGACATGCTGAGATATTTCCAGTTGACATCCCAAATTTCCCAAGATTCTGGGAAGACAACTTTCTCTAGCATGTCTATATGTCGCATCCTCTTCCCCAGGGCGTGGGTCGATATCCTGAAAAATCATCTTGGTGGCCTCCCCTATGGATGACTTTCCTCCTCTGGAACTGCCGGGTCCGCCACTCCCGCATACCTTATGAATGGTGTAGGCCTCACAACCACTACAACTCCACCACAAAGAGATGTCCTCTCTGCCTTCTGGCCTTAGCCATGAGGTTGAGAAGGCACCCTATTGCTACGCCAAATGGTTTTCTACTTCAGCATCTCCCTAGGGTAGGTTGCCTCAAAACTTTTGGAAAACTCTTTCACCAATTCGAAGACGGACGTGGGCAGAGGCATCTTGTTCTGCATCTTCCCATATTCCCATGTGAACTTGAACCACATCTTCCTCATCACATATGGTTGGTCCTCATAGAACACCCCCAAATAGACCTACAGGGTTTACTACTGCATACACCGAAACTGCCTTGCGAATCGATGTACGGTGTATGGTTCACATAGGCACTCGCGGTCCACCTGTGCCTCTAGAAATCTTCCTCGAAAGGCCAAGAGGTAGGATCGATGATCCTCCATTACTTGTCCATCATCTATGAATACACCTTTTGTAAATGGGAATGGATGAAAATTGAATCCTTCTTCCTTCCAGACCCAGTTCATTACCACCTGTACGGTCAGCTCAGTCGAAAAGCTCCCTATCGCATTCAGAATGGCCAGGTGGAAATTTGATCCTGGAGGGGACATGGGGTTTGGATAATCATAGATAACTATGACATTCTCCGCTATCCCCTCATACAGAAGGTGGAATGGCCCGCATATCCTCTATGACATCTTCCCCTTGGTGATATTCCACATAATCTTGTATAGGTTGGCGAGCATCGGGATCCCCATGTTGACCCACCTTCCTGTCTCCAAAATGGATTCCATGATAAACGTGCTCGGTATCACTCCCATGTTTGTGTCTCTCACCGGTAGGATCCAACTGCAGATGAGTGTCGCAATGAATGAAGGCTACCTAATTACTGGTTGTTGCTCAGTACTGATGCTGAATTCCAACATCTTCCACTGGATATCCTCCAAGAGATGCTAGTACGAGTGATCCATGCCTCATTTAGAACCCTTCGAAAATGTTTGAGGCCTCACTAGAAACTACCTATCATTCAGGAAGTTCAGGAACTTCTTGAACTATCATCTAAAATTGAAGTCTCTCACTGCTTCTATGTACTCTCCTATCACCTGGTCCATCAATGCCATCGTCATTGGTGGAATCTGCTCTAGGAATTCCTAGGAACTCATAACAGGGAGGTACCCATCATACATTTCCCCCAATATTGGGACCCCCGAGATCTAATGCATGTCCCATAGACTGATGCTCACCTCTACACGGTGTAAATGGGTGTTATTGGTCCTTGAAGACCATATGCTTCGAAAATACAGCATTAGCTACTTCAGCTAATAAATATTGAATTGGGAGGCCAAATCTACCATATATAGGTCCACTCTCCTATGCTATGCCTTGAATTCTTCACACAAAGAACCTACCAAGTATGCCTAGCCCTAGTCATCTGTGACTATGCCGCCCTGGGATATATCCCACTCATTAGACCACCCCTTCCCCAGGTTCCATAAGGCCGCCTTCAAGATAGTATAGTACAATGGGGGAAACGTCTCTGACTATAGTTCCTTCCTGTAAATGTCGCTTAAATGATTGTACAGACAATCAGTGTTGACGGTCGTGATGTCCTCCTAGGTATGGCCGTTAGTCACCCTGAACCACTATCGCTGACACGACATGCTCCTAAACCAGTAAGCTGGCTCATCCTTTCTCACTTAACAGATGATGACATCAACCCTTAGGCCGAATCTGTACAAAGGAATCCTCCGTCACATAAAATCTTTTTTCTAGCTATCCGATAGCAGATCCACTAGAAAATTAATGTAAGAATGTCTTCAAACAGGCTCCCTTAGACCCAATATATACTCCATCTTATCACTCTAGGATGGATCTCCAAGGAACCCCCTAAAATCCCCATGGTGAGCCATTACGGTTTTCGAGATATGGATGCTTTTCATTATGATTTGTGACACTCATTCATGGAGATCATTCATGGAGACCAATCGCGGAGCTTGATCCCATCAATGAAATCACAGAGCCCAGCCCCAAACTTCATACGCAAGCTACAGAGAACACCATCATGAAGTCAATGACTCGCTATGCGCCGTGAAGCAGATGTCCCAATTAGCAGAGAGCAATCACGGATTATGCAAAGCTTTGCGAATCAAGAATGATAAATGCGAAAATGCCGAAATTAGAGAGGACAAAAGAGAGGTTAGCCTCCTCTATTTATAGGCGAGGATGCCTTGTGCATCACAGCGCGTCAATCCTGAGCGAGCTTAATGGCGTGATCGGCCCGCACATCACCTATTCACCATGCCATCCTCCTCTATGGGTCTTCTTCTCGATCAACCAGGGAATTTTGGTGATTTCCCCTCAGACTTCAACCCTGGTCTTTTCATCGGCACCATGTTGGAGTGGGTAATTTTTTTGTACTAAAATTTGGTAAAAGGATAAACAAATGTGAGGCCATTGGAGTGGCCTCGCGAAGCTCACCCATGGAGCCTTATGACATTGCGGTCGGTGCAAACCCCCCCCCCCCATTGCAAAGAAACATTCGTGCAAGGAGGCGGGTGGCTCCATGAACAAGATTGACATTTGTGAAGCATCCATGGAGCAAGGAGATGTGAGGCTACACGATTCTGACAAAATTCCATGGGTCTTCACGCTGAGTGAGTTCTTCCTCATGGTGCCTATTTCCTATAAATACCGGTCTCCCCTCCAGACCAAATGATGGATCTCCCAACCATTCGCCTTCTTAACATTCAAATCATAAAGAAAATTTATCTCTGTGAACCATGAGCTCCTAAAGGTATTTTATCATCACAAAGTTCCATTCCCCTTGCTTGAATCCAATCCCTCTTCAGAGAGGGATGCCCTTCGCAGAGCCCACATGCCTCAATGAAGGAATGGGGTCCCCAAGGGGACTCAGAACTTTGAGGAGCACTTATGCTTCACAAAATACACTCCTTTCACATGTTACCCACATCCTGAGGTAGGGTGACTGTGTTGCACGAATCACATTAGTTCACAATGCTATGCTTCACAGAGCACCCTTTCTTCATGAAGCACTGCTCTGTGAATTCCCTTTCAATTCACAAAGCACCTTCCATATGCACATTTTCCCTATGCCTAGGATAGATCGCTTCACTTTGTGAATCACACCACTTCGCAAAACTCCACAATTACATGGAGTGCCAAAGCTTCATGGGGCTTCTACTTGTGATCCACTCTGCTCAACAACTCTTCTTCCCGTGTGACCCTTTCGTTTGCATGAAGTAATTTAAAAGTCCCTTAGGTGGAACTTACCTTTTTGTTTCACAGCCTCATGCTTCTTCACATAGGCACACTAATGGATACTACTTCTTCACATAGCCACAGTAATGTGGACCCCTTAGTGGATCACTCCATGACACCCTAACACCACAACACTGCCGATGGATTTCCTCACCCCAAGGCGTGCGGGTATTAGTAATATAAGACCTAGGGATGCGGAGTGAACTCACCTCGTCCGAGCTATAGGATATTAAACTACCAACCACCCTCGTCCTCAGCACATGATGTTAAACTGTAGCATCGCCTTGTGATTCACACGTGGGGTACCCCACCGCGGACATTCTCCATGCCCGCTCGTCTCCACGGGAGTGAGATCTTCCTCACATGGAATGAGATCCTCTTTAATAGAGTGACGTCTATCTGTGGTAAAGGATTACCATCTTGTTTTAAGACCATATACTTTCTTGTAAGAGGTGGCATCCCTGGTCATCCTATTTTCTTCTTTTCCAAAGTATAAGAGGCGATAGCAGAACAGGGACCTTCGTTATCCCGCCCCTGTCCCTATAAGATTTCTTGTCACCGAGCCCTCATCCTAGAGTAAGTCTTAATATTCATCTCCCCAAGCTACTTACCAAGAGTAAGTCTGAGTTTCTACTTTGGGATGCTAACCATGTGTAATCCCCCCTCCACTTCCCACAGACGATCCTTTCGTGAGGTGATCATCAGGTCCTCGCTGCTGATTTTTTATCACGTAGAGCATTATTCATATGGGATTAGAGTAAGAGTCAACCATGACATCTTCTAATGGAAGCCAAGAGTGTATTCCCCCCACAACAACATTCCAAAGGACAAATACTTTGACCCTTGCCATGGCAGGGTACGTTGGAAGCCTCCCTGAGGTTGAAGCCCGACAACCATTGGTCCCGACCCCCTTCATGTCGGTTCAGAAACAAATTTCAGAACTACATGGACTTTGATCCTTTCCAAGGAAAGGTATATAGGAAGCCTCACTGAGGTCAAACCGGAAAACCATTGTTTATAACCCCCTTCACATCGGTTCCCCAACACCATTCCAAACTACGCAGACATTGATCTTTTCCAAGGCAGGGTACGTAGGAATCGTACATGAGGTTCATGCCCGAAAAAAATTGCTCTCGACCCCCTTCACGTCGGTACACCATCACCATTATAAATTATGTGGACTTTGATCCTTTCCATCATAGGGTACGTAGGAAACCTCCCTGAGTTTCAAGCCCGAAAACCACTATTCTCGCCCCCCTTCATGTCGGTTCAATAACACCATTCTGAACAATGTGGACTTTGATCTTTTCTATGGTAGGGTTTATAGGAATCATCCCTGAGGTTCAAGCCCAACAACCATTGGTCCCAACCCCCTTCACGTCATTTCACCACACCATTCCAAACTACGCAGACTTTCATCTTCACCATGGCAGGGTACGTAGGAAGCCTCACTAAGGATCGAACACATCTAGAGGCAAGTCGTTGTCACATTTGATAGTAACCCATTGAAGTCTTCAATCAATAGTAATCCATCGTTAGATAAACTACATAGGTTTGATACATGTCTCCTAGTCAAGGTACGTTGGAAGCCTCCTTAAGTTCCGACCCTAAACATGGGTAAACGTTGGTGTCCCCCCCTCTTGGGCCCCACATCTCTAGTCCGCCCCTCGAGTATCATACCACCCCAGGCTGTGCATGAGCCCAAGTATGTCGTCAAGTTGTTGTCCTCTCTGCAAACCCCGATCTCATACCCCAACTTAGAGATTATACTTCCTCTATGTCTCTTCTATATGGGTAGCCTCCTTATGCATCCCATAATATCATCGAACTACATAGAATATGATTCCCTACCATAGGGATACGTAGGAAGTCTATATGAGGCTCAATCCCAACATAATTGTCTCCTTCAAGATGGTTCCATATCATTCTTCATACACTCTCAACCATCCATATCCATCATGATGCTTACCTGGGATACCACATCTTGGTGGGACCATGCCATTCACCACTTCACTGCTCCTAGAACTACCTTGGTAACAAAGCATGTGTTAGACCCAATATCAGTGCACTATCTATTTCCTGAGGTCAAACCCATCTGATCCACTCTTGTCAATGTTTTGATTAGTCCGATCTTTCTCCATTAAACATTAAACTCACGGAATACCCGGTGTTAAACATGGAAAGCTGAGTAAAACCTCAATGACATGCCTACGTCACATAATTTCCCACAATCGACATGGGATTCATTAGGCTTCTACGCCCTGGGGAAGACCTATCATAAATGGAAGAAACTAGGATGTGCATGTGTTCTAGTGTCAAGACACGCCAGTGATGTCCGATGTGACTACTCCCATAACTGAAGGTTTCTACCCTGACCAGACCCCTTGGAAAGTCTTGACAGAAGAAGTGTAATTAACCGTCATCCATGATGATAAGGAACTGGGAAGAGTTTCATGAATAATGAATTAATCTATAAGGGATGATCAGACTAGGTAATGAGCTCCGAGGAGGAATCCACAGAATGAGGAATCAACATCCCATCATCTGGTATCAATCAAGGAGTAATCATCCCTGAATATGTGATGGATGCCACCCACCATTGGAAAGAAGGAATGTGGGGAAATAGCCTGCGCGTCCTCAAGAGATGGATGCTTGTGCCCTAATGAAAGTGTCAGAAACAATATTTATATCAATCATCTGATCACTATTGAAGTCATATATTTTCAATGTAAATGATACTTAATGGACATTTAAACCAAATAAAATAAAGAGTTCATGTGTTGTATATAAGACATTAAAATAAAAGGAATTTTATAAATAAATTATCAGGTCATTTCCGGGGCCATGGGTTTAGATTAATCAAAACATTCTTTCAAAATTGAGTGTACCAAAGAACATGACATGGTATTCACATTTTCTAGAAAATAGTTACCTTTACATAACAGTGATATGTAATGGTAATTAAAATGTTACCACTGTGTGAGTGGTCTTCAAAATGTAACTTGAGAATTACTATTACATGAAGAGTTTATATATAGGTATTTCAATTCTAACCATTACAATAAATGGTCTACGCAAAGATAATATATAAATTACCTTTATGTGAAATCATTTTTAGAAAGGTTTTTATGGTTTTAAATGATGTTAAAAGGAAACCCCCAATCTGATTCCATGGTAAGCGTGTTAGGGTTATTGTGTAAAGTTAATGTTGTGTTTTAAAATCTTATAAAAAGGTAATAGATGGTTACCCTTTCTCATGAGATTTTATTTAAAAGAGTGGGGGTTTTAGCCAGTTGACATTTACAAATTTAGTGCTTTGTAAAAGTTTAGTTCTTCTACACTTTCGTAAATAGTTTATATATTGGTAGTTGAAGTAAACCATTACATAGAATATGAATTTAGTGCATGGGTAAAAATAAATGGTTTAAAAATTGTTTTTATAATTAAAAATTATTTTATGATTCAAAAAATGATTATAAATAATGAAAAAAAATTTATTTTTTGAATATTAGATTTATATGGAATTTATATATAAATTATCTAATAATAAAATTATTAGAATAAATTATTTAAATTTTTATGAAATTATTATCATTAAATAATTATTAAATATTAAATAAAAATATTTTAAATAAATTTCAATCAAATTGTATTCCGTGTCTTATGATCTAGAAATAAAAGGTTTATTTATACATTATAATCACAATTTACAAAAATTTATCATTTAAAAAATAAGGCCAAAATCTAAAATTTTCATGTTTGAAATTATGAATTAATAATAATTAATTAATTTTAATTGTTAAAATTAAAGAAGACTTGTTTGGATATTGATTAACCATCATAAAATGAGTTTTGATTATTGTTTTGATAATTTTTTAAGTAATGTTATGTATAGGATATTTAAATTATGTGAGATGTTTTCATACATAAATTTTTTTTATGTTGTATATAATTCATGAAATTTCAAAAATTAGAAATAAAACCCCATATAATTAAGATTATGAATGTTCCATTGTTTTTTTAATTTAAAGGTTATATATTAATGATTATGGAATTTCCATAATATTAAATATAAAAAATATAAAAAATTTATAGATATATTTTATTAATGAATTATTTATAAATCATAATCTATTGTTTAAATATAAAAATTGTTCATTTATTTGAGAGTTATTACATATATTATTATACATTCTAAATTGTTTATATTATTTATATGTGTGCATACTCTCATATACTACAGTTTTAGATCATTGTTTGTGGATTAATATTTTCTAGCAGTGTAACAGCTTGACGCTGGAGTGGTTTTAGTTTTTTTCTTGAGAATTTGTTTTCATCAACTTGCCGATAATAGATGAAGGGTTATTTACAACATATGTCTATTTATTCTTGGTAATGATCTATGATTTATGTGGTAGATGGATACTAGAAAGGTTTGGCCAAGTAATGAAATAGATCACATTATTCTTATAGTGTAATAGGACACCAAGCTCGTGATTGTCCCTACCAGATGGATAATTTAGGACATATAGTGTGGAATAATAGAGGGACCTCCCAATCCAAGATAGCATAGAGACCAAGGATCTCCCTAATATAATCAGGATAAATCATTTATAGGTGGCTATATTAGAGGATCTTGTGGTGTAAGAGTAGCTATGTTAGAATTTTTCTCCAGTATATTCCAACCATCGACACCTTCAAGTTGTCTAGATAAGGGACAAAATATCAGAGGAAATGGAATAGGTTATATTTAAGTGATATATGGATTATATATGGTAGTTTCAAATTATCATTTTGATATAATCTAGGTTTTCACTACCTTTTCATTCATACTCATTGGAACTAGAAGCAATACTTCTTTTTCTCCATAATTATTTGTTTAGATGTTATAGATTCCAGTTGAGCCTTAATCTCGATCTCTTCAACTAGAGATACCTAATGTCATAGATCTTACTCTCAATCATATATACTATTAGTATGGGATTACTCTCAATAATGAGAGATTTTGTGAATATCTCATCATAGGAGGGATGTGAAACTGTGATGAAATTTTGTGCATAAACTTATTATTTATAGTCTTAGTGGCTAGTGTGAAACAGAATTTTCAGAATATATATAGTCGTAATTACTATTTCATTATTGTATCACGATCACTATTAATTTTTTTCATAACAGTTTAGAGATTGATCAATATGTTGAAACACACAATGTAATTTTATGAATTTAAATCCTTCATGGGAAGAAATATTGAAATCAAATACATATAAGGAATAGTTTATAGGATAATTTTGAGACCATATCTTCAAGGGATTAACGATAAATTAGGATTTAATATTAGACTGAGTTTGATGGATATCTAGAGGACTAAGTGTTCATGTATTGTATTATATTTTTTATATTATTAATGTTTATATATTATATTAAAATGGATATGATTAACATTGTACCATGTAAAATAGTGGAGATACACTTGTGGCTAATGTGATTCATTTATCTAGTACCAATGAAGAAGGTCACATTAATGTGAATATTTCATGCTTTAGCATCATAAAAAAAACGCAGGAGTTTGATTATATAATACCCAAAGTACTTATTTTACAATGAAAGTGGGATGATAACATGAGTCTAGATAGAAATGATAAATAATGATTCATAAAAGAAGGATTTTGTATGTAATGTTATAAAGATGAACCATTTTTAATTGAATGATATGTATTACATGTATTTTATGTTCTATATCCTACAAATAGAAACTGGTAAATTATTCTGTTATCGACCAAAACCAGTAAAGGGTCAAAATTCAATAAAAGTGGTGATGAACCTTTATTAGGTATGTCGTAATAATTTTTTAGTTTTCCCAAAGTGGATGGGGTATTTTATGTTAGTGGATATCATAATGAGGGGATTTGGATACTCGATAGATGGGAAAAATCCCATCCTTCTTTAAAAAAAGATTGTTCAATAAACAATTTTTTTTTTGTAATATACATTATGTTACAACATTGTATTATATATACATTGAGTCATTTATGTGATCTAAATTAAATATTCAACCACTTCAATAGATAATGACTTTTACACATTTTGATGATCCCATTTCAGAGTAACCACATGTTTCTCAACATACTGATGCTCACAATGAAGTGGGAAATGGAGTTTCCACACATTCCATTTATACCAATCCATATGAACACTATATTGATGATGATCGATCCAATGAAACATTAGATGACGGACATCCTATGTCCGTGAACAAATAGGAGTGATGTAAAATGTTAGTGTTAATAAAAAATTTATGGTGAGAATTAGACTAATCAAATTTAAGGATGGTTGGTAACCATGTGGCCAACCTATTAACCCCCAAAAGCAATATTTAATAGATACATTGATCTCACCAATTTAATGAACATTCCATTTGATGTAGTCATGTGGAAAAATGTTTCTCTCATTCTTAAGGAACTAATTTGGGAAGAGTTTAGTTTAACATAATGATATGCATGCTTTATTTTACTAAAAATAATAATGAAATTCCACTTTACCGTTCATTATTCCATAAATAATTTGTAATAGATGACTACCAAAAGAAATTTGTATCAATGCTAACTATAAAGGCTCATATAGGCTTTTAGAAAATTCATACGAAGTATCATTTCTGATATGCCAAAGGGAAAATAAACCCACACCCATCACAGATGTACACACACCTTATAAACCAAAAAACAAGAAATACATTTATTAGTCATCATGAGGAGACAATTTTTTTAGTACATTTTGATTGGTGATACATTTATTGATAAAAGGTATATTTATCACTTTTATTGAGAGTTTCTAATTTATGAAATAGTAACTGAGAGCTAAAAAAAGAAGCATACAGCAAAACCACCGTACCACTACAATAAAGCATGGATGGGGTACACTTCACATGAAAAAATGTATGTATTTTAAATCGATATTAATACTTTTATGTGACATAATACAAATAAATAATTATATTCCTTAGTTTATATGATTATTTGATGGATGAAAATCCAAGTCCACTTCCATCTCACATCTTCTGTTATAAAAGGAGGCTCATATAAATAAAGATGGGATGCTAATATATGAAAACTCCAAAAAAAGTTTGGGAATAATGTGTTAGTAAGACATAATAAAAAAATTATTCATTAAATAAGTATTACATAATAATTAGTTATTTCCCTACACTTTTATTCTAATTATTCATAATAATCATAATCACCTATTCTCGATGAACAACAATAATTAGTTTCATTAAAGCTGTAGAATAATATGGTCGGGTTAAATTTGTATGTTTTGGGGTGTAAACATGAACATATTTGGGAAAGGAAATAATATGGTTTATTAATATAATAAAATGGTTGAAATACAAGAAATTTAAGATAATCTAGAAAACAAACTCAATTAGTACTCTGAGTAGATAGAAAATGTTATGAGAAGGTAATAAAGATAAGAAACAATGAAATAAAAACACGTGCATGATGATCCAAACCACCCCACCAGCATGTTGGTGAGTCATCCCCGATAATGAAATACCTCATATGAGGTATTAAATTTAATCATAAACATTTTTATGTAATTTGATTCACATAAAAAATGATACCGTTTATATATTGATATTCTTTTGGGTGAAAATGATTGTTATTTATAACTATCATCACCCAGAAAATTATTTTTTGTGAGGGGTAAAATGTAAAATATATAAGTACATATTCCACAAAAAAAATAACTTCTAATAGGTCACCTAAGGGTGGCCATTCATGTGCCACATGATTTGAGAGTTGAGCTCCCTATTCCAATTAATGATCTGAATGGTTATACGATCGATCTTTCTATTGTAACTTTTATAGCATGATCATTTGATTATATAATGGAGGTATATATTTCCAAAAATTTTAATGAAAAACCATTAATAATAAATGAAAAATGACTGAAAGCAATGATCTTTATTAGATATGGAGAAAATGAATTGGGGAAATGGAAGGTCGAATGAAAATTATCCAAAGGAGAAACCAGTCAATCAAAAAAAAACTTCAAATAGTACCATCACCCCTCTAGTTCATCTTCCACATTTACTAATTTTACATGTTCATGTTGATACAATGGAAAAATTTCATGATACAAGTATATTTTTATGAAGAAAAAATTTATAGAGAGGCCATTATAGACTATATTGGTCTTTATAATGTAAATGAAATCCTCAATAATGAATTACTATGTGTCTTAGTGATAAATGCATACATGAGGGGTGTTTTCATATTTTTTTCTAATACCTAATCAACTATGTTAATTATGACTAAATTATATTAATATTTTTTCTCAACACTATATATAGGTACTATTTTATGGGGAAACCATGGAAAAAAATTTGTTCATTATTCCTAACGTAATTCCTTCACAAGCATTCTCATTGTAACCAATGAAATATGATGTCATAGTGGACAAACTGGCTACAATGTTAGAAAGAACACTTACAGATGATAAAATCTTATTAATACCCATGATATAGGGGTAAAACTATATGATTTAATCATATACAATATATTTTCAAATCCTTTCATTACTTATTCATTTATGTTTTTCATGACGTAGTGGTTACTATAACACCAAATAATTCATAGTAAGTTATTTCCATTAATATTATTCAATAGCTTGCGCTACACGCAACACCGAGTTTGAGTGCACCACGGCTTACAATAATAGCCATTCAAAAAAGTGTCTATGAATAGTAAAAACGAAATTTTTAATTTAAAATACTCCATATAATTTTATAATCCATATTATTTATTTCGTAGATAAAATATTATAACAAAATCATTTTTTAGATAAAATAAATATTTTCCAAAAAATTAAATTTTACCGCCTTTTAGTGGAAAACCATCTTTAAAAAAAATATTTGACACTTTTATATATTCAATTTAATGAAAATAAATTCTTCTTTATAAGATGTACATAAAAATGTAGTTTGAATAAATTTTTGGTACTTTTATGATAACTTTCATATTTTGATAAATATTGAAATATACTAACTATTAATTGAAACAACTTTTTTAATAAAAATAATTTGTAGTGTTAAATTATGTATTTGAATGGTTTGAATGGATTATGAGATTATATTTTGATCATTTAATACAATGTAGTTCCTTATAAGTAATTTCAAATTTAAATTTGACATAATCAAATGCCAATATTTTGATAGTTTTTAATATTTTAAAAACATATTTTTGGTTTTGAAAATGGGAATTAATTTTAAATTAATTAATGAAACTTCTATGTTTTTAATATGGTTAAATATACATTATTTTTCAATTCAGAATATCAAAATTCTATTTGGTTTAATTTTTGTCATTTTTCTGAAAACTTTCATTTTTTGATGAATAGTGAAAGACACGACGTTCTTGTTTAAAACTGACTTTGTATTTAAATAAATAATTATTTTATTTAAATTTTTTTTAGTCAAAATAGATACATAATCCATATATACGTTCAATTTAATTCATTGACGTAATATTATAATAATATTAGATATAAAAAAATTTATTGAACTTTTTACTGTCTGTTACCCATTGATGTGGTAGTGTTTTCACACACTTTGCCACATCCTTTTTGTATTTTTTATTAACTATTTTATATTAAATTTTTTTATTAAATAATTAATAATTATTGTGTTTTTAAATTTGGTGTGTAAAATAATCAATTGTTGTTTAAATCATGTGTTTTTAGCATTCATTGTTGTTTTTTTAAGTAATTCATAAATTAAATTTGTCCTGCGAATTTGACTTGTATTTATTTATTCTTTTATTTTTAAATTTTTTTATTCCAGTTACTTTATTAATTTATTAATTTAATTAATTAATTCATTATTCTTTAAATTGTAAATGAATAACTCATTTTAGTTTGTAGTCTTATAATAATTTAATTAGTTCTATCAATATTATCTTATTCAATTAATATTTTTATTCTTTATTTTAATTAATTATTTAATTAATTGGTTAATTAATTTAAGCAAGTAATTGTAACAATTTTTATAATTTCAAGAATTAATTTGTCATAAATAGTAATAAATTAATACTTTTTAATAAAGAATATTTAATTTTATCTTATTTATTTAGTACTTAATTTTATTCTTTTTAAATTAATTGATTAATTCATTAATTCATTATTTTGTATTGAAGTTTTAATTAATTTAATTTTTTGATCTATTTTCGTTTGTAGTTGTTACAGTTCACATTGCTCTGCCACCGTTTTCTGCTCACGGTGCCACCAGTTCCAACATGCACAGTTTCACAATTACGGTCTCCCTGTGAGCATCACTCACAGTGCCACCATATTCCCTACTTCACTCTCTCACTGTTCTAACCAACAACGGTTTCACACCGACCGTATCCCCCACTTCACGGTGCCTTCATCCCATGCCACTATTTCTTTCTTTCTCATGGGGACACCACTACCCGCGCTCACCATTCCCCCTCTTCTGATCTAGCCATCTTTGTCCACACAGCTCACCACCCACGAGCTTGCATCCCTATGCTTGGACTAGTCTTCCCTGACCTTACCATGAACCCACACACCTCTCCTTCACTGGGGACCACCCTCTGAAGCCGCATCCCTTTCTGATCCGCACCACTAGTGTCAGTTCCTACTTCAGCCTTGCCTTCCACCCCTCACTCAGTCCACCTTCTTCCACCATTCGATCTTCCCGCTGCACATCCCTGGTACCATCCGAGCCTTTGGCCTACATTGTATCACCCTAACCCGCTCCATCCACGTCATGAATCATTACCTTGGCTACTCTAGGTCGACACATCGAACTAATCCATGCCACCCTTCAGACAACGATTAAAGACCACCCCACGACCGCTCTCAACCCCAGTGGTTGCCCCTGCTGGAACACCCACCCCACTACAGCCTCTCCTCCTCTTTCCCTTCTACCCCTCCTTACGAATAGAACCCCCTCCCCATTTTCGTTGCTTCATTTTTCTTTTTTCTTTTTTAATTATATTTCATTATATAGTATAATAATATATATATATATACTATGTATTATATATCATATACAACACTATAACAATTATATATTAATAAAAATATAACGTCTTATATATAATATTAATGTGTCATAATAATATATGTTATTAAATATATATAATATTAATTAGACATATATTAGTATTTAAAATATTATATATTTTGGAATATAAATATTAATAAGTATTTTTATTAACTAATCTATGTAATAATATTAATATATAGTTATTTTGGTTTCTTTTTATTTGTTTAACTTGTTTCTTGGTTTTTTGTTGTTCCATTCAGGGGAAGATACTGGTAGAAGTGGGGATAAAAGAAGTTCATGGGAGAGATGCGAGAATATTCGTGAGTTTGTTGTAGGTAGGTTGTTTGCACTTGTAAGGAGTTAACATAAAAGCTGGTGACAAGAGTACTCAAAGATGCGCCACATGGATATGCTATCAGCAGAGGGAGGGTTGTAGCTCGCCGTGTGTGCTCCCATTCATTCAATTAGGAGAAATTTCTCAAGTGACTAGTGTGGGAGATGTGGAACTATGAAAGCTCCATGTGGAGGCTAGGGAACTTCTTGTGCAAGATTTCAGAGATGTCTACAGGGTCATTATCATTTATCAACAGGAATGACATTCAACGATAAAGGGTTCATCATTGATCCAGGACGGGAGTGATCGATCGAGACTAGGGAAGGGAGAAAGATGAACATACCACTTTACTTTGTGAGTATATTAGAGTGCTGAGAGAAGTATATCAAATAATTTCACACCTCGATTACTAGGGTGGGACATCGATTGAACTCTAGCGTTGCATCCACCATTGAGCATCATGAATTTGAACTTTCAGGAGATCAATCCAGGAGACGAATTATTTTATTTTCCTTGTTCTCTATTCTTCTACAACTTATTTAAATATTAATTTCATCGGTTTCAATTATATTTTTTCACTAAATCCAAACTCTATGTATAGCTACATTACCTTGGGGGAATAAAAAGGCTGATTAGATCCATTTAATCTAATTCATGCACTACATTTGTTTGGAATGTCTCTCTCACTGTTTGCAGAACGAGTTTATTTCCAATAAAATAAAAAGGTCGAGTGAAAACCAATATGTCATGAATCCAAATGAAAACTCTTTAAATCTAAGGGACTCATCGAAAAATGAGTCATGAAAAAATGAAGGAGACTCACTGAACTGAACTGAAAAGTAGAGCCCAGTGACATCTGACATGTTTTCTCCATTGGATGGAATGACTTTTAGAGTTGAAGGACTGTAAGATTTATTTCATTGCAAACTGACCAGATGAAAAATCTCTGTGGTTATATTAATTCAGATCCATATTTCTTAAATTCAGTGCATGAATAAGGCCAAGAAGTATAAATTGTCCAGTGGACCTTCTCCCCCTTCTCATCTATTGGTTTTTTCACCACAAGTTCCCTTTCTGTTCTATCTACCCCATTTGCACTCACCAGTTCACCTTTACATCCTAACACACTAATCTATAATCACTCTACTTCACCACCACCAACTGTGTATGTTTTTTTGTTTTTTTATATTTCCAAACCCAACATTAGGCCAACCTTTGGTTGGACCCTTTCTTGCCCCTATCCTAAGTAGAAAGTAGGTTATAAATTTTGGTTTCTCACCCATTCCAAATGACACGCGAGCATGAAAATTTTCTGCACCGTTTTCTGGGAAGGATAGGTGATAGATTTTAAAAACAAAACAAAACAAAATATCAAATATAAAAAAAACCACAATAAAATAAATAAAAACCCACTTACAAGATATACAAAAAGAAAATTGATATTAAAAAAAATTGAACCTGCTGCATGAAAACCAAGTCTATGTCTGAATACTTAGTACCTATTAATCTTAAAATTGATAAAAACCTTAACGAAGTGAATAAGAACAAAGACAAGATCAAAATGGAATATAACAGAAATGAAAATGTAAACAATCATCTTCTTGAAAATTTGAACTAGCCTGGAATCATAAACCCACCTTAGAAGAGATAGATGGGAGGCAATGTTTGAGAGAGTTCTTGATACCTTTAGTGTCTAGTAACCCTTAATGCATTAGACTCTCTCCTAGGTGCAGAAATTATGAAATCAATAATTACATGCTTAGACAGCTACCTACCTTCAATGGAATTCCTTGTGGAGTCTATCTCGACTTCATTAGATCCTTCTACTGTAGTGTCCATGAGCTTCCACTCTGAGGTCTCACTGAGGAAGAGCTTAAACTTAAAGTGTGCCCCTTCTGCCTCAAGGGAAATATTAGGTCTTGGTCCCAATAGTTATAATAAGAACTCTTTGTCACCTAGGATCATGTTTATAATGATTTCACAATTAAATTCTGTCCTAGGAGGTTGATATATGAAATTAGGCACAAAATAAGTAGATTCCTTCAGGATGAAGGAGAATTATTTCATGAAGCCTGGGATAGGTTTAGTGGTTTTCATAGGTAGTGTACCAACCATCAATGTACACCACAATTCCTCATGGACACCTTCTACAATAGTCTACCCCTTACCACCAAACCTTGGTGGATCAGTCTTCGGGAGGAGAATATAGTGATAGGGCTACTAAGGAATTCAAACAAAGTTTTATCACCTTAGCTCAAAACACCCAGAACAAATGCTCTAGGAGGAGAACCATTGTTAGAAAGGAAACCACCCCAACTCCTCAAGCCTAAGCCCAAGCTAATGGGATCTTTAATGAGAACCCATATCAAACCCTTAAGGAGCAGTTCCACCACTGTGGCATGTATGTCCATTCTCAAACCTATTGTCCAAACATCGATATGTCTATCAAGCCTCATGAGAGTGACAACATTGCTGGTTATGGACCTCAGATGAAGCCTAGAAACAATCCTTTTTACAACACCTATAATCAGGGGTATAGGAACCATCCAAACCTGTCATGAATGGAGTAGGGGGTCCTCCCAGCCACTTCCCCTCCTGGATTCCAACAGCCACCTAGGCAGCAATTCCTTCCCCAACCCCAACCTAAGGCTATGTCATCCAACTCCAAAGATGAGGCGATAGACATGTTCCATCAGTTGATTGGGAGGTTTGATGAACAAAAGACCAGAAATGAGAATGATAAAGATCAAATAGATCCTAGAATGAAGAACAAGGAAATTAAAATGGGGTAGTTGGCTAGGTATGCTTGTAATAAAGAAAAGGGTATGCTACCCGGCACCACTGAATCCAATCCTAAAGAGAATGGCATAGATATGACCTCCAGAAGTGGTCTCCAAACTCCCAAAGATCCTAGTAAAGAACCACAAAATGCTGAAAATTAGAAAATGGATGAATCTGGAACCCCAAATATGAATGAACATGAATCTATAAAACTGGACAACAACACTAGAATCCCTCCAGTTCCTGCTATCCCAAATCAAAACCCCAAAGAAAATGGCTTGAAAAACAATGACAATAATGGGGAAAAAAATTTAAATAGGAAGCTGTAGAGATGCCCCCAATTGTGAGGAATTTTCCCCCTGAAATCCCTTTACCAAAACGAATTTAGAAGCCAATTCATGAATATAATCTTTTGAAATTGTTTGAAAGTGGTTAAAAACATGAACATTGATATCCCATTTTAGGAGGCCTTGATTCAAAGCCCTTAATATCTAAAATAATTCTAGAAAATCCGTTCAAAAAAATACATTGGAAGAATTTACCACCTATAGATTAACAGAGAAGTGTATTGCAGTCTTGTAGAATAGGATACCTCATAAGATTCAAGACTGAGGAAGCTTTTCCATCCCTTTCACCTTTGGGGATAGAGGTAGTAAGTTCAATTGTCTGTGTGATTTGGGTGCTAGTATCAATCTGAATCCATAGTCACTTTTTCAGCACCTAAGATTAGGAGTTCCTCAATCCACCACTGTTGTGTTATAGCTTACTGATAGGTCCATTACTCATCTAGTGGGTAGGGTAGATGATTTTTTAGTGGGAGTAGGTAAACTCTTTTTTCCTTCTGACATTATTATCCTTGATATGGTTTGTGACCAGGGGTTCCTATAATTCTTGGTAGGACCTTCCGTGCCATAGGGGGAGCTGTGATAGATGTGTCTAAGGGGAAACTAATTTTCAATATGGGAGAACAGCAATAAGAATTCAATGTGCTTATGAAAGTCCAGGAATCCACCCACCCAGTTTTCCCAAAAGATTAGATGTCATTTGCTGAGAGTAGTGTTGATAAGGAGGAAGATGAGTTTTTGAGAATGATAGTTGAAATCAATAGTCAACCAAATATCCATGCTACTTCTTTCATGGGGATGAGACCAAGTAAAGAGAGAGAACTTGTTGATGAGTACAAGGGATATTTCTTGTAGAACCTAGATGAGTTTGTTTTGGATCACATTCTTACCCTGAGAGAGGAGTCTATGTTTGAAGAGATATCTTTTAGATGCTCTAACATTAAGGAAAAATCCTTCTCTACTTCCTTCTTCAAGAGGCAGCATGAAGAACATGGGCCACCCAGGCCCAAGTGTCTTCCCTCAAGCCAGTCAGCACCCACCATTGAACTCAAGCCCATCCCTACCAATATCAAATATTACTTTTTAAGAGACTGTTCCAACATTCCTGTTATCTTTTCATCCAACTTAGAGGTGAGTCAAGAGCAAATTTTTTTTATTGTTTGGAATAAATACAAGTTAATCATAGGCTGCTCGATTACTGATATCAATGGGATATGTCAAAATTTTTGCATTCATAAAATTCTCATGGAACCTGAGTGTATTCCTAGAGTAGATGCCCAAAGAAGACTCAACTCAAACATGAAGGAAGTTTTGAGAGAAGAAGTGATTAGGTTGCTTGATGATGGAATAATGTTTCCAATATCTGATAGCCCCTAGGTTAGTCCTATCAAGGTGGTACCCAAAAAAAGTGGAGTGACAGTGGTCACAAATGAAATGAATGAGCAAATACAGACTATAGAAGTGAATGATTCAAGAGTCTTTATAGACTAAAAAAAGATGTATGTTTCCACAAATATGGATCACTTTCCCAGGCCATTTTGGATCTAATGTTAGAGAGATTGGAAATAAATGAATTCTACTTCTTTCTTGGTTGTTATTCTGGTTACAACCATATTTTAATTGAACCTGAGGACCAAGATAAAAGCAACTTCACCTGTCCATTTGATACATTTTCCAACTGGCAGATGCCCTTTGTCTTGTGTGGGGCTCCTGCCACTTTTTATAGGTGCATGGTTGAAATTATTATAGACATCATTAAAAGGACAATTGAAGTGTTCATGGACGACTTTCTATTGTGGTAAATAACTTTTATAACTATCTAAAAAACACGGAACTAGTGTTAGAAAGGTGTCAAGAGACCGACTTAGTCTTAAAATGGGAAAATTTACAATTCATGGACAATGAAGGCCTAGTTTTGGGACACAAAGTTTCTAATAAGGAACTAGAGGTCAATAATTCTAAAATTTAGGTCATACAAATGTCTCCCCCACCTCAAAATGTCAAAGGAATCAGAAATTTATTGGGTCATGATGGGTTCTATTAGAGGTTCATTAAAGAATTATCTAATATCACTAGACCCCTATGCTCCATATTGGTTAAGCACACACCATTTGTCTTCGATGATACATGTATAGAGGCCTTTAACTTGCTCAAGGAGAAGTTGACTAATTCACCTGTAATCACTCCTCTTGACTAGAAGCTTCCTTTTGAGGGTTATGTGTGATGTTTGTGACATTGCAGTAGGAGATGTGTTAGGGCAGAGGAAGGATATGAAACTTCATGTTATTTACTATGAAAGAAAGTTGTTGGATGATGCGCAGAAGAATTATTCTACCAACGAAAAGTAGTTTGCTGTTGTGATGTTTTCTTTGGAAAAGTTAAGGCATTACTTGATAGGATCAAGGATCTTAATTTTCACAGATCATTCAGCCCTTTAGTATTTGCTGGCTAAAAAGGACTCAAAACTAAGACTCATGAGGTGGACATTGCAGTTACATGAGTTTGATTTAGTGATTGAGGACAATAATGGGGCTGAAAATGTAGTGCAGATCACTTGTCCCGATTGCCCAATTCCCCAAGTAGGGAACCAAAAGAGATCAACACTTCTTTCCTTGATGAAAAATTGTTTGCTGCCTCTGTGCAGCAGTCTGCTTGGTTCGTAGACTATGCCAACATTTTGGTAGCTGGAGTCATTCCCAAGGATCTCTCAGACATCCTGAGGAAGAGGTTTACATCTGAGCTGAAATATTATATTTGGAATGACCCTCTTCTCATTAGGAGATGTGGTGATGGGATTTTGAAGAGATGTGTGGTTGAGGATGAGACTTTTCCCATATATGAGAGCTTCCATTCATCAACTTGGGGTGGCCACCATGGAGGAGAAATGATTCCTCAAAAGGCCCTACAGGCTGGTTTCTACTGTCCAACACTATTTAAGGTTGCTAGGAGTCTTGATATTGGCTGTGAGAAATGTCAAATGTTGGGAAATGTTGGAAGAAGGCAAGAAATACCCCAAAAAGGTATTATGGAGGTTTAAATATTTGATGTATGTGGATTGGACTTCATGGGACCATTCATATCCTCTTATGGAAATGAGTACATTCTGGTTCTTGTGGACTATGTTTCAATGTGGATTGAGGCAGTAGCTCTGCCTGAAAATTCAACAGCAAGTGTTGTGAAATTCATCATAAAAAACAACTTTTTCAGATTTGGTGTCCCTCAAGCATTCATCACCGATATTGGGACTCACATCAAAAATTATAAGTTCAATTGTTCAATGGAGAAGTATGGGTGATCACATAGGACATGCACTAATTACCTCCCACAGTCCAGTGGGCAAGCCGAAGTTTCAAACAGAGAGCTCAAATAGATTTTAGAGAAAATCGTTTCTAGCTCTAGGAAAGACTGGTCAAGGAAGTAGGATGAGGCCCTCTGGGCCTACAGAACTTCTTATAAGGATCCTATAGGGATGTCACCATATAGTATACTATTTGGTAAAACATTTCATCTATCTATTGAGTTACAACAATGATCTTATTGGGAAGTGAAGGCTCTTAACTTTGATTTTAAGTCTGGCGGAGAAAGGAGACTGCTCGTGCTAAGTGAGATGGATGAGATTCGAAGAGTGTCCAATGAGAATGCTGAAATTTACAATGAATGAAAAAAGTATTTTCATGACACAATCATTCCAACTTGGAATTTCAAGGTTGGTGAGAGGGTCATGCTTTTCAATTCATGATTGAAGCTGTTCCCAGGAAAGTTGAAGTCCAAGTTGTCAGGACCCTTTACCATTGTTAGAGTCTTGGTTAATGGATTTTTTGAGCTAGTTGGAGAAGAGAATCAAACATTCTTAGTCAATAGTAAATGAATAAAGAACTTCATTGGAGGGAATATAAAGGGCATGGCTACCATATCTCTGTTGGATGAATGAGTTGTTTCAAGTCCAAATGAGGACTATAAACTCAGTGTCTCATTGGAACTAACCCATGGTTGCTTAGTTGTTTTCGTTTTATTTTTGTCTTCAATAAAGTAATCCCTATTTCTTGTTCTCCATTTCAATTTCTTAACTGCTTGACGATGCTTCATGATCTGTAGTTGTTTTAGAGAGAGATTTGTTGCTTCTAGTAACTTGGCCATGGAAACCCAATATAGCAATCCAATACTTTATATGGATCATATTTCTTTATACTCACTCTCTTTGGTTACTAATCTTGAACATAAAACTCTACAAGAATATATTACTTATTTGAACATGTAGTATAATTAAGTGGAAAAATAACCCATTTCTGCTGATGAGGATCTATTGATGGAATCCATTGTTAAAGGACCCATAATTTAGGGAAGTGTTGTTCTACCCTTTTTCACATTTAATTATTTGCTTAATCTTCAGTTTGAATTAATTGTGGGGGACTCCCCCTGATTTTTGAAACTCCTAGACTATGTGTTTTCTCATGGGTTTTTAGCTGCGAGTATCTAGAGAGTTGAAAATTTATTTTGAACTAATTTTTGAAACATGCTTGCACCAACTTCTTTCAATTTCATTATGTTATTATTACACATCACTGCTAAACATGATACTATTTGAAGTAAATTGATAAAATCTTTTTTCTACTCTTTAAAAATTCAAGGCATGAACATTTTAGGAATATAAATACAATTGGTTTCCAGTGATGGTTGGTGGGGTTGGGTTCTTCAATTTATGTTTGTTTGTGTTTTTATTTTATTTCACTTTTTGTGTGGTGAAGAAATTTTTTTAACCCCATCTCTACTTCTTTATATCTTTTTTCTACTAAAATGTCCATATTTTTTGAACATAAACATACTCACACCTTGAGATTCAACATTAGGTACAATGTTGGGTTTTAAGTGTGGGGTAGAGGGGTTATTCTAGTGTCATGTCAAATTCCTCATTCATGAACCTGAAGAAATTGAAGTTGTTTAAAAACAAAATGGTCAATTTTTTCAAAAATTATTCAATATATTCCAAAATTTTCAAATTATTTCATCACTTTATGGCCATTTGATGTTAATTGGTACATCAATTATGTCATGTTAGGGGATAACTACCTAATGGATATTGAGAGTGGCACTTAGTCAGAAAGCTCAAGCATGAGTGATTGCTGAGTGTGATTTTTCACTGTCTCTATGAACCATTCTGTTTAGGAACTGAGGATGGGAGTGTGACATGATAGGTCTTGTGGGTTGAGGATAATGACATGGAGTAACTATAAGTTCTCACTGGAACCTACGATACTCTCATTTTTATTAAAAATAGTCAATCACTTTTGGAAGTCAACTCGATTGATTATTAGTTAAGTCATTTTTAACTAGAGTAAAATGAGAAAATTGGATTCCACGGTGAGTATCTAAGACAAGGTGCACTGGGTTCATTTCATTGAATAAATTAACCCAATTTAAATTTTAATAAGCATTATGCATAGTGTTCTTCACATGGAATATGGGTGGAAAAAATTGAAATAAAGTGCCCTTGTCAAAAATGAACTCATTAAGGTGAGCGGAATTTTGACCCCAGATAGAGAAGGGTGAAATTGACTTGGTAAATTTTCATTTGAGTTGATTCAATAAATTGATCAAATTAATGTACTTTAATTTTTGGAACCTGGGGGAAAGTGAGAATGGACGGTGCCCTTGGTTAAATTTTGAGTTCCACATCATCTAACCTTTCATCACTCCTTGAATCAAAACATAATTTGAAAATTGAAGTAGGACAGTTAATGAGTACATATAGGAGGCATAACATACTTGAAAGTATATGAATTTGTGAGGCTATTGACTTCTAGTTGGGTTTTGAAGCTAAGAAGGACATCATTTTTGAACACCTTTGAAAAACCTGACCTACAGTTAGTCTTGCTTCGAGGGGTATTAATGATTAATCATGCACCTTTGGAGTTGAAACTCACAAATCATCATTCTATTTTAAAGTTAGAGGAATGTATTTGTTTAAAGACAAACAAAGTTTTAAGTGTGGGGGAGTTTGATGTGGCAGTGTTTTCACACTCTTTGCCACAACCTTTTTTTATTATTTATTGTCTTTTTTTATTTTAAAATGTTGTTTTATATTAAATAATTGATGATTATTGTGTTTTTGAATTTTCTGTGTAAAATAAGCAATTTTAGTTTAAATAATGTGTTTTTAGTATGAATTTTTATTTTTTAAAATAATTATAAAATTAAATTAATCCTGTGAATTTGAATATTATTTATTTATTTTTTAGTATTACAAATATTTCATTCCAGTTAGTTTATTAATTTATTAATTTAATTAATTAACTCTTTATTCATTAAATTGTAAATAAATTACTCTTTTTAGTTTTTATTCTTTTAATAATTTAATTATTTCCAACAATTTAATCTTTTTCAATTAGTATTTTTATTCTTTAATTTAATTATTTCCTTAATTAATTGGTTAATTAATTTAAGCAAGAAATTGTAACTATTTTAATAAGTTTCTGAATTAATTTTTTGTGAATACAATTAAATTATTACTTTTTAATAAATCATATGTAATCTTATCTTGTTTATTTATTATTTAATTATATTCTTTTAAAATTAATCTAATAATTTATTAATTCAATTTTTATTAATGTTTTAATTAATTTAATTTTTTTTTTGTGTTTTCGTTTGCAGGTGTTACGGTTAATGGTACTCTGCCGGATATTTTTTTTAAATACGTTTTTAAAAAAAATATATTTTTTAAAAAACGCCCAGGTTAAAAACATTTTTAAAATTGCCCCTCAAAGGCGGCAGGCGCGATGCCGCCTTTGCGTTTCGGGGCAAAGGCGGCATCGCGCCTGCCGCCTTTGGCCTTTACCCGAAAGGCGGCATCCGTGATGCCGCCTTCCCCCTAAAAAAATTTAATTTTTTTTTGAAAATTTTTATTTTTATTTTGTTTTATTTATATATATATATATATATATATAACAAAAAATTTCAGCAGAATTTCTCTGCTACTAAATATCCAGTGGTACTGCCATTACAGCAGTCTGGATTCTGACAGAAACCCTCACCCAGACCTTCCTTTTATAAGATGGCTTGCCCTGGAAATCATTCTGCATTTTCGATGTGGGATTCAGGTTCTCTCTTTCCTACGCAGTACATTCTGCATTTTCGATGTGGGATTCTGTTTCAAGTGCGTGACTTTGAAAGACAATAAAATATAAACTATAAGACCAATATAAATGAAATTTTAAATATTGATTAAACATATAAGAAATAGTTGAAAACAAAAAGAATTTCCTTAAAAATGATGATGCAAAATAATTTATAAGGTTTCAAAACCGCTTACCTGAAATTTAAAAAAGTTTCAAGTACGTAAATTTGAAAGACTATAAAATATAAAATATAAAACGAATATAATTGAAACATTAAAGATTGATTAAAGATATAAGAAATAGTTTAAAACAAAAGGAATTTCATAAAAAAGGTTGATAGAAAATAATTTATAACCTCTCAAAACCGCTTACTTGAAATTTAAAAATGTTTCAAGCACGTGAATTTGAGTGACTATAAAATATAAACTATAGAACAAATATAATTGAAACTTTAAACATTGATTAAACATATAATAAATAGTTGAAAACAAGAGGAATTTCATAAAAAATGTTAATGGAAAATAATTTATAAGCTCTCAAAACCGCCTACTTGAAACTTAAAAACGCTTCAAATACATAAATTTGAACGAGTATAATTATATAAGTAATAATTAATAAGTAATAAGTAATAATTATAATGAATAATAATAATTAATATTTATATAACTTATTAATAATTAATAATTAATAATTACTAATTACTAACTAATTAATTATAATTATTAATTATATTACCAATTAACTAAATAATTAGTATATATATAATAATTAATAAGTAATAAGTAATAATTATTAATTATTAATTATAATAAATAATAATAATAATTAATATTTATATTACCAATTACTAATTAATAATTAAAAATTACTAATTACTAATTAATTACTAATAATTATAATGAATAATAATAATAATTAATATTTATATTACTAATGAACTAATTAATAATTAATTTGTAATTAGTTAATTAGTAATATAAATATTAATTATTAATTAGTTAATTAGTAATATAAATATTAATTATTATTATTCATTATAATTATTAGTAATTAATTAGTTAATTGGTATTATAAATATTAATTATTATTATTCATTATATATGTAATAATTAATAAATAATTATTAATTAGTTAATTATTAATTAGTTAATTAATAATTATTAATTAATTACTAATAATTATTAATTAATTACTAATAATGATTAATTAATTACTAATAATTACTAGTTAATTATTATTAGTTAATTATTAATTAGTTAATTAATTATTATTAATTAATTATTAATTAGTTAATTATTAATAATTGTTAATTAGTTAATTATTAATTAATTATTAATTAGTTAATTATTAATTAATTACTAATAATTATTAATTAATTACTAATAATGATTAATTAATTATTAATTAGTTAATTATTAATAATTATTAATTAGTTAATTATTATTAATTACTAATTAATTATTAATTAGTTAATTATTAATTAGTTAATTATTAATTAGTTAATTATTAATTAATTACTAATAATTATTAATTAATTACTAATAATGATTAATTAATTACTAATAATTATTAGTTAATTATTATTAATTAACTAATTAATAATTAACTAATAATAATTAACTAATTATTATTAGTAATAATTAGTAATATAAATATTAATTAACTAATTAATAATTAATTAATAATTATTAATTAACTAATTAATAATTAACTAAAAATTATTATTAATTAATTATTAGTTAACTAACTAATAATTAATTAACTAATTAATACTTATTAGTAATATAATTAATAATGATTAATTAATTATTAATTAATAATTATTAATGATTAATTAACTAATTTATAATTATTAATTCACTAATTAATAATTATTAATTAACTAATTAATAATTATTAATTAAGTAATTAATAATTATTAGTAATATAATTAATAATGATTAATTAATTATTAATTAATTATTAATTACTAATTACTAATTAATAATTAATAATGATTAATTAATTATTAATTAATAATTATTAGTAATATAATTAATAATCATTTAGTTAATTAGTAATATAATTAATAATTGTAACTAATTAATTAGTAATTAGTAATTAGTAATTATTAATTATTAATTATTAATTAGTAATTGGTAATATAAATATTAATTATTATTATTATTTATTATAATTAATAATTAATAATTATTACTTATTACTTATTAATTATTATATATATAATAATTATTTAGTTAATTGGTAATATAATTAATAATTATTACTAATTAATTAGTAATTAGTAATTATTAATTATTAATTATTATTATTCATTATAATTATTACTTATTACTTATTAATTATTACTTATATAATTATATATACTCGTTCAAATTTACGTATTTGAAGCATTTTTATGTTTCAAGTAGGCGGTTTTGAGAGTTTATAAATTATTTTCCATTAACATTTTTTATGAAATTCTTGTTGTTTTCAACTATTTATTATATGTTTAATCAATGTTTAAAGTTTCAATTATATTTGTTCTATAGTTTATATTTTATAGTCACTCAGTTTCACGTGCTTGAAACATTTTTAAATTTCAAGTAAGCGGTTTTGAGAGGTTATAAATTATTTTCTATCAATCTTTTTTATGAAAATCCTTTTTTTTCAACTATTTCTTATATCTTTAATCAATCTTTAATGTTTCAATTATATTCGTTTTATATTTTATATTTTATAGTCTTTCAAATTCACGTACTTGAAACTTTTTTAAATTTCAAGTAAGCGGTTTTGAAACCTTATAAATTATTTTGCATCATCATTTTTAAGGAAATTCTTTTTGATTTCAACTATTAATTATATGTTTAATCAATATTTAAAATTTCATTTATATTGGTCTTATAGTTTATATTTTATTGTCTTTCAAAGTCACGCACTTGAAACAGAATCCCACATCGGAAATGCAGAATGTACTGCGCAGGAAAGGGAGAACCTGAATCCCACATCGAAAATGCAGAATGATTTCCAGGGCAAGGCATCTTATAAAAGGGAGGTCTGGGTGAGGGTTTTTGTCAGAATCCAGACTGCTGTAATGGCAGTACCGCTGGATATTTAGTAGCAGAGAAATTCTGCTGAAATTTTTTGTTATATATATATATATATATATATATATATAAACAAAATAAAACAAAAAATAAAAAATTTCAAAAAATTAAAATTTTTTAGGGGAAATGCGGCATCGCAGATGCCGCCTTTCGGGTAAAGGCCAAAGGCGGCAGGCGCGATGCCGCCTTTGCCCCGAAACGCAAAGGCGGCATCACGCCTGCCTCTTTTGAGGGGCAGTTTTAAAAATATTTTTAACCTGGGCGTTTTTTAAAAAATATATTTTTTTTAAAAACGTATTTAAAAAAAAAAATCCGTACTCTGCCACTGTTTTCTGCTCGCGGTGCCACCAGTTCCTGCATGCACCGTTTCACAATCACGGTGTCACCATTCTAACCAACCACCATTTCACACTCACTGTATCCCCCACTCCACGGTTCCTTCAACTCGTGCAACTGTTTCATTCTTTCTGAAGGTGCCACTGCTAACCGCGCTCTCTGTTCCCTCTCTTCTGCTCCCGCCATCTTTCTCCAGGCAGGTCACCAGCCACGATCCCACATCCCTCAGATTGGAACAGTCTTCCCCGAGCTAACCCTGAACACGCATGCCTCCACTACACTAGGGACCACCATCCGAAGCCACTGCCCTTCCTGCTCCACACCATCGGTGTCAGTGCCTACTCCGGCCATGCCTTACACCCCTCACCATGTCTGCCTTATTAATCCATTCGAACATCCCTCCGCACATCCCTGGTACCATTCGAGCCTTCAGCCTAAGCCGCATCACCCTAACCCACTCCATCCGCGCCGTGACTCTTTGCCTTGTCTCCTCTACGCCGATGCACCGAACAGATCCACACCACCGTTCGGACAGCTCTGCACGACCTCCCCACGACCACTCTCAACCCTAGCCATCGCCCCTGCTGGAACACCTGCACCACCACGACCTCTCCTCATCTTCCCCTTCTACACCTCCACACGAAAAAGACCTCCTCCCCCTTTTCGTTGCTTCAGTCTTCATTTTTAGTTTTTTTATTCTATTTTATTATGTCATATAATAATATATATATACTATGTATTATATTTCATATACAACACTATAATAATTATATATAAATAAAAGTTAAAAGGCTTATACATAATATTAATATTTCATAATAATATATGTTGTTAAATATATATAATTGTCATTAGACATATATTAGTAATAATAATATTAGATATTATGGAAATTATTTATTAATAGGTATTTTAATTAACTAATCTAACACTACTACAAAAACAGTTTAGGGATGCGCTTCAGTTTTATCAGTACTAAAGAAAAGCGCTGATAAAGGGAACCTTTATAATCGCTAAAAACAGCGCTGATAAAGGGTCGCTATTATCAACGCTAAAAAAAAGCGCTGATAAATGTTATATTTAAAAAAAATTATTTTTTCATCAAAAATAATATTTTGTTATATAATTATATTTATATTGATATAAATACAATATATTTTTTTAAATATGTTATAGACACGTATAAATAGACTATTACATTTAATATATAAGAAATTTAGTGAAAATATCTTCAAAATATTTTAAAAAAATATTATTAATTAATAATTTTATAATTATTATCAATTAAGAATCATTTAATAACAATTTGAGGACACAAAAAATCAAAACAATTAATAAAAGCTCTAAAATACGTTGAAAATGTAACTTCGACTTCAAACAACCATAACTTTTGATCCGAGTGTCTGTTTGAGCTCTACTGCATATAAAATTGAAGCCTGCGATGAGCTCTACGCGCTAATGACCCAAGAGAAGCCTCTGTCAAATTTTTCAAGCCCAAAAAAGTCCCAGAAGGCCTCCAAAACTGAGTTTTTAGTCGGGATATCCCGATTTGTTAACATTCAACAAGTATAAATTGTGATCTGGATGTTCGTTAGGCCTTTACAACATATCATATCGAATATTGTTTCATTTTCTTCGATTTTACTGTTTGTGGCGTTGAAACAGAATTCTAGATTATATGTTATGGTCCTTTTAACATTCTATGGATTTTCAAATACACATATATATTTGTATCTATTCATAAATATATAAACGTGTGTGTGTGTGTGGGTGTCTATGTGTGTGTCTGTGAGTTGTAGATATGTATATATGTATGTATGTAAGTATTTATTTACTTATAAACACACATCAAAAACATATTTTTTCATAAATGTATTTAAAACCAATCTTATAAGTACATTCTATGGCTTTTCAAATACACATAAATATGTATTTATTTTTAAAAATATATGTTTTTGTGTGTGTATATATCTCTGTGTGTGTCTGTGTGTTGCATATATCTATGTATGTATGTATGTATTTATTTATTTATAAACACACATAAAAAACATATTTTTTCCTAAATGTATTTATAACTAATCTTATAAGAATATATTAATATACAAATAAATATACATAAAAAAATTGATAACTAAATATATATATATTAATATATTAATATATGAATTAATATATATATACTAATATATGAATAAATATATTTATATTAATATGAATCTATATCAATATATGAATAAATATAAATATAACTATATATATATGTCATTAAATAGAGAACAAAATAAAATGGCTTAGTGGTAAAGGTGTTACCGCGAAAGGGGGGAGGTCCCGGGTTCGAGTTCGGGTGGAAGCGAAGGGGGCGCGCGTATGAGGATGTGTAGGAAGGGAAGTGCACGGGAGACCTCCTAGAGCTGATAAAGGGGGTGTGAGGTGCTGATAAAATCACTCCACGCATTTTTTTTTAATTTTTTTATGTTTTTTCCTTTATCAGATCTTTTTCAAAGCACTGATAAAGGCCCCTTTTATCAGCACTAAAAAAACCGCTGATAAAGGGGTCTTTTATCAGCACTGTTTTTAGCACTGATAAAAGCGGCCTTTATCAGCACTTTTCAGAGCGCTGATAAAAGGGACCCCCCTATATGAGCGCTGTGATTTACAACGCTTTTTTAGTGCTATTAAAGCCCGTTTTGAGCACTAATATAGGCTGTTTTTTGTAGTTGTGTAAGAAATAATATTAATATGTAGTTTCTTGTGTTCCTTTATATTTGTTTAACTTGTTTCTGGTTTTTATGTTCTTTTGAGTAGGGGGATCTACTAGTAGAAGTGGGGATAAAAGAAGTTTGTGGGAGAGATGCGAGAATATTCGTGAGTTTATTGCTGGGGGGTTTTTTCCACTTACATGGCGTGCACTTAAAAGCCGATGACAAGCACACTCAAAGAGGTTCCACGTGGATCTGCTATCTACAGAGGGAGGGTTGTAGCTCACTGCATGTGCACCCATTTATTCAGTTAAAAGAAATTGCTCCTATGACCAGTGTGTGAGACGTGGAACTGTGAAAGCTCCACATGGAGGCCAGGGAACTCCTCGGGTGATATTCCTGAGACTTATACTAGTTCATTAGCATTTATCATAGGGAAGGTCATTCAAAGGACAAATGGGGGGATCATTGATCCAGGAGGGGAGTAATCAATCGAGAAAAGGGATGGTAGCAAGGGGATCGTACCACATTCCTTTGCGACAGATTGGAGTGTCGAGAGTAGCAGATCAAAGCATTTCACACCTCGATTCCCAGTGCGGGACAATGAGCGATCTCTAGTGTTTCATTCACAATTGAGCAGTAGTAAATAGAAATTTTTGGAGATCAAGAAGGGAGACAAATGATTTTCTTTTCCCTGTGCTCTATTCCTCTACAACATATTTCTATATGAATTTTATTTGTTCAAATTCTATTTTTTCACTAAAGACAACCACTATGTACAGCTAAATTCTCTTTGGGGGGAATAAGTTGGCAGATTAGATTTTTCTAATCTTATTCATGAACTACATTTTTTGGAATGTCTCTCTCACTATTTGTAGAACGAGTTTATTTTCAAAAAAACTACAAGGTCGAGTGAAACCCGATCTTTCTTAGATCTTAATGAAAACCGTTTACATCTAAGGGACTCATTGACAAATTAGTCATGCTCAAATGTGAGAGACTCACTGAACTCAACTGAAAAGTTGAATCGAGTGACATCTAACTTGTTTTAGACTTTGATGGAATGAATTTTATAGTTGAAGGATTGTAAGAGTTATTTCATTACAATCTGACCAAATGAAAAATATGGCCGGTTTCTTTTAGTCAGATCCATATTTCTTAATCTTCAGTGCATGAAAAAGGCTAATAAATATCAAATTGTCCATTGGACCATCTCCCCCATCTCATATATTGGTTGTTTTCCCCACAAGTTCCCTTGTTGTTATGTCTACCACCTTTGCACTCATCAGTTCACCTTCAATTCCTAACACAGTAATCTTCAATCACTCTAATTCACCACCAAAAACTGTGTGTGTTTTCGTTTAGTTTGTTTTTTAGATCGCCAAACACAACATCAGACCTCCCTGTGGTTCGAACTTGTATTTCCACAGTCCTAAGTAGTATGTAGGTTATAAATTTTTGTTTGTCTCTCGTGCTCAACGATGCGCAAGCGTGCACCCACCTTCTAAGAGCTTTTTTAAATTTGCATAAAACATAATTTTACTGCTTTTGTGAGTTGAATTTAGAAAATATGACAGACATGTCTAATATAAGTAAGTAAATTTTTGTTCAATAAGATGAAAATAATTTTTGGTGAATATTATCTTTTGACTTTTATTTACCACAAGTAAAAATAAATAGAGTAATTAAATGTAAAAATGATATTATTATTACCCCAAAACATGTCCTAATTTAATTGGATATGTGTATTTAGACAAAATACAACCTTTGAAATAAAATAATATCCTTTAGGTCCACTTGTATTGTATTAGGACATTTATTATTTTTTAATTTAATGAAGAGTTAAAAGAGTTAAATTCAAGTTTTCGTAATTAAACATTTTTAATATAGAGTTATACATTAGATAAACTTGACTATAAATAATCATTAGAAACATTAAATTATTTCCTATATAATTGAATTTTATTTATAATTTTTAGACCTTAAATAATAAAATTTATTTATGAAACAATGATGATGCAGTAATTAACTTACTAATCAATGATTAAAATATTTGATGTTATAAATATCCAAATAAATTTAATTTGAGACTTTTTATGAATTTAAATAATTTTCTAGGTTAATATGACATGTCTAGGTTTATTAGATAAAATGTTTTCAAAGTGATAAGGTTTTTCTGACTTTCACAAAAACAAAATACCCAATAGTGTCAAAATTGACATTAATTACATTTTAAAACAAATAATATATTACTGGTTGATATAATTTTCCTAAAAATCTATGAATTGGAAAAAAGTCTAAAATAATATTATATATGTAATTAATAATCCTCTTGAGGTTATTGTGGATGTTCATAGTATGTTTATTAACCATTTAGTTTAAAAATACAAGAAGACATGGTAAAAGTAAAACTATTTAACTAAGTGTTAAATCTAAATGATAAGGTTAAAATGGTAACCTAAACTTGTCTAGAACCTATTAGTTAAGATTATTTAGACCCCTAACAACCTAAGGCTGGATGTAAATTCATTTGGAGCCATTATAAACCGAATATGATTGTATAATAAATTAATACTTTAATCTTTTCCTAAAGTGACCCTCACCCCTCTTATAAAAGGTCACTCCCCCTTCTCTCAAAACCACACCTCCAAAGCCATTAGGCATGACCAAAACCTACCCTAATTTCCTTCCTACTACCCTCCCTTCATCCTAGAGGTCTCACATTGGTCATAAATGCAACCTAAGGAGCCATTTTTATCAAATAAAAAGTAATAACCTAAAGAAGAGGTAAATATTTCATCACCTCTTTCATGTTATTTTCTACTTCTACTTCCTCTTTCTTAGTGGTTTCCATTATAAAAAAATAAATACAATATATTCTACATAATTTGATGTTATTATAAAAATGGTACAAGCATATTCATTATTATATCCATCATTTGAATGACAGTGTCACCATACGTGCGTACATACGACTTACCGTCTCTACGTTGTGGTGTAGTTGTTATTCAATACATTATTATTTGGATGAGTATAATAATGATTTATAATTGATGTAAATAATAAATATAACATATTAATGATTCTGTATACATGATATTACAAATATTTACAAAAATATTTTAATATCAAAATAATGATATTGTCACTCGTGCGTACGTACGGATTACCGTATCCATGACATGATAAGATTCATTTCCACATTCACCATTCAAGGATGATTATAAAAATAAATATTATTAATAATTATGTAATATATGATATAATAATTATACTAGTGATCTATATATATATTGATGTACTTACATATATCTTATTCACTTTTTTCCATTCAATACGATATGAAAACAGAAACAACGTTTATGCATATGTATGGCCTACCGTATCCATAAATGGTGAATTCCATTTCATATATATATATCTATTATAAATATTTATATTCTAAATATATATGATATATAAATCAAGGTTTATATTCTGGAAGTATTTAAATCATGATCTAAATGATCTGATCAAGAATAACATGTTAAAACACATACAATAAAGACAGTGATTATTAACCGGAATAATAATTTAACATGGAAATCATTATTAAATGGGTAGTATAAAGTCATAAATGAATAATTTATGATATAATAAATATTAATATGGTTTTGATATAATTTAATAACATACTATGGTAACTATAAAGGAGGTTAAACATACCCACGACCAAGGATAAGTACAAGGAAGAGATTATCATCCCACTTTTTTTCCCCTGAGATCCATTCTATAATTGCCACTATTTCCTTTTGTGTGGTGTATCTACTTCCCATGATTGTATTTGTTGTGTAATATAATTTAATTTATGGGTATTTAACTCTTAATTGAATTATCTTTCTTTCAGGGGGTGTATGTTTGGTAAGTTACCAAATCTGTAAGGGAATTCCACAATTCAATGTCCACTCATTGGGTTTCACTTATACATCATTGATTATTTTACTCCAAGATTATGTGTGGAATAACTATTTATTTATTTAAATAGTAATGTCCACTCCCTTTTGTGTGGATATATTTTTGATACACATAATCACTACATTTATAAATTCTCAAGTAATCGATTTGAACATGATAAGATAAATTCTAACTCAGTTTCTATTGATTTAGTTAAACATCCAAATCATTGGTGTTGTGTTTACATGAATATGTGTGAATGTGATCTGATTTATTTACAATAAATATCAAAACATATTGAGTGTATTATTATCTTTCACACATTATTATGTCATTTATTTATCCTTAACCTAAGGAATCTTTCATTATAAGGGAATTAATCTCAATTTACATTCCATTGAGACACCTTTGTTTTTATGCACCAATTCACTTTTATATGGTGTATATAATGTACATTGATATAATATATCATAAATCCCTTTGTTATCATGATACTATAAATTATTTATTACAACAATTATTTTTATTCAAGTATCTCTCATTTGGTTAGGAACTCTAACTAAAATATCATTTTAAATGTTTTAATAATTTATTTATATAAATCATTCTCATTAATTTAAATGTTTAAAAAATGGTTTTAAGGATTCATTTATATGTACATTACTGATTTAAAATTAAAATTCATTTTAAATATTTCAATGTGGTATCGGAAACTTTTATTCAAAAAACTATTTTAAAAGACTTCTTGATAAATAGTGAGACTTTTAAATGTTTTCAAGAAATAAGGGGATATTTCTATTAAATAGTTTTGGTGATTATTTTTATCTCTGTCAATATCCTTTATTATTCTTGATTGAGGTTAATTTATTATAATACAATCTTTTATATTGTATTGAATGAGTTATGTTTGATAGTGGATGTGTTATTTTTATACCATTCATGGTTGTAGTTAATTTATTTACATTTTGTATGTTAGTTTTAATACAAATGTTTAGATTATATTTGAACCTTTTTATATGAGGAATGTATTAGACTTAGTAAGTGGCAGGTGGATCCCTCTATATCTCCTCTATGCATCAATAGGTCTCATGAGACAATTAGATGTGGATTTGGTTAGTCCTTTCCCAATTTGATATGTAGTTTTGGCCAAGGCCTAAATCATTTTTAGACGTCATGATTGAGGCCCTAACAAGATGTTTCAGAATGTCCAACATGATAAATTAATTCATTATGGAAATAATAATGATGGTTCATTTGGTATTTCAACTAGTATAATACCCAGGACTATGTTTTATTATGGTATTATTTACTCAGCTCATATCCCAGTCATAATGTGTTAATGTTTATTATTTTTAAAGGCACGTGTTTCCAATTATTCACCATGCCTAATGTTTATGTTTTCTTACACTATATTTCTTACACTTACAAAGAATTTGATCTCACCCATTTCTATGTTTTAGTTTTTCTTAGGATGCAAAGAAGTATGTTATAGTTAACCTACAAGAAATAGGCTATTGGATAAGAGTGTGTTCAAAGGGGACACAATGATGTTTTCTTCTTTATCAGATGATGTAATGTAAAACATATGTATGTAACTAGCACTACTATGGATACTAAACTGATTGGTCCTTCGGGACATGATTCCTTGTATCATGCCAATGCTATGTAATAGATCACCTACTCTAGGAAACTGGGGTTGGGGCGTTACAGTTGGTATGAGAGGAAGTTTAGTAAAAACCTTCGAAACTAGATTTAAAAAAAATCTTATTAGAGAGCACTACCCTAAGATAGACTTTGGATAATAGTATAGAATAATATCCATATTTTTTGGTAATGTAAATATTATGTTGGTTTTCCAAGAAATACAATTTTTTCGGGATAAGAGCCGGTAGAGGTGGCTCTGGCACAAAGGTACCTAGGGGTAAAACCCAAACACACCTCTTTGAGCTAGACTCGAATGGGAACTAGTGCATGAAAACGGGACATGTTGTACTCTGGGTTACAAGACTCCCAAGGGATATACTTACGGTAATTCACATTTTCTTTAAAAACCAATTTGAGGGATTTTAATATTAGATGAGAATAAATAATCTTGGTTAATACTAAGGTGATTTAGATTGAAAATAAGTTGTCATGATATTATCTAAATGATTTTATGACTATTGTTACTCACACAATGATTTCTGGTTTTAGTCAATGGCTGGATTCCAAGTATTCATAGTAACATTGAACATGATGTACAAGGTGGGAACAATGGTGGAAATGAACAATGAAGTGGAATGTTGATAGGAGTAAAAGATATCATTTTCATGCCGAATCAGTTTTAAAAAAATATGATGAACAACATATATATTAACCAACTCCCATACTCATAAAAGAAGAGAAAGGTGGTGAATGATAAGAGCTCCCGTAGTCAAGACCATGGAGAAAATAAATCTAAATTTCCATAATATAGGAAATGTGGAAGGAGACACACAGAAAAGTATCTCAATGGAAGAATGAAATGATTTATGTGTGGGAAGAAGGACATAATGTAAAGAATTGTCGGGGAGAAATGACGAGTACTATGGATGAAAATAAAAATGATCCTAAGAATCCATGTACAGTTATTTGACGAAATTGTAGTGGACGTGGGAATTACCCGAGTAAATGCCCTATCTTATAGGATAACATCTTGGTCATGGAAGAACCTATGTGGAAGTAAATGGATGGTGAATTGTTTAAAAGTATTAGTGATATTTGTTTACAGGATTACATTGGAATACTTTTCTCTTGTATGTGTAACCCAAAAGTTTGTTATGTGAAAAAAATATTCGAAGAAGAATTATCTTTTCCTTTGTGGATGTAGTTATAAATAATCATTTGATATTATAAGGTCCTTGAATCTAAGGAAATTATAGGTTTTTAATTTTTTGGATGAAAATGCAAGGTATGAGATAACATTTGGGGAAAAATTATGTTATGGTTATTTTTAGGAATTTATCTCATTTTGGGAAGATTATAAATTATAGTTTTTGAAAAAGGAAAAAACAAACACCATGTGATAATCCATCATATCATAAAAAGGTGAGGAAATAGAACCCACAATAAAAGTGCGACTGTGATTTATCACCTACCACTGGACTATGTGAAGTCCCTGGTTAGTGTTACTAATTCTTTTTAGTTAAATGATTTTATTTATCAATAATAAATTTTATGATTTATCGAATGGATATCCTTAGTGTAGGAAAATGTTTTGGTGATTAAGTGATAAATGTTATTTTAAAAGATGTTCACTCTGTTGGGAACACTATATATCAAAGGAGAATATAATAATATGTGATTTCATTTTAGGAGTAATGGTGGATTTATTTATCTATTTTTTATTGTGGATTTATAGTGATTTTGTTTATTTATAGAAATGATTAGCCTATCATAAAGAATATGTGATTAGGTTATTTACTTTTAAGTATGTGACTTTAAGAGTAGTCAATGTTATTTGGTGATAGAATTAAACGTGGAAGACTACGTAAAAAAATTCTACTGAGTTTTCGGTTTAAATCTTAATTTAGATTATATTGAAGGATTTTAAGGACAAATCTTTATTGAATTGTATTTATTAAACATTGTGTGTTGTTTGTTTAATTTTAAATATTATTAATAGTATTTCATTATACAAAGGATTATCCATTTTGGAGATCATATAACCTTGTACTAACCATTTGGTTTTGGTTAAATCTATAAATACCAGAGAAATATAAAGTTCATCCTTTGTGGACAATGTGAATCTCTAGAGGTTGATTCTAGCACTTTAGGTGTGACTCAGTCATCTTGAATACTCATTATTTGGAGAAAAGGTGAGTTAGTGGTATGAATTTATTAAAGGATGAATCTATAATTAAAACATAATAATATCACTTTATGTTCTTATTCAATATCATAAATTAATTCCTTGACTTTATGAAAAAAAAATTAAAAAAACATTGTCTGTTAACATTTCCTACTAGGAAATAAAATAACATTTAACCCATCACAATTTTATGGTTTTAGGATCATTTAACTTCTCATTATAAAGTTTTCTATCACTCTCCATTATATCTTGACACTTAGTTTATCTTCTATATCGATATTTTCTTACATGGAATCCTAGTATGGGTTATCTCGTGTGACCTTTGTACTTCTCTTTCTTTCTTTTAATGTGATAGTTTTATTGTCTATTTTTCTGATTAGGGAATTTCAATGAAGTTACAAATCCCAATTTTAAAATTACAATGAGGAAATTTACAACATTTGGGAATAATGTAACTCCCCACGATTTCATTGAAAGTTATTTTCTTTAAAATAATTCAATAGCTTGAGCTCCACACAACACCGAGTTCATGCGCACTAAGACTTACCAATCTAGCCATTCAAAAAGTGGTTATATATATTAATAAATGAATTTTGAATTAATTATACTCTATATAATTTTAAAATCCATTTAATGTGTTTCTTAGATATAATATAAGAACAAAATCATTTTTTCCGATAAAAGAAGTATTTTAAAAAAATTGAAATTTTCCACCTTTTAATAAAAAAACTTTTTGAAAACCAATAATTGAAACTTTTATATATTCAAATTAATGAAACTAAATACATCTTTAGAAGAGGGACATAAAAAATTTAGTTTGGAGAATTGTTTGGTACTTTTATGATAACTTTCATATTTCGATGAATAATGAAAAATACAAAGTTTTAAATGATTTTTTTACTAGAAATAATTTATAGTGGTAAATTATGAAGTTGAATGGTTTAGAAGTATTATGAGATAATATTTATATCATTTAGTACAATTTAGGTCATAATATGTAATTTCACATTTAAATTTGACATAAACAGATGTCAACATTTTGATAAATTTTAATTTTTAAAAACCCACTTTTTGGTTTTCACAACGAAAATTAATTTTAAATTAATTAATGAAAATTAAATGTTTTTAATTTTTTAAATATAATTAATATTTGAATTCTTAATATAAAAATTATCTTAGGGTGAATTTTTGGTATTTTTCTAAAAACTATCAATTTTTATGAATAGTGAAAACAACTACATTATTAGTTAAAAAATATTTTTTATTTAAATAATTAATTATTTTATTTAAATTTTATTTTGGTTTAAATAGATAATAATAAATATATATATGTTCAATGTAATTCATTGGAGTCATTTTATAATAATATTAGATATATAAAATTTTAATGGACTTTTTACCGTCTTTTACCCATTCTAGGAGTTTTTGCAAATTTGCATAAAACCTAATTTTGCTGCATATATGAGATGAATTTAGAAAATATGATAGACAAGGTTGATATTAGTGAGTAATATTGGGTTCAATAATATGAAAATAATTTTTTTTTGTGAATAGTAACTTTTGACATTTATTTTCCACGATTAAATGTAAATAGAGTAATTAAAGGTAAAATGATATTATTATTAGCCTAAAAATGTCCTAATTTAATTGGATAAGTTTATTTCTACCATAAAAAACATTATTAATAAAATATAATCCTTTAGGTCCACTTGGATTAGATTAATACATTTATTATTATTTAATTTAATGAAGAGTTAAAAGTGTTAAATTCAAGTTTTCATAACTAAAACATTTTTAATATAGGGTTATACATAAGATAAAATCGACTGTAAATATATATTATAAATCTAAAAATATTTCCAATATAATGGTATTTTATTTATAAATTTTATACATTAAATAAATAAATTTATTTATGAAACAATGATGATGCAGTAATTACCTTATTAATGAATGATTTAAATAATTGATGTTATAAAAATCCAATTAAATGTAATTTCAAACTTTTGATGAATTAAACGAATTTTATAGTTTACTATGACTTTTTAGTGTCGATTAGATAATTTTATTTGAAGTGATAATGTTGTTATGACTTTCACAAAAACAAAATACCAAATAGTGTCAAAATTTACATAAATTATGATTTCAAACAAATTCTATATTACTGGTTGATATAATATTCGTAAAAATCTAAGGTTCACCCAAAGGTATTAATTAAAATTATATATGTCATTAATGAATCATTTTATGTCCTATTGTAAGTTTATAGTAAGTTTATTAACCATATATTGTAAGAATACAAGAAGACACGGTAAAAGTTAAACTATTTACTTAAAAGTTAAATCTAATACATAAGGTTAAAACAGTAACCTAAACATTTCTAAAACCTATTGGTTGAGAGGATTTCGACCCCTAACCACCTTATATTCTAAATAAATTCATTTAGACCCAATATAAACAAAATATTATTGTATAATAAATTAATACTTTAATCTTTTCTTAAAGTGACCATCACCCCTCTTATAAAATGGCACTTCCCATTCTCTCAAAATCACACCTCCAAAGCCAATTTTCTCTATCAAACCCAGTTCAAATATCCACCCAAATACCCTAAATTAATCGTAGAGTCATTCCATTGGTTAGAAATCCTTCCTAAAGAACCCATTTGATCAAATCAAAAGGAAGAACCCGAAGAAGAGGTAAATATTTCATCACCTCTTTCAGGTTCTTTTATTCTTCCACCACCTCTTTATTTGTTTTTTCCATTCTAAAAAAATAAATCCACTATATTCTACATACTATTATGTTTTTATAAAAATGTTACAACCATATTTATTATTCTATCCATCATTTGAATGACAAAGTCACCGTACGTGTGTATGTACAACTTACCTTGTCCACTTCGTGGTGTAGTTGTTATTCAATACATTATTATTTGGACGGGTATAATAATCATGAATATTTGATGTAAATAATAATTATAACACAATAATTATTACTTATACATGATATTACATATATTTAAATATTATTTCAATATCAAAAGAATGACATTGTTGGTCATGTGTACGTACGGATTTCCATCTCCACGATGCGATGAGATTCATTTCCACGTTCACCATTCAACGATGATTATAAAAATATATATTATTAATAAGTATTTAATATAAGACATTATAATGATAATGGAGACATATATATATATATATATATACTTACATATATCTTATTCACTTACTTCCATTCAATACAATCTGAAAATGGAAACAACGTTTATGCGTACGTATGACCTACTATCTCAATAAACGATGCCATCCATTTCATATATCTATCTATTATAAAGATTTATATTATAAATATATATGATATATAAATCAAGTTTTATATTATAGATTTATTTAAATCATGATCTAAATGATACGATCATGAATAACAAGTTAAAACACTTACGATAAAGAAAGCGATTATTACCCCAAATATCAATTTAACTTGGAAATCATTATTAAATTGGAAGTATAAAGTCATAAATGAATCATGTATGATATAATAAATAAGAAAATGGTTCTGATATAATTTAATAACAAACTCTGTTCATTATACAAGAGGTTAAATGTAACATTGACTAATGAAAAGTAAATGGTAAGGGGTTTTCGTTTACCTTTTTTATTCCCGTGATATCCATGTTATAATTTCCATTATTTCCTTTTGTGTGGTGTATGCACTGACAATGATTGAATTATTTGTGTAATATAATTTTAATTATGGGTATTTACATATTCATTGTATGATGCTTCTTTCAACGGGTGTATGTTTCATAAATTACCAAATCTGTAAGGGAATTCCAAATTTCAATGTCAACTCATTGGGTTTCACTTATACCTCATTTATTATTTTACTCAAATATTAAGTGTGGAATAACTAATTATTTATTTATTTATTAACTTTCAATCCCCTTTGTGTAGATATACTTTTTATACACATAATCACTCCATTTATATATTCTCAAGTCATCGATATGAACTTGATAAGAGTAATTTTAACTCAATTTCTATTCATTGAGTTGAATATCCAAATCATTGGTGTTGTTTTTTACAAGAATATGTGTAAATGTCCTATGATTTATTTAGACTGAATATCAAATCATATTTAGTGTATTTATATTTTTCAATCATAATTATGTCATTGATTTATCCTTAACCCAACGATATAGTCTTTATATGGGATTTCATCTCAATTTACATTCAATTGAGACTTCTTTGTTGTTATGAGCCAATTAAATTTTATATGGTGTATATATTGTGTATTTTCATAGTATATCATGAATATATTTATTATAATGATAGTAAATTTTTTTTATTACCACAATTATTTGTATTCAAGTGTCTCTCATTTGGTTAGAAACTCTAACTAAAATATCTTTTTAAATGTTTTAAAGATTTAATCTTCTAAATCATTCTCATTAATTGCCATGTTTTAAAAATTGTTTTAAGGATTTATTTATATAGACATTAATTTTTTAAAATTAAAATTACTTTAATATATTTCAAAGTGGTATGAGAAATTTTTATTCAAAAATCTATTTTAAATGGATTTTTGATAAATAGTGTTACTTTTAAATGTTTTCAAGAAAACATGGACATTTCTATCAAATAGTTTTGATGATTATTTTCATCTATGTCAATATCCTTCATTATTATAAATTGAGGTTAATTTATTATAATACAATCTTACATATTGTATTAAATGAGTTATGTTTGACTGTGGATTTTCTATTTTTATACCATTCATGGTTGTGGTTAATGTATTGACATTTCTTATGTTATTTTTAATATGAATGTATGGATTATTTTTCAATATTTTCATATGAGGAATGTATTGGACTTATTAAGTGGATGATGGAGCCCGCTATAGCCCTTTGGTGCATCGGTAGGTCTCATGATACAATTATACAGGGAATTGGCTGAGGCCTTTCCCAAATTGATATATGGTTTTGGCCAAGGCCTAAATCATTTTTAGATGTCTTGGATGAGGCCCTGACAAGATATTCCAGAATGTTTGACATTATACATTCCCTCATTATGAAAATAATAATGATGGTTCATGTGGTTATTCGACTAGTTGAATAAACATGACTATGTTTTATTATGGCATTATTTACTCATCTCAAATCCCAGCCATAGAGTGTTAATGTTAATTATTTTTAAGGACATGTGTTTTCAATTATTCACCATGCCTAATGTTTAAGTTATCATACACTATATTTATTACTCTTATTGAGCATTTGAGCTCACCTATTTCTATGTTTTATTTTCATAGGATGCGAAGAAATATATTACGATTAACCTACAGGAAATAGGTTAGGGGGTAAGAGTGTGTTCAAAGGGGACACACTGATGTTATTATTCATTATTTGATGATGTAATGTAAAACAAATGTATATATCTAGTACTTGTAAGGCAACTAAACTTATTTGTATTTTGGGACATGATTCATTGTATCATGAAAATGATATGTAATAAAGCACCGACTCTAGGTAACTGGGGTCGGGGCATTATAGTTACTCATTGAATCTTATATGGAAACTCCAATAAAATATTTTAACGATTTAATAAATGAATACACAACAAATAGACAACATGTGATGAAATTTAACAATATTTAATGCACTACATGAAACATTTTACAAATATACTTCATTTTATGGATTTTATATTATGTTCTAATAAATATTATATTATGATTAACTAGTGTTTAAATATTGTCAAAATCATGGCATAAGGATAGTCCATGAACACAAGAAACCTATCGACTTCTTCGACTAGATATCTATTAGGGTATATATCATAATATTTCATTATTAATATTTATATCAAATCAAATTAAATATTTTCCCAATGTTTCTATAGTTCCCAAAAAACTAATGACAAATAAAGGGGTTATTATGGTTTCAAATTTTTGAAATACATTGTAGTCCATAAAAAATATTGCTTCAGGAGAGAGGTATTTCTATTGATAATTAAAACATCAATTAAAGTAATTATAAATCTGTTATTTATTAATATTTTTCTAGTACTATTAGATCTATCAATAGTTATCATATTCAAAGGAGGAAATATTTTTTTTAGAAACATATTTAATGAATACATTGTGTCATATTGTATATATACATCATGAAGATGAAATTTCCTACTACATAGGTGGTTAATTATCTTACTATTTTACCTTATATTTTTTAGTTAATATTCTTATAATTTCATCTGATACGTAATTTGGTGGATTTTTTTATCAGAGCGCAAGACTCGTACTAAAAATCAAACAAAATTGCTTCAAATTTTTTAATACATTAATATAACGATCTATCTATAATTTGTGATGTTTAGAAATCAACCACACATCAATCTGATGCACAGTGTGACCAGTATAAGTAAAAGTGTGTGTTCCAATTTTAAATTGAAATTTTTTTCAAAAAACTTGTCAGAAAATGAAAACTGAGCAAAGAACTTTAGATTTTCTTTATACTTTTTGGAAAGTATCTGTAAGTAATTTTTATTTTGAGGGAATTAGTTACACCTTAATCTGATACATGGTGTTCCTAGTATGAATAAAAGTTTATGTTATTATTTTTAAACAGAAATTCTAGATCAAAACTTGTTTCACTTAATTAAGACTAAGAAAACATGATCAAATTGTCTTGATACTTTATGAAAAATATTTATCAGTCATTTTTGAAGTAATTTTTTTTTCAAATCCAACTAAACCATGATGTGATAAGCATGACTCAAATAGTATGTTTTTTAGTTTAAGTAGAAATTTTAGTAATAAAGCCACATGAAATCTAAAAAATAGGGAAAATTCTTCTACCTTTCTTTGATACTTTTGTAAAATGATAAAAAAGTAATTGGTGTTGTTTAATAATCAATAAAATTTTAATTTGATGCATGGAGTGACTAGTATGAATCCATGTGTGTGTTTTTATTTAAAATTGACATTTTAGTTCAAAAAAATGTTACATACTCAAAAATATGAAAACACATTCAGATTGTATTGATAAATTATAAAAAATGTCAATAAGTCATTTTTAGTGCATTAATCAGGAGTAAAATAATAAAAAACATGGTGTACCCTGTATGAATCAAAGGGTATGTTTTTAGTTTAAAATCTAGATTTTAGTTGGAAACATATTTCACTCACTGAGACCCTAGAAAAAATGCTCAGATTATCGTGAAACTTTATGAAAATGATTCATAAGTCGTTTTTAATATGTGATAATCATTCGTATATCAAACCAACACACGATATGATCGATATGACTTGAATTTTCCATTTTAATTTATATATACATTTTAGTAAAAAATGAATGTGACTTATTCATAACTCATAAAACACATTCATATTGTTTTCCTAATTTAGTAAAATGATATTTAAGTCATTTTGGACATGTAGGAATCAACCACACATCAATATAATGCACATTGTAACCAGTATGGCTCCAAGTGTGTCTTTTTAATTAAAATTTATATTTTTTTTTCGAAACACACATCACATACTCAAATCATAGTAAACAAATTCGTATTATTTTGGTACATTATTAAAATGATCCATAAGTAATTTTTCATTTGTAAGTGTCAGCCGTACCTTAATATGATACACGATGTTCCAGATATGATTCAAATTGTATTTTATCAATTTAGAATTCACATTTTAGTTCAAAATGTTTGTCACACAATGAAAACGTATAAAACCTAATTTTATTTTCTTGATACATTAGTAAAATGATTCAAGAGTCATTTGTGACATGTAGGAATCATCCACACATAAAACTCACACACGATGTGACTGATATGACTCAAAGTGAGTGTTTTCAATTTCAATTGATATTTTAGTAAAACAATGACATTTGACAGACTCAAAAGTGACAAAACATATTCAAATTATGTTGATACATTATAAAATTTATCCTAATGTTAGTTATGATATGTGGGAATCAACCACATGTAAATCTATACACGGTGTGATGAACATGACTCCAAATGTGTCTTTTTATTTAAAATTGACATTTTAGTTCAGAACACACATCACAAACTCAAAAATAATAAAACTAATCCATATTTTATTAATACTAAATATTATATAGAAGTCATTTAGGACATGTATAAATCATTTTCACCTTAATTTGAGACACGATGCTACTTTTATGATAGAATGTGTATATTGCTTGTTTAAAATTGTATATTTAGTTCCAAACATGCTTCACTACCTAAAAACTAAGAAAACATTCTTTAATTTTATTGATAATTTGGCACAGTGATCCATAAGTCATTTTTAGGTGGAGGACCAAGTCTCATGTAAAGCTAACCCACAATGTTACTTATATGACCCAATGTCTGTGTTTTCAGATTAAATTAACATTTTGGAAATGACATGTGACATACACAAAACCAATAAAACACATTCAGTTTATCTTCGTACCTAATGAAAATGATCCATTATTAATTGTTGGGGAGTATGAATTGGCCTCACCTCAATCATATACAAAATGTTACAATTATGACTCAAAATGTTTATTTTTATGTAAAAAGTGTCACTTTAGTTCAAAACACACATCAAATCATCAAAACTATGAAAACACATTATGAGTGCTATTATGTAATATGAAATTTATTTCTAATTCAATTATGATGTGTATGAATCATCCATACCTCAATCTGATACACATTGTTCAAGATATAACTTGATGTACATGCTTAATTTCATTAAAATTGACCCTTTATTTCAAAACAAATGTCACATATTCAAAATCGAGTAAAGATATTCAAATTTTATAGATACATTACAGAAAAAAATAAACCATCGGTGATGTGTTTCCACTAGATACGCCTTAATACAATATATAGTGTGATTGGTATGACTCAAAATGTAGAATTTCACTTTAAAATTGACTTTTTATTAATTTATTAATTCATAATTTTTTTTATTTTATTAAATATCCTAAAAATAATATAAAAATCAATATTTTATATAGGTTCAATATTTTTCATGAGATGGAGATGTTTGATTGAAAAATGATGGCGTGATATGGCTCTTTTTTGGGGTGGTCGAGGATGAAAGATTTTCAAATATTGATTTTTAATGTTTTTGTTAAATTGTAGTTACCAATGTTATTTTACAAAGCAATATGTTCGAAATTTTTATAATAAAATGTTTTTTCTTATATTTTTATTTAAATATAACTTTAATAAAATTATTTATTTACTGCTAAAGTGAGCTATAATTTTAGTATTACAGAACAACGACATGGATTTTATTAGTGCTAAACTATCATTGATAAAGGACCCCTATGTTAGTTTTTTTTAGCACTGATAAAAGTGTCTTTTTATAGTGATAATTTTTCCATATTAAAATACATAAAATTTTAGTAGTGTTGACAATAATAGTGTTGATAAATCCCTATTTTCATGCTATTAAAGGGAATATATTTAGTATTGCGAGAAGGAATAACACTAATCGGGGAGGATAGACACAAAACTTTCCATGAATATGGGGAAGATATAAGTGGGTCACAACCATAGAGGAATGAGATAATAAAGATATTAATTATTAGAAAACCCAAAACATTGATGTAGAGAGGGGAAAAATTAAACAAGAAAACATGCGCCAAAGAACCCAAAAACAACTTCCTAATACTCTACTATCACCACCTTGACATAACAATGTTGTGTTTTTCAACATTGGTTGTGAAGGAAAGGAAATTGGAGGAGCATAGTGAGATATGGAACACATTAAGCGGGGAGTTTCATAAAGGAACTTTATCACCAAAATAATTCACTACTACTGTCCCAAATAAACCATATATACCATCACTCCTAACTAATAATATGGTCAAGCATGATGGTTTAGGCTGAAAGGATATAATGAAAGATCAACAAAACCCTTTATTATGACAACTAGAGGAAATCAAATAGGACCACTAGGAAAGGAGACAAGTTAAAAAGAATAGAGGAAAATACAAAACAACCTAGATGAAAATGCAGGGCATATGATCAACGAGAATGCAAAATGAGGAAGAATAGAGAGAAGGGGGAAACACATAACAACAATGCCATCATCACTGTGTAGGGTTCCGAAGAGAAACCTTGGGCATGACGAGTGATAAGAGGAAAGGTGAGAGAGACTAATAATATTAAAGAGTTTGGGTCCACCATAATAACCCATAAGAAGAATAAGAGATATTTTTAATAGCCTTTTAATAAAATGATATAAGGAGGTTCAAAATAACATACATAGCCCAGTAACCCAATCAATTTCTCAACTACTTCCCATGCCTTTTCAAGTTGATAACATGATTTCAAATGATATTACCTTATACTCATTTCTATTAGATTATTAAAAAAATAAAAAATATTTATAACTCTCTTCATTTAGATTTTGATGATTGAAAACCATTCTTGGGAGTGGTGGTATATGACAAAAAGTGGGTCTCCCCACTCGAGAAGGTAGAAATTTTTGTTGAATAAATTATTGTATCACTTTTATAACTATCTGAGTTCTCCTCCAAGATAATAAATACAGTATATTTTTCAATGAATTCTATTTTATGTTTTGTGTCACTAGTTGAACTCACTACTAACTCTCTTTTTGTTCAATGTTAAAATTTATCCAATCCATTTATATCCATCGATAATGATATAGAAGATACCATCATTTGAATAAGTGGTGACTCGTGATGAAGACTCATTATATATGGTGAAGAAACTATAGTTGGAGAATAAATTGTGGTTACAGTGGGAATAAATAGAAAATTCCAATAATTACCATAGTTTGATGAACTCTTACACCACTAGGGAATTCATAATTTTATTATCTAATAAAAATTAAAATCCTAAAAAATCATAAAAATTAAAATTTAAAATAATCCCATCTTCATTTGATACCCTATTTCAATGACCTCAATTATCCTAGGACTGCCCTCTCTTATTCATAGTCACATTTTGTTCTACACAACACTGATCATACTCCTTCCATAGAATAAGGTCATATGCTCAATTACTAATGTCTCCTACTAATATACTCATATATATAGTTCATTTTGAAGAAAAATGAAACCACTATATGGACATTAACATCCTACTTGTATTTTATTAGAAAAAAATGTTTCTTTTATCTTTTCAAATGCTCAACATAGCTTTATCCAATTTAGAGATTCAAGTCAAAATCACTCACATTTCTATGGATAATCAAACCAAATCCTTCTTCCATTATAAACCTTTTTTCTCAAATATTAAAATTTTAAATCACTCATAAAAATTACCATAATGACTTAAAAAATTTAATAAGTCACCACCATCATCTATTTTGACCTTCAATTCCACGAAAAATATTAACACGCCCCCACACAACAATTATGGGTGACTGAATGTTCAAATCAGATGAAATATTTTTGGATCTACTGTTAAATGAAATATTTAATAAAATGCACATTCATGTTCAAAAATCATGATTTAAACATATTAATCTTAAAATCACATATAACGGTACTCTAGGGAATGAAATAATCTTCACCTAGTAAACAAACTTATAATGATTCTCAATTTTCTTCCCCTTGATCATGGTCATTAATCCCCTTGTCACTTTTAGTACTCCACTATCAGTAGAATACTTAAAATGTTTTAATCTATTTTAACCATATAAATCATGTTCATTCTCAAATCAAGTGCATACCTCACATTGGTAAGTCTGAAAATAACTCTATTAAACATATGAACTGACACCATATCGATTCACAAAGTTGTACTTGCTTGAATGTTATCCATTTTAAAAATATCACAATAACACTCCTTAAAACTATAAAAACACTATATTATTATATATATATGATAAGAAAAACTAGAGTCTAAAATCCAGTTTGAATCATGCACATCATCCATAGTATAAGGAAAAACATTACTTTCAATCCTCTTATCTTAGGTCATGGTATTCACTACTACTGATTATTTATCTATTTCTCGTAAATTTCTTTTTTATTAATTCTCAATCAAAAAATATAACAGTTCCTTATCATGTAAAATTTTTCCCACACTCCATGTGTAAAAAAACCTCTTAGTATTGATTAAATTATTTCATATCTAGTGCCTAAGATATTTCATTGTTCTGCAGCACTTCCTTGATTGTTGCATCCATCAGTTACTACAAACATCCCAATATAACCTAATGATTCACCTTAATTTGTTTCTCATTGGGTCTCAATAATTAGCAATAATGAAATTAGATCATCGTATTTTATAGTTTATTTCACAAAAAATAGTTTGGTGTTTTGATTGTCAAATGATTTTTTTAAAAAAACCAATAAAAGGAAATCCTTTTGTTCTTTTTCCATTTCCAAAGGGACCACCTTTCCTTTATCATTAGTCTTGACTGAAATCAAAACTTATTATGTCATAGGTTTGGTAAAATCAACCATATGGTTACCAAAATCTAAATTCATTGATATTTCTAAAGGATAAAATCATTTTTTCATATATAAATAATTTTAATGGATTTTCATCTAAACCTAATTTCTAGCATCACCTACATCTTCCTCTCAATCTATTATATTAATCTCCTCCCACAATATATTATCATCTAAATACAACTAGGTTTTCCTTTATTATAACTCTCTAATATCATACCAATAACTAGTTATCATATTCTACAAAATCTATATTTTCTTCTTCTATGAATTCATTGTCTTCTCTTCAAACAACAATTTTCATACTCATTTTTTCCATTGAGTAAAATCAATTTTTCCTATTAAATAGTTCACCAGGGGTTAAAATCCATTTTCATAAATAACCCATAACAAATTATCAAAAAATGTAAAATCTCCTTTGATAACCAATTTCGGGAAAAAATTGTTGTCTCCACATAAATTAATCAAAAACACCAATAATTATCATGGTTTGATGAAATACTACTTTACACAAGAGTCATATTTTTTTATCAAAATAATTATAAGTCTCAGAAATCACACACATCAATTGGATAATCAATACTGAGTTTATTTGGTGTAGTAATTCAACTTCCTCCATGATCCCAGTCTCCCCCTCTTATTCATAGAAACACTTTTAACCAGACAACACTAGTCACACTTTTCCACCAATGAAAAATATCTTGTTCAAAACGTGACACATGTTTGTTTCACACTCCCATATAATGTCCCTTATGGAGAAAAAATAAACCCATGCATGGCCTCTAACATCCTATTTTAATTTTATCATAAAAATAATTAGTTAATTTTTCCTTTTCAAATGCTCTGCATTGACTTATCACAATTTGAGATTCAATCTAAAATCACTATGATTTATTTAGAGAATAAAAACCAATCCTTCATCCATGGTAACAAATATCTAAAATATGCAATTTTTAAATCACTCATAATAGTCTCAAATATTAATTAAAAAACCAAATACTTCTCCATAATCATCTATTTTGACCTACAATGCCATTCCCAATATTAGGCTGACCCACCACACCCCTTAAAGTTGTCTGAATGCACAAATTTTACAAAAAAAATGTTGTGTGTCCATCATGGAATAAAAAATGGAAGACAATGTCTCATTATTTTTTAAATAACCAATTTATGACATATCTATAATAAAATCAACTATAATGGTACTCTCATTCTTCAAATAATCTTCATGCTTGAATTAAAATTTAAATAATCTTAATTTTTTGGGTTCTGAGTACTCCAAACATATCCTTCTAGGCCCAAAACATATGTTCTTCTGAGTTTATATCATGAAAACAATTTTTGATAGGTGGAGTATCCCATACAAGCTTATATATAATCACTATTTTTTGAGGAATCTGATGTCGGATTTATTTTTCACCCAACAATCGTCCCCACAAACCAAATATCACACAACATGGCTTTCAATTTAATTATAATTCATCTAATATAAATCACCATTCACATTCATCTACATCTCTCTCTCTATCAGGACATGCCACATACCCACTATAATTAGAAAAACATTCAAAACAAGGTTTCACTATGGATCCACATAATCTAAAAAGAGCCACCATTATCATTATAAAACTAGTTCGGGGCCACCCATATCACATATGGGACGCACCATGGATCTGATAAAACTTTTTTAGATCTACTTCATCATGCCCATTCCTTTCAATACAAACACATAGTCTCTTATGGGGTTCTATCTTAAATCAAATTGGTGATTGGAGGAGTGTCCCATCAAATATTATATGTTATCCACCACTAATTGAAAAAATTGACGTAGGATTGATTTTTCACCAAATAACTACCTCATCAGAGCACATCAGAATATCAAATGTTGAGGGATATAATGATAATCATGGTGCCCCAATTATTTCTCTTCCTTCCCATTATTAATAAAATTTTATTTATTTATATGTGGGTTGAGATATATTTATCATTATTTAATATAATATATTATACCCATTTACTCTTTATTGTATTTGGTGTCAATAAAGAAGAAAGGATGAGTGATGTCAATATGTATTATGAAGTACAACTAAGAAGTAGATTTTAGTTCCTAGAAATGATGATATGGAAGGAAGGTTTCTATTCAAGACATTATTTCATAATTAATTTTGAATAATTAATGTTAAAAGAATTAAAAACTCGGAGGTTAGAAGATGATACATCCACTATATATATTGAAACATTAGTGAGTGATATAATATCATTATTAACATGAAAAATGAATTATTTCCATTGGTTATTTTTGACAACCATTCACATGGAAAATGAAGAGTAAGTGTATATTTTTTTCAACATTTTATAGAGATTAAATTTTTACTAGAGGTTAGAAATGATAATGAAAAAAATGAGGAATCTAATTAAAATTTCTTGTGATTATGTTCATGTGATGGACTTATTTTAGTAGACTTGATATATTTTTAGAACAGATCCTTATATAATTTTTTATAATGGATATTCTATCACTATGAAAAGTTTTAAAAGGTTTGTTACAATGTTTCATCTTAGAAAACATTATAAATAAAAGAAAATATTTTTCTATAATATATTTAGATGATGTCTTCAGAAAAATTAAAGTTATTGAGGCAGTAAATGTGAAATCGGAATACTCTAAGGAGTATTTATTTTCTATATTAATTTTGATAATATTTTTCTATTGATTTGAATGTATTCTAAAGTTACTTTAACTGCTTGAAGTTTTTTGAGTTGAGTTAAGTGGAGAGATATAGAGTTATGTCTTGAAATTTTGGATTCTCGGTTATTCCAAATATACCTAAGTATATGATACATACAATATTTCTAAAATTCTGAAAACTGGGGAAGGAATGGATGAGTTCCCCTATATGTTTATGTTTTAAAAGTTCATGAATATATAAATGTTGTGAAGTCGTTGAGATGTATAACATCTTTGATAATAAATAATATTCATCAAACACATGAAAAGGGAAAATAGTTGAAATTTATAGAAACTCATAATATATTTAATATATTACGTAGTATATTCTACTCTTAAAAAAGAAAAAACCAATACAATTAATGAATAAATATATTTTCTTGAATAATGGGTATTTTTTTCTGATGACACATGGCATTTTTTAAAACATGATTTTTTATGTTGATTTATAATATACTTTATATGTTGTTTAATATATTTTATTTTAAGTAAAAAAATTAATGATTAAGGTAAATTTGGTAAAGGTACGATTAATACATTAATACATAATAAATCCTATTTATTACATATTTTTTATCAATTATCAGAATTTTGAGACGATGTACAAGAACACGAATAAATATTGAAACTAAGAAATGTTTTACTAGATTAAAATTTCACAATATCACAATTATTTCATAATTAATCTATGATTAATGATACTAGTATTTTAGTTATAAATAATTAATTCAGAATTATTTACTACAGTATGAACCAATATAACATATCATGATGCAATTTTTAGAAGAAGTGATAGCAAATGCTATACTTGTTTCTTGAGTTTGTATCATTACATTAGAATAAATCCATACCATGGTGATTGTAAAATGGGTAGATAATGAAGAACCTGTTTTTGAATTAGGCATATAATGTGAGATATTTCCATTTGAGAAATGGTGGGGCTTGGGCATTCCGTATTTGAAGCCATGGTGGTTTGTGCATAAGACTGTATATAGGAGGTCAGGTAATGGTATGAAATGATACATCGTGATAATATTTTATCATGATGAAGTTGATATATTATTTACCTGTATACTTTGAAAATAAAATGTTACTATAGTAATTAAAGTATCAAGAGTAATTAGAAGACCATGTATTCAATAAAATTTTATGATATTAATCATGATCAATTTCAAAATTATTTTGAATGCTGAAAATGCAAAGAATTAAGGTGAGAAATATTATAGAGGCAATATTCACATAGTCTCATGAATATAATGTAAGTTAATCAGAGTGATATGAGTAGAGATTAAATATGATATTATATAAAATAATTTGAGACTCAAATATTAAAATAATGTGATCTGATACTTCAAAAATAGGGAGATGTAGTACTATTAAGAAGATTTTTTCACTTGTGCATTGAGGAAAAAGGAAATAATAAGTGAACATATTGATATATGTGGTTACTATTTAGATCGAGGAAGTGGAAGTGATAATTTATGCTATGATATCGTCATATCAAAAGAACTTATTTCAAAATTCCAACCTTAAATATATTTTTTATGACAATGTAATACTTTGATCCTAGCCTATAGTACTCATATATCATAATGTTGGAAGAATTTTGATGCATCCGATTAGATTTCAACACATTATGGAAATTGATCAAATCTATTTCATCTAGGAGGGACATGAATCCTTTTCTGCTAGCCTAATTCAATGTCATACTGAATAAATTTTATATTCATATAGATGGACCGGTTGGTGCTAGAGCCTGATATTATCATGTTTTTGTTTTAATTATACTCTATTATATCTCTAAATATGGTTACAAGGGTATATCCTTTTTTGATCAATCAAATGATTATAAAAGGATAGTTTATGATAATTGTATAGAAACTAATATAAATTAGGGTCAGTTCCATTCATCTTAGAGGTGAATCCCATTAAAATTCCTAAAATCCTTTTTGTGTTTATTAACTACATACATTACATGTATTCCAACCAATAGTGAGAAAATTAGTGAGAGATCCATTCGATAAATAAGAGATGAGTTAAAGATGGTAAAACCATTAAATTTGTAATAAGTCACTCACCACTAATTCACACACATTAGTGGTCATCATAAGTTAAGATATCCTAATAAGTTGTCTCAAAGAACACATTACACAATTTCTCATAACATTAAAAATCTCAAGATTTGAATTATTTTCATTTTCCAATTTAACTATGAAATGTTGACATAGAGAAGATATTTTAATTAATAATCAAAATTATATATCTTCCATGAATATAACTAATTTTATGAATAAAATACTGAAAAATATTATTTATTTCATCCTAATGTGTATATAAGAATAAATCTTAAACTCTATATATTGTAATCAAGAAGAAATCAGATATAGCATGGATGAAGGAGATCTGTTTCAAAAATACACTAGTGTAAAGATTAAAAAAATACTACCTATGAAGAAAAAAATAATTTAGAATATGAAGAGGTAAATAAAAATCATTCAAATAATATCACATATAATGATTCGATCAAAAATGAGGAAGATAATACAGCAAAATATTTGAATTATGATGTATACATTGTTTTGAAGAAGGCTTTATAGGATGCTTTTAAGAAATCATCACTCTTATATATGGTTCTTTCAAATACATTCAAAATAAAATCAACTATAATCAAATAGGAGGTACAACGATAAAGTATATAAAGTAATTTTGAGAATTGATATAAAAAGTAAATATAAGGACAATGTTATAGAATTTGGGATTTAAATGAAAAATTCTTCAATAATGGATAGGATTGGATTAATTCCATCCAAACTAAGGATTAATTCTTTTGAATAGTATAAATGAAATTTCTATAAGTTGGAAGAAAATAAATGATCTATAATTGATAACTATAATTATTAATTAGATTTTAGGTCTAACAACATTAATGATGATGAGGAATTGATAAAATAGTAGAACAAAACTCATGGGATGTTTGATAAAAATATCATGAAGGAACACGAAGATAAAATGAAGTAAATATTAGATGATACAATCATCCTTCATTTGAAATTCCATAATCATGAAGTTAAAATAAAAATATCTAGAAAAAGTTAAAATTGAGTCCACATAATAGGATGAAAGAAATGTTGATTCCAAGCATACTTACAAGGAGGATCATTTTGTTATAATTCAACTATTTTTTTGGAAATAAAATATTTATAATATTAAGTGATATATATCTTGAAATCACTAACCAAAAGGAACCCTTCATTTTAGAAATTATTATTTTTAATAAATCTATTTACATGATTAGTGCATGTTATAAATAATTTTTTTTATAAAAATGGGTGGATAAAAGTGGAGACAAACCAAACATTATATAAAAAGTGGTTGGAATCATGTTCAGGAGATTGGGTTAAAAAAATACCACATAGAAGATGAAAAGGATAAAATTTAAAACCATAAAAACTAACAAGAAAAATTATTCTGGATAATTTATATTTATTTATAGTATTCAAGAAAAATTATTTTTACTGTTGGAATAATATTTCAAACTCTACAAATCAAACAGAGCCTAAATCAAGGTGGTGTAATGATCAATTGATGAGAAATTCACAAAGTAAAGATAAAAAAATATTGACCTCATATATATTAAGAATAAAATATTTATATTAACAAAATGATACCAATGTGGTAATTTTTAAGGTAAATTATTGTATAGAAAAACCTAGAATGTGCTGAAAGACATTGATGAAAAAAGGCCACACATTCATAATATGAAGATACAAATATATGGGTTCACATGGGGAAGAAGAAAAGTAAATGTTATAAATATAATATTCCAAAAATGTCAAATAATAATTCAACACAACAGAAAATTTGTTTCATCTATTAAGGTAAATGAATACACAGTATGGGATTTTCAAAAAATTCATGGGAACTGGAATTAATGTAAGCTGTCGGGATCATAAGAGAAAATTAATCCATGAGGAGAACAAGGGTAATCATTTGGTCAATGGAATTCCTAAGGAACCATGTATTATTTCCAATTAAGGTAACTATAATCTTAATGAGTGTATGATTATTTGGCCCTATTAATTGAAAATAGAAACAAAATTTGATAAAGTTTAATTAAAAAAAAATTATAAATAAATTCCACAAGAATAAATCTAATCTAATGAGATGATTTTAAAAAATAATGAGATTATAATGTAAATGGAATTATATGGGAGGAGCAAGAAAGCTTGTCTATTTTCAAAATACTTCTTAGTTATTTTAAAAATATAAAAAAATTAAAATGAAGGTAAACATTTCATATATAGAGGCATGTCCTTTATTTTAATATACATAGTGGAAATTCTCTAATAGAGAAAAAGATGTAATAATCATGGAATTCAGGTTACCCCAGACTAATAATTGCAATAAAAAATATAATATCATAAACATTTCACTAAAATATGTAATTTGAATGAAACACCCAACTTGTTTGAGAATCAACTATCAACCGTAATTCTATCATTAATGAGAAAATTGGTTCCAACTTATTACCATATAATATATTTGTTCTTTATATGTATGGAATTGAAATTGATTCGATTTATTAAAAAGGATAAATTTTTAAGAAGGGAATGCATTCATATCTAGGAAAAATATTGAGAAATATGGAATGGCTATTCAAGAATTGATGGATGTGTCAATATTAAATGTGATAAAAAAACTTATCAACTTGAATTATATTAAATAAAATGACCTACATTGATTAAGTGAAAATAGTGTTTATCCCCTTATAATAATTATTTTGAGGAGCTTCTTGAGTAATGTTATTTCGTGAAAATATCAAATCAATGGAATGTACATAAAGAAATTTCATTAAAAAGATGGTTATTCACAATCTATAATCCTTTTTTTAAATAATTAATCTAAATATAAAATGAGGTAATATTAATTGATCAATGAATATAAAATAAAAAAACGGAGGGATATTTACTAAATATAAACATGGTTTTTATTTTGTCAATGTTTTTAACCTATGTGTTATGATGGGTTTAAGAATTTTAAGATTAAGGTTATCATTATAATTCATTCAAAAATATTGTATCAACATGAAAACATATTAATAACTCTTTAAAAATTAATATTTTAGCATGTATCATATTCAATTGAATTATTGACAACTTTTTTATCAAGATATGACATTATTTTTTTACACCAAGCATAGACTAGGTATTCTTAAAGTGTAATAATTGAAAACACATTTATTTAATTTAATTGATTCCATCCTATCTAAGGTATATTTTTATTTATTGTTAATAATGGGGATATTGAAATTATAGATAAAGAACATATTCACATTCATTTTCAATATTGTTATTCAAAAAATAAAAAGGTGGAGATTGATTGATCAACATGATGTTTGTTGTATTTTTTGTAAATAAAGAATATGGTTACATGATATTAATATTTACATATATAAAGGAGTATAATTTAAAATACTTTTGGAGTTCCATAAATGATGAGATAGAATGAAAAATCATAAGAAAGGCATGCTTACATGATTAGATTTGAAAAATACATGAGAAGAGAAGAAACACCTTAGATCATAGAATAAAATCATCCACTATTTATAATGGAAAATAATTTAGTGAGATTATATCATTCTTAACATGATAAATGATGTTCTTCAATTGGATATTATAGAGAACCATTCAAATGAAAAAAGATAAATAAGTGATTATATTTATTTTAATATGGTTTAAATGTTATATTCTTGTTGGATGTTGGAAACACTCAGGGAAGAATAATGAATTTGTTTGATTTTTTATGTTCAGAAAATCTAATATAAAACTCATTTTAGTAGATATGATGAATTCAGTGAAGTATTCAATAGAGTTTTTATTATACTATATATTCTACTTCAATGAGGAAGTAAAAAAAGCTAGATGTGTAGTTCCATCCTAAATAATATCACATATAAAGACATGATACTATCTATATTATATGTTGATGATGTTGTAAGAAAGACTGATGTTGTCATGGTATTGAAAATTTTATTAGAATTATCTAATTAATATTATTTTTTTTAATTCGATATGCAAATATTTTTGAGTTTATTTGAAGTTATTAAAAATATATGTAAGGGTTTGATGTTATTTGAGTTCAGTTGAGAAATATAGAGTTAACTTTAGAGATTTAGGGTTAAAGGCCGTTTCAAATATTCCTAAGTATATGATACATAATATATTTCTCAAAATATAAAATATAGAACATGAATGGATGAGTTAATATGTATTCATAATATTGAAGTATCTTAACATTTTAGAAAAATCTCAAACATAACTTGGGAAAAAGGATTTCATCATGTTCTCGCATAACATATGTGCATGAATCATCATATCATAAATTGTGAATAATGATATCATGATGTTCACACATAATACAAATCATATCATGATATATATTACATTACCCAATAAATTAGATGTATATATAATTCTTCGCCCACATATTATTTTAAAATATTTTCATAGTCATCTATTACATATAGAAGGGAAGCATTTATCAATCATTGACACCAAATATACCCATGAAAAAATGGGTTTCATGATATCATACTAATCCATATAACAATGAATAAATAATGGAATTTCCCCAAATGTGAAAGATATAATATAATTTTTTGTATTAAAGTCTTTTTTAAGGAGGATAAGATCACGTTTCTATATAATTATAAGAAAAAGTATTGGAAGGATCAACTAGGATTATCAAGTATAAAAGCATATCACTAATCATTAAGGTGGAATATAAATCAACCCATTGAAGTATGTACAAGTATTTCCCTATAAAAATAAATGGAAAGAAATAAAAAACTAATATATAATGATAATATTATAAAAATATAAATTTTTGATTTTCCCAAAACAATGTTAAATTGATTTGAATAGTTTAAGTAATTCATGACAACATCCTTATAGGTGGATGAAACCGAATATTAATGAGGCGTGTAAAAAGAGCGGGAGATAGAGTATATGTTATAAAAAAATAATATATTTTTATTAGTATCATAATTTCATATATAAGTTATATTATTATATATGAAACATTATAGTAATTGAGAAAAATGGAAATTTAATAGAGGAGTATAAAGAAGAATAGAGAAAAAAAAATAATAATCATGTTTTCCTCTTAGTTAGGGATGTACTCCTTTTCTAAATCCTTGAAGGATTGGGGTTGTGTGGATCTAAAATTTCCCAAAGTATACTAAGAGTCTTAGGATAATATAATTGTGTAGAGATTTGACATTCACAATTCATTGGGATGTGACTTTCCAAAATAAGGGAGAGTGGATAATTATACTTGAGGATATGGGACATTTGGGTTAAAATATTGGACATTTTATAATTAAGAACTAACAATGTGCTTTATAATTTTCAAAATTTCATTTAACTATTTATTAAAAAACAAAGTATGCCTATTTTAATATCAAAATAATAATAATAAAATAATTGAATCCTATAAATAATTAAGGAATGAAAATATGAAAAAAAAATTTAATTTAATAAAACACTACATAAGTAATAAAAATTAAATCATTAGTTAATAAATTCAATATATTATTTATAAATTCATTATTTTACTCCTTAAATAAATATTTGATCACGAAATTTTTTTCAATAATTTTTAAGTCCTGATTATATCATGATGATCTCATAAAATTTAGGGTATTTGTGAAAACTATATTTTCACCATTTACCAAAAAATGAATTTTTTAGATAAATCACAACTATTATCCCTAATATATATTCATCATGATGATTACTGAAAACAAATAATTTTTTCAAAATAATATTATAAATATGTTATATTTAGTTTTTAAATAAAATATTTATTTATTGAAAAAAATTAATTTTCTTAATACTGTCAAATTTAGGACACTTAAATGACATCCTATGATTTTAAAAAATTATTTAATAATTTTTATACAAATAACTATTTTTCATAGTACCATTTTATAATAATATTTTTTATTTCAATGTTATAAGTTTTTCATAATTATATATTCAAAAAAAACTAAAACAATTTATGTTTTATAAAAAATACTAATAGGCTTTCTTTATAACAAAAATTTATTATGTCATATATAAATATTTTTATTTTAATTAATTTAAATTAAAATTTATTATATTTTGATTATAAAAATGGATTTTTCTAAATTAATTTGTTGAAGATTTGTTGAAATTTCATTATATATTTGATGTTTTTTATACTATACTGCATTACTAAATATAACGTATATTGAATCAGATAGAAAATTATGTATGTTCAATTAAGGGTCATTACATTCTTTCCACTTAATAAATTGCATCATCTAAAATTTCGTTCAAACACAAAGATGAAACTAAATGAGTGTAATTTTGTTTCATTCCAACCTTTGGATCCCATGTTTCTAGTTTATACTTATGGTTCATCCAAAGTACTTTAGTAAGGTGAGTTATGTCGTTACATAGAACATTGACTCTATTGTCCACGATCTTCCCTAACTGCTCCACATAAGATAGATCGGGCTCTAACTACACCACATATGGGTTTAGTACATGTGAGAGATCTGATATGTACATTCTCAGGAGGGGTATGTGGAACATTTCATGCACTTAACAACGGTTTGGTAAGTATTCTAGTTGATGGGTCCCAACTCCATTGCAATCAGATATCTCAAATAGGATAATTTATCTTGGACATAGATTTCCTTCTTCCCAAAACACATGAATATATTCTATATATATATACAAAAGAACAATTTTTCAAGGACTTCAAACTCAATATCTAATCACTGATTGTCAGTATAACTCTTATGTTGACTTTGCACTGCCCTGATATGATGTTGACTGGATTTAAACTTCTATTTTATTTATTTAACTGGTGTAGATCTCAACAACATACATTTTCTCAATATCATCCCAAAATGTTTTATTTTTGTATGACATTTCTTATAGGGATTCAAAAATATCTATCTGGTTTCTTTATTGGAATATATTGTTGTATAATAATAGTTCCTCAAAATGATATTGGTCTTAGTCACCTTTAAAGTCCACAATGAAATATAATAGAATATCCTCAAGAATGTGGACAATATGTTTATATTTTTCATCTTTTTGGGGGAAATAGGACATACTAAAGCTCAAATCTACATTGAAGTAATTTTTAAAAGTTTTTAAAAACATTTTGGAGAACATCAGTCTTTATTCTGACAAAATTTATAGAGATGTTCTATACATCCTCACCGCATCTCTAATGTATCTCTTTACAAGTTGATCATGTATGAATTCATCTCAAATAGTGATGGAGTGGGTTGTATTTGTGAGAAGGTCCCCTATAACCCATACAACATTTTTTTTATTTCATTATAATTCCTATGAAAAAATATATGTTGATGTTCTCTTATTTCTGTACTAGTATGGGTAATAGCTGCCTCATCCTCTTAGATTTTTTGATTTCCAGCATTCACTTATTGACATACAAAATACATAGATTTATAGTCAGCAATCACATTTATCATATTTTCTCAATAGTAATGATTTCATAAATCTCAATACCTATTTTTCATTCTGAGTAGGATATATAATGCTGAATAATGAGAAATAGTTAATATCTTTGAGATATCTCAATACCTATTATTTTGTATCTCCACACTATCGCTTTTATATATCATAATTTTATATATAATTGATATCCAAGAGATAATTTGAGTATGTTAGGATGTTGTTCCTTCCATTATGATTCCCATCTCTATCCATTGCATGTCTATGAAGACTCGATCCTTCTATGTTCTCATTATGGGTCAGGTTTCAAGTTAATTTATACATAGATTAATTATTTCTTTATTTACCTTTCTAAAATGAAAATGGTTTTATAAATCATCTTCCTTTATCATCTAAAACCATTCTCATTGGTTCATGTCCATATCCTTTCATGTGAAAGTATACTTTAAAATCTTATAATTAGTATAAATTTCATAATTTTATTAATAATGGAAATTTCTCCAATATTTAATCAAAATATTAATGAATACAATCCCATACAATTCCTTGGATAGTTTTTCTCCTGGATCGTCAACTATATTTTGGAATAAACTATCACCTGATCATTTTTCTTGAGGAAACAAAAAGATCCCTTTCTTGAGTCATTACTTTAGATGATAAATCCTCTTCTATATGTGGGTAGTATGAGTATAATTGCATTGAATATCCTCTTCTATTAGTCCCTAAAGCTCTCTGCATATTCATTAGTTTAGAAATTAATCACAACCTTCTTAGTTATATTGTTTTGTGGGATTTAAAATCCTGAGAAGTTTCTCAAAAAGTGTCAGTGATACCCAACTGATCCAAGAAAACAATAGATATCCATGTGGGTCTATAACATTTCCAAATCTCCTTTATCTTTGAATAATCCATAGATATCCCCTTAATTTTGATAAAATTCCAAAATAAAGTGACTTTAGATTATATTAATGTTTTTTTAATATCATGTAGTAGATGAATATTTATTCAATAAATAATACATCATATGTATAAATGTATCCATTAAAGATTATATTCATCATGTACATGAATATTGTAAGGTATGTTTTTAGTTTTAATAGATTAAATAGAGATTTATAATGCCTATATCATGTATAGATGCTTATCTAATAAATATCATCCCTCTTTACCTTTAATTAATGATATCCAGAATGAAGATATACCTTTGAGATGTACCAGATCTACTTTAATCTCATTTAGAAGGTCACTAATCCCTAATGGTAAATACATCTAATTTATGTTAATATTGATAGGATTCTGTTATTCAATACACATCTACATTGACCCATCACCCCTATCTTAATAAAGAACTAGGGAACCTCATGATGTTATACTAGGTCTTATAAAAACATTATATAAATTATCATAATTATGAATATTGAACTCATCTTGTTCTATTATGACCATTTGATTTTGTAGTGATTCGCTGTATCATTTTCACCCTTACGCCACTGTGTTAAATCAATTTTTTATTAAACATTATAAAAATAATAACAAATTTAAAATCATTTTTGATTCCATTTTTTTTTGGTTTATCACTGTTAAAAATGGAATTTGTTACTTATTTTATGATCTCATTGTAGGTGCAGGTGATTTGGAGACCCCAAGTTGATCTAGAAGGAAAATGGAACAAACTAAATTGTATCCCATAGACATATTTCTACTGTATTAAACATTATAGAAATTTAGTGACTCCAAATGAGTGAAACATTATGTTCTGCTCCAAAAAATTATTGTCTGTAACAAATTTCAAGTATCCCAAGCCCCATTCATCCATTATGGGGACCATCTGAACCATTTTCTCCCAAGGGACATAATCTTCACCATGTCAGAAGTTTGGTTCAGTAGTCTTAATGTATCGCCTATTTTTGATGTTAAATGGTCTCCACATTTGACATGGGGATATCCATGACATTTAGAAACATATTTTCTCTTTTATACATGTCGAGATAATTCCATATACTAACTGAAAACTGAGACTCAAATGGTATCACCAAACTAGGTACTCAAAAACACATACCATTTTCGCTATAAAAGGGAACAAAGGGAACCTCATTTTCAAGTTTGAACATAAAGAAAATCTCTTCCCTTTTTTTGTTCTATATGATTATCCTAATAATCCTATAATTTATTTAGGCCCCTATCCATATACGGAGATCAATGATGAATAATGAGTTCAACCCGACTTTCCTCCACCTTTCAGTGTTGTGATAATCGGCAGGTGTTCATTTTGATGGAGCACCAAAAATTATAATGGGGGTTCTAAAACATGTACTAATACTGGTTTGATGTATTCTAGGTTTGAAAAAATTTCATTTAGATTTAAATTACCTTGATTTATCCTTGTTGGATTTAATTGAATGAAATTATTTTTTACTTATAACTTATTGGTGTGAGGATTTGAGTGTGTGTCTTGTGTCATTCTGATTGGACAACACAAGAATAATTTATTTACCACTTATTTGGGATTTAAATTTGTTTGGGAAGTTATTATTCCATGAATGATATCTGGACCTTGTCTACATGGTTGTTATATCATGTTTTAGCTCAACTTGCTTTGATATAATGTCATGGAATGTAATCGGGATTCTGATTAATTTCAACCAAAGACTTACATAAAAAACTATTTAATATCAAGTAATGCTGAATTTTAAATGTATTTAGTGATATAAAAAATAACCCTTTTATCTCATATTTTTCAATATCAACTTTTTTAATCAACTATTAAAATTTTAAAATTTAGTTATTTTAATAAAACTATTTTTTATACCACCCCCTATTTAGTACTTTTTATCAAAAAACACATACTCTAAACCTATAAGTGCTCCTTCAGAGATGACATACGGTCTTCAAAATACTATAAATCAACCTTCAAATCATAATCAATTTCAAATTTCATGATAATGAATTCAAATTTTGGTGTTGTTTTTAGGATAAGTTTGGTTTTTAGTGCGTGTTTTTTTAATATATTTGTAAATTTTGTGAATATTTATTTGTTTTATCATTTATCATTACATATATTTTTGTGTTCTAATTTATTAATATTGTAGTTTAGTGCTAGACACATTCCACTTTAGAAGACATACCACATTTTGAATCAAAACTAGAGGGGATCCTACATCAGCGACACCGAGACACATAGAAGAACCCATTGAAGTAGGACACACAAAACATCGACAGTCTTCTTGATCCTTCTGCTTATTCCACTAAAACTAACATTAAAACTTAAAATAATGTGTATAAAATGGATGAAAATAATCCAAAACTAAATGAACTAACCTCTCCTGATGTTTACATCAAACCCACATATATTAAATTACAATGCGAGGTGCCTGATTCTGAACTTAAATCTAGTTTAATTCATTTATTTCCATGATTCCATGGAATTGTGGGAGAAGATCCACACAATAATTTTAAAGAATTTCATACTATATGTTCGACAACAAAACCTACTAATTTGGATTTAGAACAAGAAAAGCTTATAGAATTCCCATTTTCAATATAAGATACTGCACAAGATTGGCTATATTATGTTAATTTCCTAATTAGAGGTTGGGTGGACATGAAATAATTTTTTTTTGAATAATACATCCCAGTCTCTTGAACTGCAACAATAAGGAATGAAATTTGAGGCATATGAAAATATCAAGGGGAAAATATTCATGAATAATGAGTCATACATAAAATACATTGTTCAAGTTTCCCACACCACCTAATAAGTGATCAAATTTTAATTAAGTATTTTTATGAATGTTTAATATTTATTGATCGATATATGATCAATGATTCTATAGGTGGTTCACCAATAGATAAGAACCCAATTGTAGAAAGAACCCTAATTGAAATAATTGTGCAGAACACTCAAAAATTTAGTTTAAGGTCTAGTGTACCAGTTCGAGGTGTCCACGATGTGCAATTTTCTTAGTTTCATAATAAGGTGGACATGATGTTTGAAGAGGTATGAACCGTTATTCCAAAAATTTCTCCATCCCAATGGAACTATCAATCTCGTATTCCAATCAATTGTGTAATATGTTCTTATGACACACTTTATTTAGACCAATGCCCACAACTGAAGAAAGATCTCAGGGTTGGGAGACAATATTTCTAGGCTTCCACTATAACCAACCCTTTAGGAAAGACCCTTACTATCCATCGAATACTGGGAGGAAAGAAAACCAAGATTATAAGAAAGGGGGTGTTCAAACCAATGTCAATAACCATAGAACAAACAAGTGAAGAGTAGTCAACCACCACCACTTGAAATTCCTCAATCATCCCAAATTCCTTTCCAACAATCCCCGATAAAAGTGAAGCCTAGCCTAGAAGACATTATGGGAAAAATGGATTCCAAAAATCTCTAGTTCCAACAGAACACAAAATAGGCTATTCCAGACTTGTGATCTCAGGTGGGACAATTGGAAAACACCATCGGTGAGATAAAGACAAAAGGTTCTGTACAACTACCATCCCAGATTGTTTCAAATGTAAAAGACATAGGTAATTGTTACTTAGTAACACCTCGTAGTGGGAATAAAGTTTCTTCATCCAATTGTTCTAAACAATAGGTATGTTACCCATTTGAAAACTCTCTTTCCCATCCCTAAATGTTTCACAAAAAGAAAAGAAGACAAAAAGGGTAATGAAATTGTCATTGAGGATTCCCATGAACAATCTGTTCTTGTTCCATTCCCCCAAAGACTCTCTAAATCAAAGAAAAAGTTGATAATGATATTGAAAAAGAAATAATTTATACATTTAAAATTGTTCAAGTTAACATTCTATTATTGGATGCAGTTAAAAAGATTCTTCATTAAGCCAAATTTCATAATGAACTTTTCACCCATAGATGAAAGCTGAAGGAGAATGATACAGCCACCATAGGAAGGAATGCTTTGGCTTTGATTCAACCAGTACTACATACCAAATGTAAGGATCTATGAAATTTCGTGATAACTTTCACTATAGGGGATACATTATTTTCTAATGCAATGATAGATTTGGGTGATTTGATTAATATAATCCCATGCTCTATGTACACTTCTCTAATGTTGGAGAGATTCAACTAATAGGAATCATTGTTCAACTTGCACACCGGATCACAGCACACCCATATGGAGTGGTGGAGGAAATCCTTGTAAAAGTTATGAATCTCATATTCCCTGTATAATTATAAATTTCTGAGATGGAAGATACCAGAACCCAAGGACATGCCCATATCATACTTGTGAGTCCATTACTTGAAACAAAAAAATATCATCAATGTTCACAATGGTATGCTATCCATGGAGTTTGGTGGAGAAAAGGTAGGATTTAACATTACTGAGGATTTAAAACACCCCATTAAAGAGCTCTCCACTCTTCTTATCTATTTGATGGAAATTCTCTCAAACAAAACACATGCAAAAAATTCTATCCTTTACCCATACTCTGATTCATTTCCCTATTATCCACCCTTGGATTATTTGAGTTTTGATTCAAGTTTTGAGTGTTTTGTGGGTTAAGAAAAGTGTAAATTTTGTTCATTAATTGAATAGTGTGCTCATTCTAAGTTACCCATGAATGATGATGATTCTAAAAATCTCATTTCGATATATTCTCTTTCAATAGAGCACAAATATACATAGTTAGGCAGTTTCATGGACATCACACAAACTAATTCCCCCCCTTCAATCTAAAAACCACTAGTGTTGGAATTGAAACCACTTCCATCTAATTTATATTTTTTCTATCTTGAGGGTATTGATCTATTGATTATTATTATTCCCAATAACCTCTTTCAACATCATGAATCAAAAATTCTTGACCTATTGAGAGAGTGTAAAAAGACAATAGGACGGACATTGGCTGATATTCCTTGGATTAGCCCATGTATTTGTATGCACCATATACGATAATATGATGAGGCTAAACCCGTATGGAGAGCTCAATGCCGGTTAAACCCAACTCTCTGTGAAGTGGTAATATTGGATGTGAGTAAATAAATTATTTTTAAGATTATTTATCCTATATATAATATTAAATGGGTTATCCCATTGATTTTTTTCCCTAAAAACAATAATATTGGCTGTGTCAAATGAATGGGATGAATTAGTTGAAACACGTGTTCAAAACAACATTCATGTATATATTAACTATTGCAGACTACACCAAACCAAGTGAAAGGACCACATTCCTCGAACTCCATTTACTAAATGTTAGAATGAATGGATGGTAAGTCTAAATAATGTTTCTTTTATGGCTATTCGGTTCATTTTCAAATCCGTATATCCAATGCTGATTAATAAAATAAAACATTTACTTACCCATTTGGCACATTTTCATCTAGAAGGATTCCTTTTGGTCTATGTAATGCTCTTGGTACATTTAAGCATTGTCTATTGAGTATATTTTTGGAGTACATTGATATTTTCATCGAATTTTATATGGATTATTTCAAGGATTATGGAAATTTATTTGATTAATGTTTGGAACATGTCAGTTCTATCCTCTGTCGTTGCATAGGAAAATATCTTGTTTTAAATTGTGTAAAATTCCATTTCATGGTTGACTGGGGAATAATTCTTGGGCAAGTTTTTTCAAATGAAATAAATCAAGTGGATAAATAAAAAATTCAACTAATTTCAACCCTTCCATATTCAAAATTTGGTCATGAGGTGCGATATTTCATTGGTCAGGATGGTTTTTACCACATATTCATTAAAGATTTTAGTAAGAATTAACTTCTCTTATCTTAGTTATTACAAAAAGTCTCTGAATCTGTGATTGATAAAAAAATTGGACTCATTAAATTAACTAAAATAGTGTCTCATATCCACTCCCTTAATCCAAATACCATGTTGGGATCTCCCCTTCGAACTTATATGTTATTCTTCTAACATTGTAGTTAGGGAAGTTTTATAACAAAGGGTTGAGAAGACTACTAATGTCATTTTGTATGTCTCACTTACCCATGACCCTACCTTGGAAGACTACTCCTACAATGAACATGAACTCCATTATATTGTGTTTTCCTTGAAAAAATTCCATTCATATCATATTGGGAAAAAAATAATTGTGTTTTTGGATCGTGTTACCCTTCATTTCCTCCTAATGAAACCTAATTTTATGTACCTCCTCAAATATTGGATGCTCCTCCCATATGATTTTGAAATAGAGATTAATGATAAAATTTGAGTGTTAAATGATTTAGCTGACCACATTAGTAGGATTTCCCCACAATTGGACAACTATGATGACTCATCCCTCCCAATTGGAGAATTATTTCCTCTTGAGAACCATTGTGTAGTAGTCAAACATACCCCTTGGAATGCAGACATTGTAAACTTATTGGTTACATTTAGGGTCCCCATATATTTTATCACATCATAATCTTAGATACATAGCATGACTTCCAATGGTAAATTTGGGATGAACCATATTATTAGAGAATTTTTAGTGACAAATTTGTTTGTAGGTGCATCCTTGACCATGAGTTCACCTCAGTTATGACCTTCTTCTACACCTTGGATTTTTTGGGCCACATTTTCACTCAACATACAACCCTAATGGTCTTAGAATATGGAGATTATTTGATGCATTGTTTATATATTTTCATAAATTTTGTAATTCAGGCATAAGTGTTAAATTTACAAGGAATATCTCAAAGAGGAATGTAATCCCCAACAACCCATGTTATTTATTGAGATCTATGATGCAAGTGGCATTGAAATCATTGGAACTTTTCTGAATTCAATTTTCTTTTTTTACATCTTATTGTTTTTTGACTAACATTCAAAATTCTAGGATGTGAAATCCATAAGGACTGATGACCCATGAGTGGTTATTGACTTTGTGATATCCCATATTTTCAGTAGGTTTTGTTTTCTAAAATTCACCATTGTTGATCCAGATTTCCATTTTATCAATTGTAACATGGAATAAATTATTTGTATGTATGGGGTTGTTCACAAATTCTCCATTACATATAACGAATATATAAGGAGAGAACCGAGGCTTCCCACGACTGCCTTATCCTTCATCATTGGTTCCATATTTTGAAGAAGGTCCTCCTTTACAATGATCGGTTTAAATTAAATCTAGGAAATATTTGTTTCTACTCATTTGGACCATATAATATTAATAATTTATATCTATTAGGTGTTATATAGGTTTAAAATGATAATACTAAACCAATATTCACTATTAATGGGTAGCAGCTGAAACACTCCCATGAAGCAATTATAGACTCCCCAATGGAGAAGGTCCACATTTAGGAAGAAACCTATGAATGAAATTCACTAGGTTTTATCCTTTCTTCCCACATTAACTTTTATTATATTGGGGAAACATCACAAAATTGGTGTTGGGTTAATGGGTACATTTATATGTTAGTTATGATTTTTCATCATCTTTTTTCTTTCTTTTTTTTCTTACTTAATAGTATTGTCACTCCCCCACATTTCCCCCACTATCTTTTGTGCTATAATTCTAATTCTTGATTCACCCTTTATCATGAAAAATTGTGCCTGTTTAATCATGGATGTTATTGAATATTCAGGAGGTATTTACTTATTTTATAATTTTTATCATCGTCAAGAAAATTTGTTTCAATGATGGAATATGAGTTTTAGAATGAATTTAATATTTAGGAGTGACTTTTTTCTTGAAAATTGGTTGTTTTTTAATGAAAGAAATGGTTGTATCATTTTTAATCCTTTGAGTGTAATGGTACCCTTCTATGTTATTAGTTTAATGGAAAATTGTTTCAATTAATTTATATAAACATCACTTTACACAACCATGTTTTGTGAATTTTTATTACTCAATAAAAGGTAATTATATGCCTAGTTAATATTTATATTCTTACCAAAATAATATTTACAAACATTCATTCCTCATTTTATCTTCTTCATTATTTTACCGCATTGACCTATGTGTGTGTACCAATTATCCAACTTATGTATTTCTTAAAAAAACACAAAACAAATGGGGTTTATCTTGGGAAGGTCAAAAATTAATCTTCCTCGACCATTTATTTTGTTATAACTATTACAAATATGGTCTTGAGGAGATCTACTAAGTGTTGAGAGAATATGGTGATATATGTTCCATGTTAAGTTATTCAAAAAATATTAAATGACGGAAGTGATGAAATGTGAAACATATGGGGATATCTAGGTCAGGATATTATGCTTTGAATTTTGGGAATTCATAATTTAGTGGATCTTGAAATTTAAATGCAAATGATATAGGGCATGTTCAGTGGATAGAATAATTAAAGCTGATAAAAGTTAAAAAAAAACTATATTTATTAGATAGTGGAAATAATTTAATGGAATGGATAAACACCCAAATGTGTAGAGTTTGTGAAATTGTTCAATTTTGTATTACTTTCTCAAGATGGTATCATTAATCTCCTTGAATTTCTTGTAGATAAAATTTATAGGAAATCCTTTTTTATGATCACATAGAATAACTCCTTGGTTTGATTGTTTCTTTGATCACATTTCTATCACATATTAAACATTCATTTAATGTAAAATATTTATGATGTTTTCAATATATACATGCATAATTTGTTGAAATGTGAATTTGACATGGAGTGAAAATGTTTAAATTTGGGTGTGTGAACATGTAGCGATTCACCGTTTCATTTCCACCCTTAAACCATTATGCTAAACTAGTTATTTATTGAAAATTATAAAAATAATAACAAATTTATCTTCATGTTTGATTCCATTATTTAATGTTCATCACTGTAAAAAATTTCAAAGTTACTTGATTTGAGTATTTCATTGTATGAGGAGGTGATTTATGGGCATCAGAGATTATCCATAAGAAAAATGTACGAAACTAGATTGAATCCCATGGACATATGTACACTATTTTTAGCATTAAGATAATTATGCTCCTCTGAGTGAGATGAATTTTTGGGGACCTCTTCAAAACATCATGGGCTACAACTAATCATAAAGAATCCAATCACCACTCATCCATTAATGGGTCCATTCAAACCATTCTGTCCTAGGGATAGAATCTGTATGAAATTAGAAGTTTAGTTTGGTATTCTAACTATATCTGTAGTTATAGATGATAAATGGAAACCAAATATGACATGGTTATTCTAAATAAATCACATAACAACCTTTATTTTTTTCCATGTTGTAATAATTCCATATACCAACAAACAACCGAGACTAAAATGGTATCACCAAAACTGGGTGCTCAAAACCACTAACGATTTAAGCTATAAATGGGCACCAAGGGAACCACATTTTCATGTTCAAAACTAAAGGAAGGGTTTTCCATTTGGATTCCTGGAGGATACTACTTATCATAATAGATGTTATTGAGGCCTATATCTTCATATGGGGATCAATGATGAAGAAGGAGTTCAACCCAAATTTCCTCCTCCTATCGATGTTGGTCTAATTAGTTGGTGTTCCTTATGTGGGAGCTAAACATATTGTAAAGGGAGTTATGGTACTTTTACCACTACTGGTTTTATGTATTTTGGGTTTGAAAACATTTCATTCAGAAGTATCTTACTTTTATTTAACCTTGTTTGATTTAACAAAATGAAATTCTATTTACATTTAATCGATCCATGTGAGGTTTTGAGTGCATGACTTGTGTCATTCCAATTGAACAACACATGAATCATTTTCATCCCAAGTTATTTGAGATTTAAATTTTCATTGGATGTTTTTATTCCATGGATGAGATCTGTACCTTGTCTATATGATTGTTATGTCAAGGTTTAGGTCAACGTACTTTGAAATAAAATCTTGGAAAGTAATCAGGATTCTGAATAATTTCAACCAAAGACTTACATGAAACACATATTAATATAAAATAATAATGAACTTTAAATGTGTGTAGTGAACTCAAAATAAACTATGTTATCTCATATTTTTCAAAATCCACTTGGTTAATCACCTATTAATCTTTTTTAATTAAGCTATATTCAAAAAAAATTTCTATACACCCCTTATAGTACTTTTTATCAAACAAATGCATAATCTAAAACCTATCAATTCTCCTTTAGAGTTTAAGTAGTGTCTAAACTATACTATAAATAAACCATAAAATCATTATCAAGTTTATGTGTCACAATAACACGTTCACCATTCTATAAGGGTATATTGGATATAATTTTGGCTCTCAGTATAAGTTCTATTAAGAACCTTACCTTATAATCAGGGGGTAGTCTGAAAAATTATTTGAGAAATACATCAATATACTCTTTCATAATTGACATTAACTAAAGGATGAAAATCTCTTTGATTTAACCATTTCATCAAGATAAGATTATATATTTTCTATAAACACCCACAACATTGAGGGGTTTTCTTAATGAGATTCATAATATTCCTATCATATGCATAAAAGAATAGTATTATTCGAAATGTGGAATAATATTTAATTTTCTCTATAATTGATGTGATATATATATAATTAGTGAGAATTAATTCCTAACATAACATCATATTCTACCAATGTAAGAATTACTAGATATATAGGAATAAACTTCCTAGATATGTTAATTGGGTAAGATTCCAACACATGGGTTGCAATGATTTCACTATTAGGAGTTCTCATAGATATACTTTGTTTATCACATTGGGGAAGTATTAAATAGTTATAGAAAACACAAAGGCTATAAAAAATGTGTGTAACCAGAATTAAATAAAAGTTTCACTATTATTGATTGAATAATAAATCTACCTTATATGATATCAACTTATATACCTACCTCAATGATGGTGATGGAATGAGATATCTATTTCTCCCACATCTTAGATGTTCACCAATGATGATTCCACTCAATGGGACATCGTATAGTGAACTATTTTGTACAGAGACATTTCTCCATATAGATGATGTATAGAACCATATGTGGTTCATTATGTAGTTTCTTCCTTTCCTTGATTATATTGGTCAGTTTTTTCAGGTTTCAACGGAATTTTTTTATTCTGTTCCCTTATCATTAATACATAAATAATTTCCACATTCCTTTAAGGTTATTACCATGGAGATTCAATGAAAATCTTTTCCATGTGAGTGGTTTAATATTAATTTATTATTTATCATTTTATACCCTAGATTGAAACTATATCCGTTTATTTTTTTTGTCTTAATGTCCAAGTAACTATTCTCTAAATTTAATCTTTACATTGAGTGTGCACGAAACCACATCTTTATAACTCTTAAAATCATATATAGATAGGTAATTTTTAATATTTAGTTTTGAAACACTAAATAATTTCCAAATTTTTTAATCCACATTGATAAAAAAATGTGAGGTGTACCATGTAATATTTTTCAAATTATCCTTATAAATTTTAACATGTTCATGTTTCTTGTACTTAAGAACTAAAAATTGTCTCTCCATATTGGTGTGATGATTTAAAGGGAAATACTTGTTAATAAAATCTTCATAATTTCTTCCCACCCCATTACTTCCACTTCATCATTTGGATTAATTTTATTGATCAATTTCAACAATTGATCTTATCATTATAAATGGTATAAAAATAGAGTAAATTTTTCCTTCTAAAAAAAAGACTCAAAAAAATATGTTTCCTATATATTTGACCAATTATTCTACAAGAATGTTCTCAAAATATCTACTAAATTTTGGTGGTCATTGGAATAAAAAAGTCTCAATGAATAACTTATCACTCTTTAGTGAAGTTGGATATTTGGATACCGTTATGATTATTATTCATAAGTTGGGACAAGTTGTTATGTATGTCTATGAGGTTTTAGGCTCCACCGTTAATTTCATTATGAATTTTATTTAAATAGTAATTTAATTTTCCATAATAAGGGATTTTTGGTCTCTTTTCCCCAGATTTTCCATAATTTTCTAAAATAGAGAGGTTTAGGAAAAGAAAATAAATAAGTAAATCATGAATAAATTATTTATTATCACATGGAAATTATTTCTTAAATATTAACCTATGGGGTCCCTAAGTTCATACAACATTATATTTTTCTCACCAATTAAAAAAAATAACTAATAATTTATTTGAAACCAACAGTAGTTACCCTAATCTTTCATACATGATTATTAAATCATTTTTGAGATAAAAATTATAATAATAATATAATACAGAATTAAACATTTTGTATCTTGGGAAAATTAGTTCTCTACAACATAATCAATCATATAATATAAAAAATTATATAAAATTATACATGAAATTCCTATTATTTTATTTCATGTTATCATTAGTACATGAAGACACTTAAGGATATACATCAAATAAATGGTGAGATAAAATCCTTATATGGTGAGGAATAAAAGTGATGGAACATGATATATGAAGACATATGGTACATGGGGGAGAATAATAATTATTATATTATCATAAAAATAGTATCATCAATAAAATATGAGGGAATATTTTTATAATGGAATGGAATGTGTAACATTAAAAAATGAAACATCACAACATTCTGGTAAATTCTCACACATGAGATATGAAAAAATATAGCTTTGTGTTAATATATAACATATGTGTCTGAATCATCACTTCATAAAATTTGGAAAAGCTATCATCATGTTCACAAATAGTAAGCATCATCTTAGGAGTTATATTATGTTACACAATGCATTAGAGGGCTATATAATTCTCATCATACCCATCACATTCTAATATTCACAAAATAATGATTACCACATATATAGGAAGCACTTATTGGTCATGGATACAAAATAAACCCAAGAAACACATAATGGGGTACATGATAACATCATATAGAATATAAAAATGAATAAATCATTTATTCTAGTTAGAATATAAATAAATAATATCATTTTACGTATTAAATTGTGTCCTTAATAAGGATAATATCATTTTTCTTTAAAAATATAATAAAGACTTTATAATTAATCATGAGGGTGTCTTAAATATAATTTCAATAAGTTAAGGGAAATTATATCCCTAGAGTAACAAATGGAAAAAAATTGAAAATGGAATTTAGAATAGATTCAAAATATTCATTTTCAAAATAGAGATATATAGGTGATGAACCCAAAATAAATTTGTTGGTTTTGAGATTCCCCATGAATTAGTATCCATTATATTTCATCATTATTGTGCCTCCTATATAAAAAATACATTTTTTTTATTAAAACATGATTATATAATTTATTTATATTTAAATTTTAACACTTAATGAGCTATAGTAATTTTAATATATTTATTAAAATTTTATTTTAATATATAATGTCTTAAAGACATGTTTTGTTTTTAAATTATCCGATTTTGATTCCATTTTGTAATTCTTATTATTTTTAAGTTATCATTATATAAAATAATTTATTGAATCTTAGAATACATTAAAATAAATATATATGATATAATATACACTAACTAGGAATCTATACTGTGATTAGTAACACATCGATAACATCCTCATAGGTGGATGATACCGACCGTTAATAGGAGATGTCAAAGGAGGGGGTCGAGATTATATACCACAAATATATTCAAATAGTCATACCGATATCATAATAAAATTTATATGTCATATAATAATATATTAAATATTAAATAAAGTTAAAAAATGGAAAATTATTTGAAGAGAATAGGGAAGAAGAGAGAAAACCAATGGAAAGAGAATGAGCATTACTTATTTGTTTAAGATATACTCTATTACAAAATCCTTTATAAGGGTACTAAGAAGATTATGAGAGGGGAATTGGGTAGATATTAGTATTCGAGATGTGTATGGAGAGTGATTTTCAATGAAAAGTTAGATAGGGAATCTGTACTTGAAGAGGGTGGTATTTTTTAAGTTAAAATATTGATTATTTTAACATTTAGGTGAAAGGAAATGAATTGTATTGATTCCAATTAAATTTTATAGTTTCAGATTCAATAAATCGGGGTTATCCAAATTTTGAAGTATTCAAAACCTGAATGTTATCTTTTGAATACTTAATTAAATAAAATTGGTCAAAACATTTTTTTATTATAATGAAATATAATTTAGGTTCTAATGATTGTAAGATAGGTTTTTAAATTCAAAAACTAGTTTTTAAAACAATTATTTTTGGCATTGAATACATATTTTTTTATGCAAAGGGTTTCATAAATTTTAAAGGGTTTTTTATATCATGATGATTCCATAAAAGTAATAATAATTGTGAAAGATATTTTTTACTATTAAAAAAATATAATATTTATAAAGAATTACAAAAATTTTACCCCAAGATAACTTTGAAAATCATACTGAAATAAATACAATTCATTTTATCAAAATAATATTCTAATTTTGAGAAAAAAAATTTAAATCCCTTTGTGTTAATTTTTTGTCACATAATCACATTTCTGAACCATAATAAAATTAATTGTGATTTCATAAAATTATATCTTATTTAAAAATAAATATCTACTATTTTATAAAACATCATTACAAAAATAAATTTATTTCAAAATTTTCGATTTATCGTTAAAGTATATTTCAATGAAAATAAAAGATATATGTTTTGTTAAAAATAAACATATTATTTCTTTTTCCAAGAATTTAATTTAACATAATTAATAAAATATTTAATATTATTATGACTTAAATTTATAAATTTTTATTATATAATATAAATTTATAATTTAATGTGTTGAGTGGATGTTTTTTTTGTTCATAAAATTTTGTTACTAAATATAAAACTTGTTAAATAATAAAGAGAATTCCATATATAATGTATGGGTTTTTAAAAATAAATATATGAGGTTCATGAAAATTAAAAAAGGAATGAAGTCAGTGAGATAAATAAAAAATCTTGAGTCCAAATTTTTTTATTATTTTATCTACAAAGAAGAATTGGTTGGAAACATATTTCATGAGAGTGATTGGGAAGGAACTCTATGGAGCTCATTCGAGAATCACATTGGCATGGATCGTTTATATAGAAATGGAAATAATTTTATTCGGTCATAGATCTGGGGGTAGAGGTGAAGGATTGAAGGCAAACACTACTTTAAATTCAGGCTATATCCATAGTTTAAATCTATGTATATAGGTAATAATGACAATTTGGTGAACCATGGTGCCAATTGGTGTGGAAATAAGGCCACTACTATATCCACAGTTAAAAACGTTGGATATAGAGTTTCAGACATGGTTTCCACTATTAATGTACACCTATATCCACTGTTTGAATCTATGGCTATTGCCCCATCCACATAGATCAATATCGATGGTTTTAACCCATGGCTATAGGTATACCACCACAATTTACAACAGTGGATACAACTTCCAATTTCCAACAAAAATACATGATGTACTACCACAATTTAGTGGATATATCCTCCAGTTTCTAGAAAAAATAAAACCAATTTTCACCATGCAAAAACCCATATAGTGTGTCCTAGATCCAATTTAAAATGGTGATCATATAACAAATACACAACACCTAACACTACCATCTTAATCATAATATCGAAAACAAGAACCAAAGACAATAGTGTAATTTATGAATAATAACAATATCCCAAATCCTCCAGGGAGGTCTAAGTCACCATAGAGAAAAATAATCCACTCTACCTTGAGCCCACAAACAAGAAGAATAAAAGAACACAACTTGTATCTAGATACCAATTAGTAGAATGTATGAGAACATGGAAGCATGAGTTCTCATATTGATAAAAGAAACATCGATCTCTTGGTTCACATAAAAACTCATCTAACCACCTGTTGTGCATGTAAATCACTGAAGAACTAGAGCAGAATGCTTCAGCAAACTAGTCAATCTGAAAAAATTTGCATCATGCAAAAAACCTTGCTCGACCATATGTGGACAACCCTACCCTTTGTGAGTCTTTTAGATCAGGGGTAATATAAATATACTAATCTAGGTAGTTGGGCTTTGACATCATCCGAACATATCTTTTCATCCCAAAACAACAACAATCTAGCAGGACCAACATGGATGTTCAACCTATAATATCAGGTTCTTAATTTCTCTATGAATAATATCAAGTAAAATATCATACAAAGTTGAGAGATTAAAATCAACGTGTTCTAAGGTGTAACTACACCCACCTAAAAAAACCATACCAATGGATGTACCAATGCTATATAGAACTGTTAACAATATCTAAATGAAACACTATTACTATACTATAGACAATTACATATGTAAAATTTTTTTAATGCTAAAGTGAGAAATAACTATTTTCAGTTGTGGGGGGGGGGGATCGTCATTTTCACAACAAGTGTGATTTTTAGATGGATAAATGATTTATTGAAATGTATACCTATGGTTAAAATGAAATGGAAATTTCATAAATGATTTAATTATTTAATTTTTAATTTTTTAATGGAATTATATATGGGTTGGTCACCCGACCCATACCTACCAAAACATTATTGATGAAATAAGAGAAATAGTTTTCATACGAGTTTTAGTGAGCTTACACCAACAAAAAATGAAAGAAAAAAAAGATCAAACACCAATATAAATGAAAGAAAAAAGTAAACATTCCTACCAATAGGTAGAATACAATGATAAATTCACACCTGAATCCTTTTCTCGGTATTCCTTTTTATGTTTTACTCATGACTAAAGCTCCAATTTATCTTCTCAAAAATCGTCTCTTCATTATAAATCAATAACACATACTAGAATGTATTTTCCTCAATCCCTTCTAGAAAAAGAAACAAAAAAACAAGGATACCAAAAATAGAAAAAGGCATAAAAATTTACGAAGTTTGGTAGTGAAATCATTCAATGGAAGACTATAAAATTGAGTGGTGTTGTGTACCCCCACATTAACTAAGAAGAAGAATAAATTTTGGAATGGTCTCAACTCAAATAAATATACTCTTGATAAATCTATTAAAAACTGTAAATTGAGAATTTTGGAAGTGTTATTAAAATCTAAAATGATTAATGGACATGATTCTAAAGGGTGATGGATAGAATGGAGTTTTGAGGAATGTTCTAAGAGTTATAGAAACCATACACGGGGAACAAATTCATGTCAAATAATGTATTAGATGTGGTAATTCTATTAAATAATGTTTATTGAAAATTTGATGTTTTTGAGGTCACCCTAAAATTATCCAAATATGTTTGGATTTGAAATGTGTCATGTTTTTACATCCTATAATTATTCTATATTGCCTATGAATTTTATAGTTACTGTGTAAGATTTTATTCATGATTTCTAATTATTTTCATTGGCCTAAGAATTTACGACACCCATGCATAAATTTGAATCACATGACTTTGAGTATCTCGATGTTAGACATAAACGTATGAGTTTTAAAGAGTGATACACTATGTGTAATAATTTTATAAGAAGTGTAAAAAAAATTCATGAGTTTTTTGTTTTATATAGTGAGGTTATGACTGAGGATGTGGCGTATGACCTGGTCATTCAATAATACTTATAAATTTCAATAAAAATGATTATTTGAGATATTAAAAATTAAAATATACTAGAGATTAAGGAAATAAAATAAGATGATTATTTAACCCAATATTTATGGAAGTAATATCACAAAGAGATTTTAAATCATGAAAAAAGAATGGATCAATCTGATGCAGGTATGAATAGAGAAAGAAACTTTTATCGTTATAGGCCACACTACCACATCATTAAAGCATACTGCCATGAACACATAATGATTTCAGAGAAATGCAAAAAATTTGATTTTTTTGAGATAAAGAAGGATATGATATTTTAATTAGAAAATGAAATAATAAATCGAGTCAAATGGTGAACCTTTACTATATTTTAATGAGGATTTTAAAATAAAATTCAAATATGAACTAATCTATTAGTTTTAATAAAGTGTATCACATTTTAAAAAATAGAAATTTTGATAATTCTTTTTGTGAAATATTATTCTCTATATGATTTTTATTTAATTTATAATAATATGATGAGTTTGGAGTGTGTTTAGAGAATCCTTTAACATTGTTGAATCTTTGAAGAAAGACATTCAATAAAAATAATGAATTTTTATTTTATCGAGGAGTTCATGTGTGTAGAATAAAGAAAGAGAAGAACTATTGTATTTATATACCATAGAAGGTGAGTGAAAAGAAGAAGATAATCCACTATGGTTCATTTTCATATTGATTTTAATCAAGGTCGAATGATCCAAGAGATTCAGACATCAGTACTTGAAGTGAATAAGGCCAACATTCTACTATTAGAAGACACATAAGTCGAAGACCCATTTCTAGGTAGGTTATAGAAGACCATGAAGAATAAAAACTATGAGAGGTTATTGATACCGGTCGGGATGGATTATCTGTGTGGGACATCAATAACAGACTGTGAGATATTAGACTATGTATGGTATTATAAAGATGTCATGTTTGATGTTTGACTATATGGTTGGATTCCGTGTAAGAGTGGTGAAAAGATATGTATAGATCATAGAGAAACTGAAAATAATTTAAGGTTTTCGATACATAAAATAAATAGAAGAATAAAAAACATGAATATGGTATGAAAAAAATAGAAATTACGATTAAGAGTTCTATCCAATCTAGAAAACTAAACTCATGAATCCTACAACTCCACTATTGTAACATGGTGCTCCAATAATGACATGCAACTGGTAAGAATTAAAAGATACCTTAAATATAATTGGTATGGTTATATCATTGATAAATTTATAAGAAAATATTATCATAAATTACAATAAAAACTATAAATAGTCAAAATAATTCAAAAAACTCTAGGAGAAGCCTTTTAATTTCATTAAATAACAAAATTACACGGGTCTACAGTGAAAATGTTTGGTGATTGTATAATATTTTATAATCTAAAATTTAAATTTCAGAAATTATTTCCTCATCCTCCTAGAGACATCTCAATAAGATAAATCTTGAAATTTGATTATAGATCACACCTTGAATAGTTAAATTTTTTCACTAGGAGAAGAACCAGCCACTTCATTCATCTTTTATATTATTTCAATTGGATTTCCAGAACACTTCACAAAAATATCTCCATTATATCTATAATCATTAAAAAATAATATCATCTGATATCACAATATATAAGCAAGTTACATGTTGTAGGTGAATATAGGTTACTAGTTACTAGACCTATTCTTTCATACGATCCTAGAGTTTTAAAAAAATTAAAATATATTCATTAGTTTGGTCAGGAGGAAGAATTGGATGAATATCTTGAAATTAAGGAAGATTCATGAAACCTCCAGTATAATGACATTGTCAAATGAATAGAAATTAATTCTCAAACCAAGATCTACTTCCAAGAACATCTTGAGTTCATCATTGTATGACTTATTTGATACTTCTCTAAATTTTCCAGCCTTTAACCAAAAGATCATGAATATATTGGGTGATTACTACCTTCAAGAAACATAAGATGAAATATACTTTATTTGAACAAAAGAGGTTCAAAAAGCTTGAAATATAATAAAACATAAGGAAGAATAGTTATATAACTACACATATTCAAAAGTAAAAACTGAGACCCATGAGTATGGTTTAATGGTTAGTGTGATTTTAGCAGGTGTTCAACAAAAACAAAAAAGGAATTCACCCAAGATTATTGATTTTTTTGGAAGAAAAATACACTTAGTTTGACCAAAACAAGTTCATAATGAATTATCGTTCAATGCACAATTACATTGGACTTGGTCCAATTTCAATGATGTTTCCTTTTATTGTATAGAACAAAATATATTAACCATTTAAAAATATTAATGGATTGTAATTAAAAAAACATTATTTTTTAACCATAGAATTAAATTTAAATTATAATAGTGTTAATAATCAAACATTTTGTAAATTATCTGTAAAAATATTAACCATATAGAATATATTTTAATAACAGATAGTTTTAAAATTATATGAAACCCTTAAAAAGAAAGATCACTCATTTCTCTCTCTCACTGAGCATCATAGTGCATTGAAGGAATTAAACTTTTGTGAATGATATGTTGTAGAAAATGGGGAAATGATGTGGCAATGTGATCGAAATATCTATCGGTTAATAAATAAATAGTATGGAAGATCGCATCACTGATGATCCACCCAACAGTAAATACATATTTTTCTAAGAATAAAAATTGACAATAATAGAATTTTGTAATTTTCCATGAAAGTAAACAGGTTCCCTATTGACAAACTAAAATGATAAAGCACTGCAAATACTCAAAAATGTGCTAAAGGGGGGAAAACATGAAAAATGGATACCACTCCTTCCTAAAATATTCCCAAAATGGAAATTCATATAAACTATAGCAAAATCACAAACACAAAAATACAGGTGAATACAATAATTAATTGGGTGGTAACAACCAACCATGTGAAGACAGTATGTAATTACATCACCCCTAATAAGGACTAAATGAAAAAAGCCAATACATTATTAGTTGATTTTAATTAATTAATGTTTCAACTAGATTCAATTATATATCATACCTTTGGATTTTCTTATATGATCCTGATTAAATAATGAAATATTTTACAAAAGAAATGTATAAATGTCAAACCCTATGTAACATTCATGTTTAAACTTTTATAAGGTTGAGGTATTCAAATTAATACCCCTTCTATAGTAGTGGTTCCTGCCTAGCAACCCAATTAATCTTATTGAATTGAGATTCCTTCATAAAGGGGATCACATGCCTTATAATGTGTTACATATGAATTCTTAAATATCATACATAACATATAATATTAATCTCAATTATCTCAATATCTCTTAGTGAGAAATGTTATCATTCTCCTAATCAAATACCATTTTAAAATGACCATGTTATGAATCACATAAACAATACCTGGATTAGTCCACCACTTGACCCAATGAGAACTTCTTGATCCCCAGGGTCTTGTTTAAGGGCCATAGGTCTAGGAGTGTGGTTGGGGAGTATTTACCAACTATGTTAAATCGAATAAAAAACAAACAATACATTAATGAAATATATGTCATACATTACAAAATCATGTCTGAGGTAATACTATATTTCCTCAAATAAGTGTATGAAAAAATAGATAAGTTTAAAATATGATATTTAGTCTCGAATTCCAACATAAGGAGGAACACGACTTATAGAAACAACGAAATTTTAAAATAAGAATAGGTCATCCAAATTCTTACCAGTACATGTAGGAACCATCAAGTCAGACTATAGAACTAAATATCTATTAGAGTACACCTACAGTGTTTGATCGTCTAACATTCATTAGGAAACAACCATGTTTTTTACATATATGAAATAAATACCAAATACATATTAGTACCCTTGGGAATGTGCATGTTATACCACAAAACTAAATATCTAACTGATTACACCTCCATAGATTGATCATGTAATACTTATTTGGAAAACACCATGTTTTTTACATATATGAAATACATGATGAATATCTAATAGTACCTATAGGAACCTTCATGTCAGACCACAGATCTACATATCCCACACCACCTTCAGTAGCCCCCACCACTATCCATCCCCCAGCTATCAAGCCCCCATGCCCCGTACAATACCCCTCCTAGGACACTCTACCCCCCAAACCACCACTCCCATGCATCACCCCCCCAAACCAACAACTCACCCCGCCCTCTAGCCCCCACCCCCACCCCCATGCAATAGAACTCCACAACCTGTAACAAACCATCCACCAATCCACCACCACCTTGAATTGAGCCCCCTAATCCATCTCCCACCACCCTCCACTACCCCCCCACTCCATACCTCCCACCCACTCCCCCCTCCACCCCACGCACCTACAGAAGTAACCCCACCCTGCATCACAGCCTCTCCCCACAACAACCCCCACCCTCACCCAGTCCCCACACCCGACAATAGCACACCACCACCCTACATCCCACCCCCTGCAGTAGCCCCCCCAACAAGCCCCCTCTGTAACATGTAGAATCCCACCACCACTATGCACTACAACACACCCCATCCCCAACCACCCCCACCCCAATCCCCCACACGCTACTATAACCCCCACCATGCATCCACCCCCCCATCCATCCACCACCACCATGCACTGATGAAAAAATTTAACACATATGACAGTGATGAAACTAAAAAGGATAGATGATACAAAATTTGATGATACTGAAGTTGTCATCACTGATGATACTGAAGACACTATTAACACTCAATTTGGAAACATGAATGACATTTACACCAATGAAATGGGAAAAACAAACAACATTGATAGCCTAAATGAATCTAATTATTTCAAAAAATCATTAAAACTGGTGACATTTACATTGAGGACAATGATGATACTATAACTAAAGATGGCAATGGAACTAATATAGATAAAAATAAAAATAAATATAGTAATTTTTTAGAAAATTCATTTTATTAAAAACACAAATGACACTAACATAGAAAAAATAACTATAACTATAAAATCGGTAATATGGATGACACTAGGGATACTGATTTAGAAACTTATTTGGAAATTGATATCACTAATACTGATTATATTAATGATACAATTGAAATTGTAATATTATTCTCCAATGAAACCAATGATAATGATAAAAAGAAACTTCATAACACTACATTGTACAACAGTGATAACACATTTGTGATTGGAACCAATGACACTAAAAATGAATGAATCGACTGTATTGACAGTAACAACATTGTTGACAATAAAAATATTTATGAAACTGATGAGAATGACATAGAAAACGTAAAAGAATAATAAGAATATAATAATTATTAAATTATCAAAACTAAAAAAATAATGATACTAATGTTGATATTGGAGATACAAATGAATTTAAAACTTAAAATGTTGAAGACATAGCCAACACAAGAACTATTATCACCAACGAAACCAAAAACAATGATGTTGGAGATCCCACTAACATCGATTAAACTGAAAATACTAATACTAATAAAAATGAAGCTAATGATTCTCATAAAGTTGATTATATTGAATAGATATATTAATATTAATTTTCTAACAATGATGGCATCAATGACACAAACACAAAAGACACCAATGTTAGTGAAAATGATGTTATTGAAGTCTTTGACAAGAATACCATCATTGTATATCTTTTTGAAATGATAGAAATATAAAATGATAAATAAGTTAATAAATAAAATATTTGAAATCTAAAATTAATGTTAATGAAAACATTTAAAAAAATATAAAAGATTCGATGTAAAATAATAATAAAGTGGAAAACATCACCTCACGAGACACAAGATACCATGATCTACTCAAACCTATAGAATAGAGTCAATCTCGAACTCAAGAAGACTACGTACCCATGTACATATATGAACCATAATACAAACTACAAAAACACAAACCTTTCAACCTAACATAAATGTGTTCCCTAACCTCTTACAATGACATTAAATATATCACCACAATATATCATTGAATATATTTCCTCGAGATAGTCTCAAATTTCATGATTAAACATTCTCTAAGTATATGAGACTGTAGAACAGAATAATAAATACTATGAAATGATTTCAAATTATATTGTTTTAATCATATCCATAATAGATGTCATTAAGAATATTTTTTGTAGCCATCCACAAACACATGAGAAATAGAATACTGCTCAAATAAATTTGATGAAATCCTCCCAAGAAATATATCTATGAAACCATGATATATCCACCAATCTTCTAGAGTAACATTATAATTCAATCCCAATACAAAAAATAATCACATATGAGGTGTTTTCTTCAGAAATTGATGGGTCACTTCCATATCCTAAATTGATTATCCATCCTCATAACTCTATACTCCACAAGGAAATTAAATTTTTATAAACTGCTAAAACATTAACAACACTTTTCCCCAATATTTCACTTTCATCATCTTCAGTAAAATATCACAATTATGGTTTATCGAAATTTCATTAAATTAATATAAAATGTAATATAGTTTTATATAAAGTTCTTAAATCAAATTATAGGAAACAAAAAATTCGGAATATTACATAGAGATGCCCCACCACTTTAGTGATATATATTTATTCTAAAACACCAACCCATTCTCATTACTCTTTCCTCGACTTCATTAATACACCATCATTCTCACATCAAAAATCCAAAAACCATCTTCCACAAGGAATATTTTCAAATAGTTTCATGTTCTTCCAATAACTATATTCATTATATAATATCATATACCAATTTTACCTATGAAAAAACATAATTATCTATTTCAAAATAATAAAATCTATATTTTACTAATGTTATAATTGTATAATAAAATTTATATAAATTTTATTTTATTTAAAAATATCTACATCAAAAAATACAATAAAAGAAAAAAATTAACAAACCCTTGTAAATAAAAAAAATCAATTCCATGAACACGTATATCTCATGGAAACATATTACTAGAAAATAACATGAATACATACAAATATAAAGGAAATAACAACCAAGTAGTACATATATATTTAAATGATATTCACATCAATTAACACATTATTTATTCCATGTGGTAAAATCATTAATGATATAAAAATGTTAAAATTAGATATCTTATGTAGTACTCTAAAAATATCTTGTATCTCTATAACATACATTCTAAAATAAATTAAACATGGTTAATAAAACAATATCATACTATTATGATGTTTTCATACACAAATTTCATATATTTTAAAAAATCAATTATCAAATTACATTAAAATTTAATCTCTTACAAACCCCAATTAAGTTTAATAAAAACATTTATGTTATCAAAACTAATAACTCAATAAAAATTATTTAAAAAATCATTCTAATATATTAAAAACCAATGAAAATTCTACTAATTAAAAAATCAATACAAAAAAATCATCCCATTAATTATTGCATGAAATATTTCATGAGGTACTTTATTCATTAACATATCATGGTATTTTTTGGATCTATTATATAATACTCCCAAAATAGATCAAATCTATCATTACCACTAAATGAAAATATTTAAAAATCATTATCAGAATTTGAAAGTGATCTCATTCCCTTAAATTTATTATCATCATCATGATTAACTAAAATATCTTAATAACAATCAATGTCACAAAAACTATAATATAAAATTCATATAAAATTTATATGATTTAGAAAATGTGTTGAAAACTAAACATATCATTAAAAATTTGAGATTCACCAATTTCATAGGGGGAACAGTACTAAAAAATAAGGTTTAACATGTATTCAATTTTAACATGACTTCGTAAAATGATATTAAGAAATCCCCATTAATTCTTAAATCTTAAGAATGACTTCTAGAATATAAGATTTATATCTACTAAAACATTACATTAAACATGTATCAATAATAACTATTATGTCTCAAATGTTATATATAATCATGTAATTTCAACAACCCACCCCTACCTAGTATCCACCCTACAAGATCCCCCAATCCCTCCCCCACCTCCCACAACCTCTAGCATCTCACCACCACCCCGCACTACAACCCACCCCACCCCACCCTAACCCACCCCACACCCCATTCCCCAACCCCTGGAGCTATATACGCCCCCCTACAACAAACCCCCTTCCATCCCCCACCACCCTGCACTGCTAAAAACACATATCACATTGGACATTAAGGAAACTAATAAGATATATGACACTAAATATGATGATATTGAATATGGAATCCCTTATGATACCGACCAAACTATAAATAGATCAATTAGAAATAATAATGAAATTTAAACTAACAACATAAAAAAAAGAATATTGAAATCCTAAAAGAATCCAATGTTTTCAATGAGGTCAATTAAACTAGTGACATTGACATGGAGTATTATAATGATACCATCACTAATGATGATGAAGGTACTAATATAGATAAAAATAACACCAAATATAATCATTTTTTGAAAAATTTGTTTATTAATAACACTAATGAAACAAAAATTGAAGGGAAATATCTATAACTATGAAATAGATAATATGGATGACACCAAAGATACTAATGTTGAAAATAGTGAGTTCATTGAAATCACTAACACGGATGATATAAATGATACTAATGAAATTGATATATTATTCACTAATAACACCAATTAAAATTATGAAAATAAAATTGATAACATTACATTGTACAATGGTGATGATATAGATGTGATTGAAACTGATAACACTAACAAAGAATGAACCAACTATATAGACACTAAAAACCTTGATAAAAATAAAAATACTTATGAAACTGATCATATGTAGATAGAAAATTAGAAAGAATCATAAGAATTTATTAAATAAAAAATTAATAAAACTAATAAAAATAAATATACTATCATTAAGACTATAAATACTAAGGAATGCAACACATACAATTTTGAAGACTTAGCTGACATAGGAAGTATTATCACCAATGGATCCAAAAACAATGAAGTCACAGAACCCACTAACATTGATTAAACTGTAGACACTAGAACTTCTAAAAATGAAGGTAATGATCCTCATAAAATTTAATACATTGATTCAATATATAATTAAATAAATGTTTTTGAAAATGATGTAATTGAAGAAATAGACACCGAAGAAACATGTGTTACTAAAACTAGTGTTACTGTAGTCATTGAAAAAAATATCATCATGGAAGATCTTATTGCAATGTTGCACATCTGAAATGATAAATAAATTAATAAATAAAATATATAAAATCCAAAATTAATGTGAATGAAAAAAATAACAAACATATAACATATTTTATGTCCCATAATAATGTAGTAGAAAAAACAACCTCATGACACAGAAGATACTATGATCTACTCAAAACTATAAAATAGAGTCAAGCTCAAACTCAAGAGGACTACGTAACCATGTAATTATATGAACCAAAATACAAAAAAATATAATATAAACAATTATAACAAACATAAATGTGTTCCAAATCCTCTAACCATGACATTAAATATATCACCACAATAGATTATTGAATATCTGGCCTCAGGATAGGCTCAAATATCATGATTACAAATCCTCTCTCTATATAAGACTCTGGAACCGAATAATAAATACTATGAAATGAATTCAAAATATATTATTATTTTCATATACATAGTATATCTCAAGAATATTATTTTTGTATTCATCCACCAACACATCTTAAATAACATCCTTCTCAAATAAATTAGATAAAATCCTCACACGAAATTATATATAGGAAATAATGATAAATCCACCACCATCCTACAAAAATCATATGATTCAATCCCACTACAAAAAATGATCAGATATGAGGTGTTTTCTTCACCAATTACTTGGACACATCCATATCCTTTATATATTAACCATCCTCATAACTCTATACTCTACAAGGAAATTTATATTTTATAAACCACTAAAACAATAACAACAGATTTCCAAATGATTTCCCTTTCATTTTATTGTGTAAAATATCAAAATGATGGATTACCAAAATTTCATCAAATGAATATCAAATGTAATATAGTTTAATATGAATATCATATATCAAATTATAGGAAACAAAAATTTAGGAATATTACAAAGAGATACACCACCACATCAGTGATATAGAATTATTCTTCAACAACAACCCATTCTCACAACTCTTTACTATACTTCGATGACACAACATAACTCTCACATAAACAATCAAAAAACCAAATTCCACAAGAAATATTTTCACACATTTTTTAGTTCTCATAATAACCATATTAATTATATTGAATCATATACAAATTTTAACAAAAAAATGTAATAATCCATTAGAAAAACTAAAAATTAATATTTTACTAATGTTATAATAGTATAAAAAATATTATATAATAGATTTATTTATTTCATAATATCTAATTCCCAAAATAAATTAAAAGAAAAAAATTACAAACTATAGTAAACATAAAAAAATCAATGTTAACAATAAATACATCACATGGAAACATATTACTATAAAATCACATGAATACATAAAAATATAAAGAAAATAACTACCCACTAGAACATAATTATTTAATTGAAATTCTCATAAATTATCACATTTATCCTTCCATGTGGTAAAATAATTAATGTGTTAATTTTTTTTAAAATTAGATCTCTTGTGTAGTACTCTCAAAATATATTGTTTCTCCAAAACATTCATTTTATCATTATCCAAACATGATTATTAAAACAATAGCATACAATTATAATATTTTCATTTATTAATATCATATAATTAAAAAAATCACTTCCCAAAATAAATTAAAATTTAATCTTATTACAATCCACTATTTAATTTAATCCAAACATCTATGTTATGAAAACTAATAACTCAATAAAACTTATTAAAACAAATGAATTCTAATATATAATGAAATCAAAGACAAACTAAAAATTACAACAAAATTACTAAAATTTTATTCCCATTAATTATTACATGAAATACTTCATGAGGTACTTTATTCATTAACAGAATATGGTTTTATTTAGATCAATAATGTAATAGTCTTATAAATAGATCTTGTCTCTCATACCCACTAATTGAAAATATTTATACATTATTATCAGAATTTAAATGTGATGTCATTCAATTAAATTTATTATGACTACCCTGATTAAACCAAAATATCTTAATAAAAATAATTATCACAAAAACTATAATATAAAATACATATAAAATTGAATTTATTTTTAAATACTAATTAAAACTAAATATATCATTCAAAATGTTTGAATCACAACTTTCATGGGGAAATAGTATTAAAAAATATGGTTTAACATGTATTGTATTTTAACATGCCTTCATAAGAATTTACTGATAAATCACCATGAATCATGAAATATTTAGAATGATTTCTAGAATACATAAGTTATTTCATCTTAAAAGTTACATTAATCATGTATCACCAAAAACTATTATGTCTCAAATGTTATATATAATCATGTAATTTCAATATCCCACCCACACCCAGTAGCTCATCCCCACCCCCTACAGTAAGACCCCCCATCTATCCCCTACCTCCCCCACAACCTATAACAGTCCACTACCTCCCTTCACTACAGCCCACACCACAGCCACCCACCGCACACCCCAGTCCCCCACCCCCTGCAGGAACATGCCCCCTATAGTCGACCCCCCCAATCTAACCACCACCATTAGAAACAGATAAATAACATATAACACATATGTCATTGATGAAAATAATAAAATAGATAACACTAAATATGATGATCTTGAAAATGTCATCATTGATGATACTGACCACACTATCGACAATTAAATTGGAAACTGGAATGATAATTTCACCAATTAAATTGAAAACACCAATAATATTGACAACAGAAATAGATCTAATGATGTTAGTGAATTCAATAAAACTAGTGACATTGACATTGAGGATAATGATGACAGTCTCACTAATGATGATGATGGGACTAACATAGATAAAACTAACACAAAATATTATCCTTTTTTGAGAATTGTATTTATTAATAACACAAATGACCCTAACATTCATAAAATTGCTATAACTATAAAACTAATAAAATGGATAATATTGGGGATTCAGATTCCGAGAATAGTTAGGACATTGACATCACTAAAACTAATGATATATATGATACTAATGAAATTGAAATATTATTCACCAATGACACCAATGATAATTATTAAAATAAAATTGATAACACTGAATTGTATAACAGTAATGACACAGATGTTCTTGGCACTTCTAACACCAACAATGAATGAATAGATTATATAGACACTAACATCATTGATGACAATAAAAATACTTATTAAACTAATGATATTGACATAAAAACTTCTAATGAATCATATGAATCTAATAACTATAAAATTATCAAAAAATAACAAAAAATAAGGATACTAACCTTGAGACTTGTGATACTAATGAATGTAACACAGACAATATTGAATACTTAGCCATGAAAGGAACTATTATCACCTAAAGAACCACAAAAATGAAGCCACATAACCCATTAACATTGATTATACAGTAGAAAATAATAATACTAAAATTGAAAATAGTGATACTCATAAAATATAATACATTGAATCCATATATACTGATATCAATATTTTTGACAATGATGGAATTGATGACATGGACAAAGAATACCCAATTGTTATTGAAGGTGTTTTTATTGATGTCGTTGAAAAAATATCATCACTAATGATCTTGTTGTAATGTTTCACATCTGAAATGATAAATAAATTAATATATTTAATATATTAAATATGACATTAATGTGAATTAGAAAATTTCATATATATAATAGAGTTTATTTTATATAATAATAGGGAGGAATAAATCACCTCATGAGATTGAAGATACCAATAACTACTCAAACATATAGAATACAATCAATCCTAAACTCAAGAAGAATATGCAACCATGTACTTATATGAACCAAAATAGCCAAAAATATAACATAAACCTTTCAACCTCACAAAAATGTGTTCCATAACCTCTTCCCATGACATTAAATATATCACCAACATAGTTCATTGAATATCTATCCTCAAGATAGGATCAAATATCATGATTAAACATCCCCTCTTTATATGAGACTCTGGAATTGAATAATAAATAAAATGAAATTATTTCAAAGTATATTATTGTTACCATCTCCCTAATAGATCTCATTAATATTATTTTTGCTGTCATCCTCCAAGACATGCGATATAGAATCATTCTCAAATAAATTAAATGAAATCTTACTAGGGAAATATATCTATGAAAACCATGATATATCCACCACCCTATAACAGAAACCTTATGATTCAATTCCACAACAAAAAACTATCATATATTAGGTGGTTTCCTCACCAATTCATGGGACAATTCCATATCCCTTATCGATTAGACATCCTCATAACTCTTTACTTCACAAGGAAATATAAATTTTATAAACAATCAAAACATTAAAAACACTTTTCCGTAGGATTTCCCTTTCATCTTCTTAGGTAAAACATCACAATGATGGTTTAAAAAAGTTTCATCAAATTAATATCAAATTTAATATAGTTTAATATAAAGATCTTAAATCAAATTATAGGAAATAGAAAAAATAAGAATATAACATAGACATACACTACCACTTCTATGATAGAGATTTATTCTTCTATACCAACCCATTCTCACAAATATTTCTTCTAATATATTGACACAACATCACTCTCACATCAACAGTAAAAAATCAACTTCCATAAGGAAGATTTACACAAAGTTTCTAGTTCTTCCAATCAACCATATTGATTATATAAAATCATATTGAAATTTTACTTATGTAAAAAACATAACAATCTATTTTAAATAATTACAATTAACATTTTATTACTATTAGAATAGTATTATATATTTTAAATAATTAATTTATTAATTTAATAAAATATAATTCCCAAAATAAATTTAAAAAATAACATAAACTAATAGATATAAAAAAATTCATTTCAACAACACATACATCTCATGGAAACATATTAATAGAAAATCAAGTGAATACATTAAAATATAAAGGAAATATCTACCAACATAACATATTTATTTAAAAGATATTCTCATAAATTATCACTTTCAACATTCGATGTAGTAAAATAATTAATGGCATATTTTTTAAAATTAGATCTCTTATAAAATACACTCAAAATATCATGTTTCTCCATAACATTCATTCTAATATTTCTTAAATAGGATTATATAAATAATATCATATTATTTCAAGGTTTTTATATATGAATATCATATAATTAAAAAAATAAATTCCCAAAGTACATTAAAATATAATGTTTTGACAAACCCCATTTAAATTTAATAAAAAATCTATGTTATCACAACTAATGGATTAATAAAACATATTTAAAAAATAGTTCTAAAATATAAAAAAAACAATGATTATACCACTACCTACAACATCATTAATAAAAGATTATACCCATTAATTATTACATGAAATAATTCATAGGGTACTTACTTGATTAACATAATATGGTTTTCTTTAGATCTATTATATAATACCCCAAAAATAATATCATGACTCTCATTCCCACTAACTCACAATATTAAATCGTTATAATCAGAATTTGAAAGTGATTTAATTAACGTAAATTTATTATGATTAACATTATTAAACCAAAAGATCCTAATAACAATCACTACCAACAAAACTGCAATAAAAGATACCTAAAATTGAAATGAATTAGAAAAACTGTTGAAAACAAAACACATAATTTAAAATTAGTGAAACAAAATTATCATGGGGAAAAATATTATATTATATGGTTTTACATGTATTTTATTTTAACATGCCTTCAAAAGAAGTTACTGATAAATCCCCATGTATCTTGAAATATTAGTAATTATTTCTAGAGTATATAATTTATATATACTAAAACATTACATTAAACATGTATCACCAATAACTATCTGGTTTCAAATGTCATATATAATCGTGTGATTTTAACAGCCAACCCCCACCCTACCTCCCCCCAACCTGTAGCCGCCCACCCACCCTGCACTATAACCTACCCCAACCCAACTCACACACACCACACCCCCCTCCCTCTATAGATTCACGCCCCCAACTGTGCAGTGAACACCCCTATCTATCCCCCACCACCCTACACTGATGAAAACTATATAACTCATATAACCTTGAAGAAACTGATAAGAAAAGCACCACGAAATATGATGATATAGAATATGTCTTCATTAATGATATTGACCACACTGTCAACACTTTAATTGGAATATAGAATCACATTTAAACTAATGAAATTGAAAAAACCAACAATATTGATACCTTAAATGAATATGATGATGTCAATGAAATCAATAAAACTAGCTACATTGAAATTGATGATGAAGATGATACTAACAATAATAATGATGATGTGACTAACATAGATAAATAAAACTCCAAATATTGTGATATTTTGATATAAATACTGTTATGAATAACAATAATGACATTAACATGGAAAAAATATATATAACTATGAAAATGATAAGATGGATGACACTGGGGATACTGATGTCGAAAATAGTTAGGACATTATTACTACTAAAACTATTTATATAGATGATACTAATGAAATTGAAATATTATTCACCAATAATATCAATTATAGAGATTAAAATATAATTATTAACACTAAAATTTACAGAAGTGAAGAAACATATGTGATTAGAACTAATGACACTAAAAATGAATGAACTAACTATATAGACACTAAGAAGGTTGATGACAATAAAAATAATTATGAAACTGATGAGACTAACAAGGAGAATGATAAAGAATCATATGAATCTAATAATTATACCATTATAAAAACTAACAACAATTAAAATACTATCATTCAAAATGGTGATTCTAATGAATGTAACACATACAATGATGAAGAATTTGCCAATACCAGAACTATTTTCACCATTGAACCAAGAATAATAAATTCACATAACCAACTAACATCAATGAAACTATAGACAATAATACTACCAAAAATGAAGCTAATGATTCACATAAAATTGAATACATTGAATCTATATGCATTGAAATAATTATTTTTGATAATGATGGAATTGATGACACAGACATAGAAGACACCAATGTTACTGAAAATGATGTTTTTGAAGTCAATGAAAAAAAGTTCATCACTGAATATCCCATTCCAATGATTCAATTATAAAATGATAAATGATTTGATAAATAAAATATATAAAACCCAATATTAATATGGAATCCTACTTTTTTATTATATAACAATCCATTACACTACAAACATAGGATCGTTGAAGTATAGTGTCTTGGAAAAATGGTACATAATAACTGAAAACATATAACATTCATTTAATCCTCTTGATTGGATTCTTGAAATGCTTATCTTAAGTGAAATTACTACATCTCATAACTTAGATACATACATAAAAGTAACGAATTAGTAGAAGGCCCAGTAAATAAAACAAAGTGAAATAGATTACATGTAAACTTGATCGATATCAATATGAACATAAGGAATGTTGTAATGTAATGATAATAATTCATGCCATATAAATAATAACGTGAATAATAAATTGAAAATATGGATACAATATTTATTTTATACATTCATGATCATATCACCAAGGTCCATCAATAATGTGTTATAAAATTACCAAGGTTATTCACCATGTTATCGTAAAGCATGTCATCTCTACAGATTAATTATTTAGCCAAAGCATTGGAGCACTATCAGTACACACACATAATATGTATTTATTTTTACATGATCCAAATATAAAATAAGAAAACATTTCATAAATGTCCCAAGGATAGTAAATGAAATTCATTTCATATTAGAATCTTGACGTTTTAAGAAGTGCCTAACAATGTGATCATCATGTCATTTATAACCCCTGGAATGGGAACAATGTTTCTTTTTGCATATGAATTACAGAATCAAAATTATCATTTTTATGTCTTTGTGAATACACCAAGAAATGAAATAGTTATTTGTATTCAAACAATGAAAATAAGGGAATTTTTTGAGATAAAGAGAGATATTTTGAGATGAAAATTCTGTAGCATAACGACTCTATAACATGGTTTTAGAAAACATTAAAAATATAGGGGAAATGGTCACCCACTTATAAATATCTCATAATACATTATAGGGATTGAATAAAATATAAATAAGATCATTTCATGGATATTAGAATAAAATACAACATGAAAATGAAACTTGAGAGAAAAGTGGGGATACGATTTCTTTTAGAAAAATTTAGCAGCCTGACGACATCACATAAAAATTCAGAAAATGAATTGATGAGATAAAAAAGGATATCTAATCATATAGACATAAAATGGAAATAAAGAGTGATACATAATATCATCCCCCAATAGATGAAAATTTGAATTCAAAGGCATAACATATAAGATTTTTTTACTAAACAAAGGGTGAAAGTTCCCTTTCTATGAAGACTAACTTCAAAAAAATTAAAATTTTCCACATTGGGGGGGCTTGAGGGATCCTTCAGATGACACCTAGGGAGGTAAAATGAACATATCTTAATTGATGTGGAATTTAGAATTAATAGTGTGAAAAAATGTTTTGGTATTTATAGAAAACGTGAGGGAATATTTCATTAATTTCCATGGAACACCTCATTAGTGGTATTAGAAAAACCATTGGATTTTACATGGTATTTTTCCATGGTATTTTACACCTGGGATACCTCATATCATATTTTACTATGAAAAAGCCAACCATAATTATTACATCATTATTTCATCATTAATGATGTAATTAAACACAGTGAAACTCAATACTTTATTTTTATTATTCACTGAAAAATAAAACATTTTATAAAACTCTCATAAATACACCATGACCAAATATTGATGCAATGAATTCCAAAATTAGCTCCATTTTATGAAAATAATTTTCTAATTATGAGATATTGAATTTTTATGTAAAAACTCTATCTAAACAAAAAATTACTAATACTTATATAGTAATATTTGAAATATTTTTTATTTAGGCTATTATATAACATTACCAATCAAGATTCTTAAATAATATTTATATATTCTTAATTGTGGTTATTATTCCATTGGTTAAATTAATATTCATAAGGTTAATATTAATATTAAAAATTTATTATTCACCAAAAAATATGTTTATCTTATTAAAATCTAAATTTCATACTAATCACAACTGTAGAAGACCATTTTTAAAAATCATTTCACATTATTAATTATTTAAAGTATAAATAATATTTTAGAATACCTTTTTCCAATATTCATCAATAATATGTAATTTCGATAAATTCATCTTATATTTCTTTTTACATTTTAAATTCAGAAATTTTACCATAATAAAAATTTGATTTTTATAAAATGATTACCCAATGTAACTAAGGCCTCATTACATATCCCCTTATAACACCTCTATAATACCTAAGAGTAAGCTGTGCAATAGTGATAGAATCTTGTGGTAGCTCGATAACACTGCTCGATTGGCGATTTCTATCAGCATGAACCTCTCCTGAAGGTGATTATATTCAATCTTAACATGTTGATGCTCGGGTAGGGCTTCGTCCATAGAAAATCCCAATGATACTACCTCCTTCCCAACCTCTGACAGATGAGATTCGTAAGGCCCAAGTCTACGGGATGAGGCCATCGAATCTTCTTTCTGTATTAATTAACCATGATCATTTTTATTTGTAAACAATAATCATCATGTTAAGAGTATTGTTTCTAATTGTTATATAACATTCAAAACCCAATAATCTCATTTTAATTATACTCACTTAATTAATAAAAGGTTATAGTTTTGTTGAGTACAGAATAAAATAATAATAAAAATTTGGAGAAAAATATTATAAAAAAGTTTTGGTCATTACATTCTTCCCCCCTTAAGAAATTTCATCCTTGAAACTTCAAATCATACCTTGAGAAGAGAAAAGGTGTGGGAACATCATCCTCATAGACTCCTCTGGTTCCAAAGTGGATTCTTCACATTTTTGGTTCCTCTATAACACCTTACCAAAGAAGGTAGTCATGTTGCATAGAACCTTGTCTTTATGATCCAATATATCCAATGGATACTCCTCATAAGAGAGGTCATGGTACAGTTGTACCACCTCTTGATTTAGTACATGTGAAAGGTCAGGTATGTACATCCTCAAGAGGTACACATGGAAGACATCATGAACTATATCTAGATTTGGAGGAAGTGCATGCTGATAGGACATTGATCAAATGTGATCAATGATTTTGTAGGGGCCAATGTACCTAGGGATGATCTTCCCTTTCATCACAAACCTCATGACTCTCTTCCAAGGTGAAATTGAAAGAAATATTTTTTCACCAACATCTATCTCCAAGATCCTTCAACGGTTGCCCGCTTAGCCCTTTTTCCGACTCTGAGCAGCCTTAACGTGTTGCTGGATGGCATGAACCTTTTTTTGTCATCTCTTGAACAAGATCAGGCCAAAAGAGCATCTTATCTACATTTTCATCCAATCATGTAGGTTTTATACATCACATTCCATATAGACCTTCAAATGGGGCCATTTGAATGCTCAAATAGAAACTACTATTGTATTAAAACTCATCTAATGGGAGATTTTGATCCCATCCAACCTAAAATTGAATTGAGCATGTTCTCAGCATGTCCTTGAGTGTTTGAACGGTCCTTTCAGATTGACCATTAGTTTAGGGGTGATAGGCCATACTAAAATATAATTTTGTACTCAAATTATATTGAAGACTTCTCCAGAATTTTAATGTGAACCTTGTACCATGATCAGATAGGATAGAAAGTAGAACTCCATGCATCCTTACCAATTACTTCATGTAAACCCTAGTAATATTATTAAGAGATAAATATTCCAAAATATAGATAAAATGAACATTTTTTGTGATATGATCCAAAATAACCCATATCGCATTGTTTCCAATGTATGTTAATGGGAGAATGGTGAAAAATTACATAGTGATATTGTCCAACATCTATACTAGTATGGGTAGTGGTTGTAATAACCCTTTTGGAATTTATCGCTCTGCATTCACATGAAAACATACCAAGAACCATGTACTAGAATTACCAATCTCCCTTTACCTATTATCCCACCAAAAATGATTTTGAAGGTCCCTATACATTTTCGTTCTTCCCGGATGTACAGATAAAGAAGATCTATGAGCTTCATCCACCATCTCCTTCTTTATTTATGGAATAGATCGAAAACATTATCTTGTACAAAATTATATTGCACCTTCTTGACCAATATTGAACTCAAGAATCTTCCCATCCTTCACATCCTCAATATTATTTTATAATAATGGAAATTATTTTTAATATTTCTTTATATTATCTTGTAATGATGGTTGAGAAATCATTTTGGTTAAGATTGATGATGTCCATTTCCTTTCAATTACCATTTCAATATTTACTAGGTCATTGATCAAAGGTTCACTTTGAATCCTCATCATGGATAGAACAACTGGGTCTTTCCTACATAATGAATCAGCGACATTTTTTGCCCTTCTGGTATAATAATTAATTGAACAATCATAGTCTATCAGATGTTACAACCATCTCCCCTATCTCATGTTCAATTCATTTTGTGTGAAAATATAGTTAAAACACAAATGGTCTGTGTATATATCACATTCCCCCCAATAAAGATAGTGCCTCCAAGACATTAAAGAAAAAACAACTGCATCCAACTCAAAATAATTCTTAGCATAGTTCTTCTCATGATTTTTCAATTATCGAGATGCATAAGAAATAACTTTTTAGTTTTTCATGAGGACTCACCCAAGACCTTTCAGAGATGCATCGCTAAAAAACCAATCCTCCTCCACTTGATTGCAATGTTAACACGGGTGCAGAAACCAATCTCTTCATCATCTCATGGAATCTTTCCTCACATTCCTTTGTCCAGATGAACTTGACCCCTTTTCGAGTTAACATGGTTAATGGATTAGAAAGTCCTGAAAAGTTTTTCACAAACCTCCTATAATATCCCTTTAATCAAGGGAAACTACAAATATCAGTTATTATTATTGGATGAGGCCACTATTGTACAACCACTGTCTATGTATGTTCAACATTTATTCCATAATAGGTTATAATGTGCCCCCATAAATCAACTTGATGTAACGCAAATTCACATTTTATGAACATTCCAAAAATCCTTTCTTTCTATAGAGTTTTCAAAATAACCGTTATATGATTCTCATGCTCCTCGAGACTTTTGGAATATATTTAAATATCATCAATAAAAATCACCACAAAGTTATCAAGGTATTTTTAAAAGACTATATTCATCAAATCCATAAAAAATAGCTGGTCCATTAGTCAAGAAAAAGGTCATAAGAACAAACTCTTAATACCCATATCTTGATGAGAAGGCAGTATTTGGAATATATTATTTCTTCTATCTCAATTGATGATAATGAGATTGAAGATCAATATTAGGGAATAATTGAACCCCTTGAAGTTGGTTAAAGAAGTCATCATTTCATCGAGGAGGGTATTTGTTCTTAACTATGATCACATTCAGTTCTCTATAATCAGTGCATAGCCTCATTGATCCAAACTTCTTCTCCAAAAAGAGATCTTGTTCTCCCAAAGGTGACACATTAGGTCATATAAACACATTCTCCAAAAGGTCTTGGATTCGCTTCTTTAATTCCCCCACCTTCACATTTTCTATCCTATATGGGTTCCTTGATATCAGATGTGATACAAGTATGAGTTCAATGGAAAAACTACCTCTCTTTATAGGGGAGGTATGGGTAACTATCAGGAAATAATCCAATATATTCATGGTTGATAGGGGAATTTTCTATCCTTATACTCTCATTTATTTATTTTTCATCACTAATAAACTCCATAAAGAATGATATTGGAGGTTCTTCTTGAAAACCTTCAGGTTGAGATATCTGTCCATGGAAGATAACCATAGGTTTTCCATTCAAAGCTACCGATATTTCCTTGCTTCTATATTTGATCTTAGATTTATAATTTGAGAGCCAGTCCATCTGGAGTATAATGTCTAATTCCAGAATGCGAATGACTACTTGATTTGCGACATGATTGTGATCACTAAAGTAAATACAAGATATTCTAAAAACTGATTATTCTTGGATAATCCCATGAGGAGTTTTAACTGATAACTATCCTTTTAGAAATTCAAGGTTTGATTCTAAATTCTTTGCTAATTTGGAGTAAATAACATAAAGCATAGAACAAGAATCAAACAAATTACATGATATCTTTGATAGAAAAACACGAGTACCTTCCACAACATTATTTGGTGTTTCAACTTCATCTGTAGTGAAAGAAAAAGCACGACCATGCTCCCTTGGAATTTACTGAGGCTAATGGTGATTCCCCTCTACTTCCCTAGGATTTGGATAGTGACTGGATAATTTCCCATATTTTCCACACTTATAGCATTGGACATCAGATAGGGCATGCACCACATTCCATTTGTCGTTAGCGTTTTGAAGCTGAGGCTTCACCTCACTACAATAATTTCGAGCGATATAGCCATCTATTCCACACTTGTATCAGTTACCACTCTCAAGAAGGTGGTTCCACAAATTCTTCTTCCCACACTTATTAAACGTGGGATGTTGCACTTTCGTGCCTCATCTTCCCCAATCAAAGATACTACCTAATCATAGCTACACCAATCTCTTATTTTCATTGGATTTATGAGACCATTGCATCTCACTAAACTCTAGTACAACATTCATAGCACTATTCATGATATCCTCATATCTATCATAGTATAATTTGGTAATATTATTCCACAGATGAGGTCTTAGTCCCCCAATTAAACTATCAACCTTCCAATTTGGATCCACAAAAAATCATGATGTGTAAGAGGAAAGTCTTGTGAAGTTAATCTCATAGCTTCCAACAGATTCATTCCCCCTTTTCTTAATCTTGAGAAACACATTCTCTATTTTTTCTCATATAAATAGGTAAATACTTATTGAATAAGATCCCTATGAACTCTTCCAACTTCATAGATTCAACCTCCACTTTTGGACTCATGTTTTTAATCAGTTCCCACCACTGATCATCTTATCCCTTTAAGTAGTAAATATCCAATGTGACATTATCTTGTTCTGAATAGAGGAGCACAAAAATGACCTTCTCAATAAAGTTGATCCACTACTCAGTAACCAATGGGTTAGTATATCCACTAAAGGATGGTGGTTGTAGAATCAAAAAAGACTCAACATAATTTTTTCCCTTAATAATGAAATTGGTCTCTTACATTGATTCAGGTTATTTCCCATAACATGAGTTTGTAGGTTCAGCATTCTTCTAAATGCTTTTATTCTAGATTCCATCGAAGGGTCTTCAATGCATGGTCCATTGTGGTCACCATTTTCACAGTTCCTCCTATTTACCACCATTTTCAAAAATAAAAAAACCTTAGATATAACCATATTTCATTTTTGAATATTTTAATTATAATGTATTTTTATGGATTAATATATTAAGCTTAAACATATTTTTCTTTAACAATAATCACTTTAATCTATAAATCCTTCATATTTATTGATAAAAATCTTATGATAAACCAAACATATCTTAGAGGAGTGTCAAACTAAGAGTGGAGAAAGTCTGAGTTTTGTGTACCAGGGTACCCCGGTTCATACCCGAAACACATTTTCTATGTTTTCAATACTAGGTACCTATGTTCTAGAGCCACATCCACTTGTTCATATCCAGATCGGGATTTATTTGTTCAAAAAATAATAACATAATATTTCATCAAAATACCTGATGTTTTTCTATATTTAATTTTTTCTATATGATAATTCATAGACTATTAATATTCTAATTTTTTCAAATAACTAAGCTATCCATTGATACAAACTATGGAATCATTCCTTATTATTACATTACATTTCATTACAATAAAAAAAGATGATATTTAATGTTTAGTGTCTTGGTAAAATGGTACATAATAAATGAAAACATATATCATTCATTTAATCATCTTGAATGAATAATTTAAATTTTCATCCTAAGTAAAATTACTGAATCTCATAACCTAGTGACAAACATCAAAGGAGAGGGTTAGGAGAAGGCCCAGTAAGAAAATCAAGTGAAACAGTTTATATGTGAACATGATCAATATATTATAATAAGACGAGGAATATTATAAAGGAATGATAAAGAGGAATATCATAGAAATAATAACATTAATAATAACTTGAAAATGATTCTACAACATTTATTTTAGACATTAATGAACATATCACCAAGGTATATGTTGACGCTCTTTTCCATCACAGAGTCTAATGGAATGAAAAGGAGAAATACCTTGAACCCAATGTGATTCATCCTTTGAAGAAGAATCAAAAATTGAAAAAGGAATGAACAAAGATTCATTTTCACTTGGGTCTCACAAGTTCCATCAAGGTCGCGCAAGTATACATCCGCACAACCCAGTGGTCACGTAGGTGACTTTCACACCCTATCTAAAATTTCACCCAGGGTCTTCACCATCCTATAAATACCCCCTGTGGGCCCCCCATTTCTGGAGGAAAAATTCCAGAAACTCAAATTTAAGCTCCCGGTACCCTAGTATCTTCTCAAAGCTTCTAAACACTTCTATGGAAATTTCTTACCTAGAAAGGAAGATCTAAAGTGGGGGAGTAAGGAATAAGGATTGAAACACATCAACACTTGTGTTCTATAAGAACTAGCCCTTATGTTAAATGACCACACATGCGCGCCGCCTTACCCCTTCAACAGAACTTGCACGCCACTCTTCTGGAAGCATCTAGGGTTAGTACAAAGGGATTGACTGAAGTCTCTCCCAAGTATTACCCTAAGGTTTGACCATCACGCAAGTACCCATATGTCGCGCAAGTATACTTGCATGACCAGGACTTGAGCGCCCACACAGGACTTGCGCAACACCTTTTTTTTGAGTGTGCATCCTACCTATTTCACCTATCTTATGTCTATCCACCTATCCTATTCAAGATTCAGCCATCAGGACCATCTGCAATGCCATTTATTGCATGGTTCTCTCCTTGGTTTCCTTATCATAAATGAATTCTGTGGAACATCTCTCAAAACATAGTGATTTACATATCTTCATGTCACTGAGGTGAGAGACTTCATTCATTCAACAATATCTTTTTAAGATGAGAGGTTCCCTAACCTAGGCCACCTTTTCCAGAGTAAGTCCCATTTATAATTCCCTTTACATAGGCCTCCTTCTCAAGAATAATTCATATGTCTCATGTCTCCTTAACAAATGGGAATCCTTTTCAGGACTAAGTCCCAATATCAAGTTCCCAAAAAGGGGAATCCTCTTTAAGAGTAAGCCACAAATCCCCTGACCTAGGCCTCCCTTTCAGAAATCAGCCTTAGTCTTCAAATTCCCATAACCTGGGAATCCCCCTCAAGAGTAAGCCCCAGTCATAATTCTCTTTAACCTTGGCCTCTTCTTTAAGAGTAATCCCCAGTCCTAATTTCTATTAACCAGTCTTAATTTACATTTCATTTGGGCTTCCTTCTCAGGACTAAAACCCAATCACAAGTCCCATCCTAATTGGGGCATCTTTCTTAGGAGTAAACCCCAAGTTAGAATATCCAAATCTCCATAAAGCACATATAACTCTATGGACCATCTTCCTGGGTTTCTTCCCAAAAGTAAATCCTAATCTTCATCTATCTGGGCAGTCATACATACATAATCCCCACATCATTTATTATAATTTCATCTTTGATGGAAAAATTTTCTGGTTTTACCAATACCTCTTGTTTCTCACACCGAACATGACTCACATCAGCTTAGAGTGTAAAAGTAATTATGACTTCTTTCTTTGAACCATCAATCTTGAATTAACATCATACTCCCTTACTCGAACTACGTGGGTTCTGATTCCTTTTCTAAACAAAGGATATGTAGGTAGCCCATCTATGGGTTGGATCCCAACTCTAAAATAATTCATGTCCTTCTGAATGACAATAAAATTCAAGTTCCCCACTGAGTGGATTTAAAACCAATATGGTCACCATAAATGACCAAGATAATTTTATGTACTAAAGGATACCATTGACTAAGAATATCTAACAAATACAGATGATTCTCTATCGATGAATAACCTTAAATATATATAAAAGATTCTCTAAAATTCCTACATTTCAAATCATTGATTGTCAGATCTAAAGGAAAGCTCATTTTATACTTGGTAATTTAATAAGGATTCAAGAACATAACTTAAATCTATAAAGAGAGTCCCGAAGTAGACAATAATTCCCCTCAAAAAGGAGTGATGAGTCTGACCTCCCATCCTCTCGACCAATGCAAATTCTTAAGTCTAATCGGTATATAACCAATGAGCACCTACCTTTGGAATATAGGTCCAAATGGATATCGAATCATTGGATATTTCTAGTTCTATGAACAAACCTGTTAGAAAATGCTTGGAATTTTTGAATCTTAAATCAATAAGGTCATCCCCAATTCCAGAGGAAACAAAAAATGGTGAACCTGACGTGAATCCTTAACCAAGTTCAAATTATGTTTTACTTATTTGTTAGGCACCTATTTAAACTCAATTAGAGGGCCACCAGAACAATCAATAATATATGTGCTCATCCAAAAGATGTAGTAGTTGAACTTATGTTTGTTATATAAAAAATGCACTCTTTTCCAAGATCTTATGTGTTACAAGAATGGTTTTTCTTAAGTTCACGTTTGTGAATGCCTCTCCTGTGAAAACCTCTGCTGTGAATGCATCCGCTGCTACTCTTACTGGATTGTCGTCCGCTCTGAGGGCGACATCACCTACTCAGCATCTTCAACGCTAGGTATGGAATGCACTGGTTAAGGAGTACCATCAACACGGTACCATTCTAACTCTGGAGGCTGCTCGACAAGCCCTCTAAGTGAACAACTCTCCCTTGTCATCCGGACGGCGACGACCAGCGATCAAGAAGCAGGCAGTGCTAACCACCGTCTCCAACCGTTTCAGGTCGTTATCCCAAGAACACAACAATCATTCCCTCCCATATTTTGAGGAGGAGAATGAGAATGCCACTCAAGGCCTTAATTAAAGGAAACATGAGTCATTCTCGAGGGCTCCCACTAACAATCGCCACCAGACTCGTGAAGTAGTGCGCCCTCAACGTGATGAGGGTATCGTCTCGAGGCATTCAGATCTGGTTCCTTGAACATGAGAAGGCAAGACAATCTACCAGAGGCAAAATCCGGTTAACCGTGAACTGGTTCTCATCTCTGCCATCTCCGTAGAATACCAAGAACCTAACTTTTTGGCAAGCAACGAGCGGGAACACACACCCATCCATTTTAATTCTACTGTATAGCAGACTCGTCTGACCACAGCACACCAATCCCACCAGGAAATTTCGGCCGAGTACTATAGATAGGAACATACACATGTTTATAAATCATCAGTTAGTCAGCAGGCTCATCTGACTACATACGATGAAGCCCACTAACCTAATGTATTGACAACGGGTAAATAGGCACATACACCTTCTTACACTTATCAATCCTTCCAACAACCTCTACTTTTAGTATTGAAGGATTTTTGTCAACCATGTTTGGCGAAGTGCAATCAGCAGACACATACACCTACTAGTATTGATCAAGCATACCATCAGTCTTGTTTGGTATCATTCAGAGAATTCAGTTGGAAAGCTCTGACGACAAATAGGAGGCAGACTCAACTCTCCGCCCCCACACATGAGTACTGTCAGAATCCACTGACAGGAAAATGAGGATAAGAGAAAGATCACACACCTACTCCAAGCACGGAATAGACGTATAATCCTGTTCCGACAGCTGAAGTCACCAAGCATATTCTATCAATGGTGAAAGAGTAGAAGAAAATTCCTGCTCATATTCTGGATGCCTGCCAGGATATCATAAAGGCTTCAGCAGCACCATGGGGAAAGAAATGAAAATATATCCCTACCAGTGGAGTGACACATCAACAATTCACTCCAGAACAAACACACACCTCTGTTCTAGTCCAACATGGTTGTGGGGCGTACTTCCCCATATCATACAGACAGCCCAGTCAGGCACATACACCTGATTTGAGTGGAGGTAGACAACCTAACATGATCATTTCTCTTGAGAAGGCACATACACCAACCCATAATGACCACTTTTTTCAACAAGTGGTTCTTAATGTGGGTAAGAAGGTGTATAAAAAGAAGACCCGCCTAGCACAGTTATGAAATCAACGACCAATCTGTAACAAGGCCTTACTCGATGTTGGAGTTCTTGATGCACTCAAACAATTATCCTTTTCATCTCAAGATTCTACTCTCTTAGTTCCCAATAGGTGGAACGTTAATTCCAAAGGTCTGAATCAGATACTTCCTCATGAAGTCTTGCTTCATGTGAATTCGGTTGATTTCAAATATTCATCTTCAGATGAGAGCCACAAGAACCCTCTATATGGCCAGAAGACTAAGGAGAAAAATGTTTCATCTTTTTCTGTAACCCACCATGGTGGTCCTCTCCATGATGATGAATTTAGCTATTAAAGTCCTCTCCGTAGTAGTGGTTCACATTGCCTATAAAATGATCCAATGGAAAATGTAGTAAAGAGAAAGCCCTCTTATCTTGAGGCACTTGAGAATGTGAATCCAGTCATGTTTGATGCTTTACCAATAGTAGGTGAAATACTTTCTCAATCAGAAGATAGCTCATGGTGCAGGTCATTCTCCGAACCACCCCTATGTCATGCATATTCTAGTTTGATAGATGAATTCTCTATTAATCTTGTTGAATCTAATGAAGCAACAAGGAAGCACCAACCTCGTTCTAATCAGGTAGAAGAATATTTACTGAATGATAAAAAAGAAATACTAAATATGAGAAAACAACTAGAGAAAGGTGAAGTGCCGGTTATGATTTGGCCTTTGGATGATTGTCATTATGACATTCCAGAGATGTTGACGGAAGATGGAATTCATGATATTCGTCTCAACATATGGAAAACTCTTTGTCAGTTGAAAAAAATATTATCTTATGATGAATATGAAAATCATGTCAAGATAATAAAAGGTTTACAAAACCAAATTCATTTGGCATCTCTCTTAGTTTCTCGATATCTGAAGGCTGAAAAGCAGCAGAGAGCCCTTCACCATTCATGATTTGGTGCACTAAGAAGATTGCGCCAATTAATTTCCAATGCCCTGTCTAGTATTCATATCAGGGGTTGGGGTGTTCATGGAGCACTACATGTAACTCTTCTATTCAGTCAGCAAAGCCCACCGAAAATGTTTTCATGCAATATTATTGCCTATAGTAGGCCATATCCAATGGGCTTTGTTTTTAATCAAAGGCTTGCTCAATAACATGCCTCAACTAGTTCCTCTCAAAATGAAGAATACAGAGAAAAAGTTGTTGAGTTACTCTTGCATCATGAAAACATGAATATTGAGCAGGCCTCTCATTTAGAGAAAACACATCATCAAGTGACAGAGGTGTCAGAAATCATCTAATGGTCTTTTGAGCTGCGTGATAAGAGTGGATGTATGTTAATGCATCCAGCAAATTTCTAGACTAATGTTTGTAAGATGAGGAGATCTTTCAAGAAGTTATCATATATAGAAACTCATGAACCACCCCATAATTCTAGAATGGGGTCACTTTTAACCCAACCCCCAGAATCAACAAATAGGATTTGAGTAATTAAGTAGAGAGAGTAGGCACAACCCCAGTCCACAAAACTGGGGACTTTTTGAAACCCTCAATCTCCTCCTTAGAGAAAGTCAGTATTTTCTCGATTAGGGAAGAATCCACAAGAGGAAGGAACAAAAAAATTATCAGGAGATTCTCTCCACATTATGGTTCGTCAAGAAGTTCTTGAGGGATTGAATCAACAAAAGGAAATGTCTAATCAAGGACATGGAAGAAGACAATATCACAGAAATAATGATAGGAATAATGCAATGCGTTATGCATCAATCAATTCCATCAATTCCATTGTTGTTGATCCCACAGATGAGGCTCACTCCGAGGGATCAGATGAGGAAGCTCCTACTCAAGAAGTTGTGTGCATAGACACAAATGAAGAAGGTGTGCGTACATGAAATCAAAGGATTACTCAGAATCTAAGTAATCCTTCATGTAACCCACCTCCCCATTCTCGAAAGGTGTCCAATAAGGGGAAAGGAAAGAATCATGTTACATACCCTTACTCTGGAGAAGGCCAATCGCTCTCACTAGAGAAAATATTTGATCAATAGGAGGAATAAATGAAGGAATTGAGGAGGTTGAATGTAGAACTACTTCAGGGTAGTCTTCATCCTAAGAGTGCTGAAGTCAGTCAGCCAAGAGAATTTTTTGTGTCTACTGAGATGGATCTTGAATATCCTCCTCTACTAGTACAACCACACAGGTCTAATCCTATGGGTCATCTGCAACAACAATCGACGATGCTACCATCAGTTGCAGTACCACCCACCACATCTGTCCGGGCTCTAGTTGTTGCACCTGCATAGGTCCAAGCTCAACCGGATGTTTCTTAAAAGATAATAACTACCAGTGAGTCATTAAAATCATAGTTGGAAGCTATAGAAAGAAAGCATGCATCAGTTCAACTGGAAAATAGAGATTACCCTAAATGAGTGGACACAATTCCTCCCCCATCAAATTTTTCAAGTACCACATTCCCAATAATTAATGGTTCGAGAGACCAAGAGAAACACTTAACACATTTTTTTTTCTCGTTGCAATACTATGATGGGAACCCCTCAGCAACAGGAAGCAGTTAACCTCAGGTGTTTTGTACAGTCATTACAAAGGCCTGCCTTTGTCTGGTACACAGGCTTGTAATCCTGATCAATTACCAGATTGGAGGGTCTCCGTCAATGATTTCTTCTCCAGTTTAGCTCAACATTTCCAAAGACAACAGTTTTTTATCATACAAACTGTAAGAAAAGGGAAAATGAAAGGGTTTTAGATTTTATTGTTCGATGGAAGGGATTAATGTATTCCTTGAGATTAACACTCCCACAAGAACAATTGTTTCCAATCTGTGTGGAAAATTTTCATGATTAGTTGCGCAAACCATTGATCCCTGTGAAATACAGAGGAGGTTTTCGGGACCATACTTCAATAGCTCAACAGATTGAAGACTCTCTTATAAAGACTAAGCATAAATCTCAGGTAATTCCATCAGCTCTAGGAATGAGAGTGGGTAAAGTAGAGACTGCTACAGTTGTGCTTAAACAAGCACCTGTACCTGCTTCTACTTCCAAACCTTCAAATTCCCAAAGGGCTGTGCCTCCTGAGTGTCATCAACAGTGGTCATTTCATCAAGATAATCAAAGAGATCAAAGACGGGAACAATTTGAGTATCTAAATAGAAATGTTTACTCTTTCCAAAATGAGCAGCTTTCTGGTTACTTCATTTCAGCTTTGGAAAATAATTTGGTTCAACAACCAAGGTCCGAGAGGCCAAACATGGAAGGAGATGAAGACCATCCCTACTATTGCCTGTTTCATTAGATGTTCGGGCATCCCATTCTGGAGTGTTTTGTCTTTAAGGACCTCCTACAAAAAATGGTCGACTTGGGACAAGTCAAATTTAAATGTTCTTCAGCTCAGGTAGCATGTGTAACTACTACAAATCCAGAGGAAGAAGGTGAGTGGCAAGAAGTCAAGGTCAAAAATACGTAAAAATATGATGATTGGATGGTCAGAAAAACAATCAACAAAACTCATGCCATTTTTTGAACACAAATGAAAAGCCAATTTTTTCTTCTGCCATGAATTCCACGGCAAGACCCTCATCTTTAGAGGTAAAATCCTCAAAAGGGCCGCATAATTCAAATAAAGAGAAACAATCCAACGAAGATGAGTATGTGTCAAAGCCTATGTTATATTTGACTCTAGAAGATTTTATGCCATCTACTTCGAAGCCACGGGCATCGCCCCACCAAATATCACAACCTAAATTGGCTAATCCGGCTGAGTCTTCACAGGATGAAGAATTGATCTTTGGTTCTATTAATATGATTCATTTAATAGATCCTTATGCCAGTCACAGTTTTGATTTTGATGAACCTAAATTCCCTCTATCAAACAGAGAAATTAGAGGGAGTTCTAGAGGCTCAGGGTATAGGGGAAGACATGGATCTTTCATAGTCTACTATTCCAATTCAACCCCTGCTAAAACTGTATATGCTGTAGAAACTCATGGTAGATCCCTTCAGCGGGCTCAACAAGAACAAGCAAATTCTTCCACCAATAGCAGACTCAGTCCCGACACAATTATTCTAGAAGATCAGTTAGAGGTTCCATCTTATTCCTCTTAGCATATAAATAGATCTATTCAGTCTAATCTTCCAAAGCCAGGAGTATTACCAACTCCTACCCCAATACAAGAGGCATTAACATCCAAAACATCAACTTTTAAGGCTCCTGTGAAACCACATGTTCCTGTTGGGAAACACAGACCATTGGATCAAAAGTATGATGTATTGAAACATTTGGCCCATGTACCAGCCATGTTATCAATCCGTGATGAATTTAATTTATCAAAGGATCTTCGGGAGGCACTCATTGAGGCTTTGTCTCCTCATGAGTTTGAAACTGAAATTGTTGCATCTGAAGTCTACCATGAAGAGAATAATCCTGCAGAATTCCATGCAGTGATATCTTTCATAGATGAAGATGAAGATGATGTTGTGCATGGACATATGAGACCTTTATACTTATTTATCAAGTTCAATGGTGTAGATATCCGAAGATCTTTCATTGATAAAGGTTTAGGATTCAACCACATCCCCATTCATACACTTCATCGATTGGGCCTCACGGAATCTGATTTATCTCCTTCTACTCTGATTTTGCAAGGATATGATAAAAATGAAGAAGAACTAATGGGTGATATTACAATCAGAACTCAGTTTGTAGATCTTGTATCCAATTTAGATTTCAGGGTTTTTGATCATGACACAGCCTTCAAAATCTTACTTGGAAGACCCTAGATACATCAACATGCGGCTATCCCTTCATCATACGATCAATGTCACAAATATTGTTTCAATGGTCAAATTGGGACATGTTATGGTGATAAGTCCCCGTTCAAGACATTTGAGTCTCAATACATTAAGGAGTAATTCTATCACATGAAGGGTAAGGAGAAATCCACAACAATGGAGGTCACCTATGTTAACGCTCTATGTGGTTTGGAAAAGATTCTAGTGAGCCCTTTTACACATGTGAGTGCAGATTATGTGTTTCCTATCAGTAAAATTGACATGATAGATCCAAATCAAGATACTCTTATGGAAACATCCATAATGTAAATTAAGGAAATCAAGAAAGACAACATGGGAGAATTTGGTGATCTACCAAGTAATGATTAATGTAACACCCCGAGCTTCCACGATACGCTTCTCATTCAATAATGCAATAGCTTGCATTGTATGCAACTTCGAGTTCTAAAACACCGCGACTAATCAAAGTAGCCGTTATGAATAGTAATAACCACCTTTTAAAATTATAGAAATTCTATATTTCAAAATGGTCTTCATTTTTGTATTCGTAATATCGAAATTATCCAAAGTTGAATTTTTTGTAATTTTCTGAGAACTTCCAATTTTTTATGAATAGTGAAAATTACTTAAAAACAACTTTTTTAATCAAAATAATTTATAGTGATAAATTATACTATTTAGTGGTTTTAAAGTATAATTAGAATATATTTTTACCATTTTATCCAATGGTGGTCATTAGAATTAATTTAACATTGAAATTGGACATAAACAATTGCCAATCTTTTGATATAAATTGTTTCTTAAAAACACGCTATTGTTGTGACAACGGGAATTAATTATAAAATTAAATAATGCAACTTATATGTTTGGAATTTTGTAAAATAGACATCATTTTTGAATTCGGAATATCAATTATAGCTTAGGGTGAAATTTTGGCATTGTTCTGAAAAACTTCAATTTTTGATGAATAGTGAAACCACTAAGTGGTAGTTAAATAACTGATTTTTCATTTAAATGAAATATTACCAATTTTGTGAATTGATTTTCAAAAATCCGACATACATGGTTGTCATTAAGAAGTAAAATGTGGTTCAATGAGATTAAAATAATTTTTTTGGTGAATAGTAACTTTTAAGTTCTTAATCGCGATTAGAGGTAATTATTGTAGTTTAAGGTAAAAATAATGTTTTAATAATATGATATGAGTTTGACACTTGTACTACTCCTATTGGATGAGTCATGGCCGACCAAGACAATCCATGGGTCAACTTGGGGACCCCATGGAGCCACTTTAGTTGGAAAATGACATAAATACCTTTTATTTAATGTTAAAGTAAAAAATGACACAAACATGAGTTGTTTTACTAAAATAGTTTTTAAGTAGGGTTACACAAGTCCAAATTTTGATTATAAATATTAATTAGAAATCTAAAAAGATTTCCTACATCATAGTATTTTTTTATAATTTTTAGACATTAAATAAATTAAATTATTTATGACATCATTATGATGCAGCGATGACCTCATTATTTAACGATTTTAATAAAATGAAAAGATAATGTAAAATCCAAGGCTTACACTTGTCCAAAGACTATTGGATGGGTAGATTTCGAACCCTTATCACCTTAACCACGAATTATATTAGTGTGGGACCTTTAGAATCCGAAAAGCATTGTGTAATAATGTAACATTTCAATCTTTCCAAAAGAGCCCCTCCTCTCCACTTATAAAAGGCCCCCACCTCTCCCACCTTATTCACACCTTCAAGCCATTTGGCTCGGCCAACCTCTGCCCAAATACTCTCCGAACTTCCCCCTATTACTCCTATAAGCCTCACTTTGGGAAGAACTCTTCTCAAGGAAGCCTTTGGCTCAAATCAAAAAGAGTTACCCGATTTTGAGGTAATGTCTTCTCTAATGTTGTTTTGTTTTATTTTTCTTCTCCAACCCCCTAAAACCTTTTTATTCATTTCTTTTGTAACAACACCAGTTTCCTCAATATACTAAGATGTTGTTATAAGAAGGATTCGAGCTACACTTACACACACCTACATCTAATGGTTAAAGAACATACGGTTTCTGTGGATGGAGAATTTCTGGCTCACGAAACGATGATTGTTCAACACTCATATAACACCTTCAAAGGTGGCCATTAAGATGTCACTATTTTTATATATGATATATAATATGTTTATGTTTTACTTATGCTTCTGTATTTCTCATTTATGGCATACTTTATGATTTCCATTATGGGTAAAACGCGATAATTGCATTTTAGGAAGTGCGGACTACCGCCCCCTCAAAGTGATGTGAATCGTTAATGACATATGTGGGATGTATAAAGGATGGAGTAAATGATATTATATATGATATTATACTGGAACTATATTATACCTTTATATAATTATGATTTCACTACATTAAATACGAAATAGAAATGAAAGTAGTGTTCATGCGTACGTACGGCTTACCGTCTCCATGAACGGTGCATTTCATTTCTTACCTCTAGATGTTATGTAATATTATGAATGAATGTATATACTGGATATATATAATATATATGATATCTACATCATTAATATAATTCTGGATATAATGGATATTTCACCACATGAATAACTTGTAATTATAAGAAGGTTATTGTTGACTCAAGTACCAAAGATCGAAAAAACGACCGTTATTAACTTAAATAATTAAATAATGTTCATAACATGGTAATAAGTGATATAAATGGAATAATAAACATGAAAAAGGTTCTTAAGTAAATAGAAATTAACTCTAGTTTATTATTCAGGAGGTTAAAGAATGGTCAAGTCAGGACAAGACTCAAGGTAAGGGAATTTCTTAACCCAACTTCCATTCTTTGGGTTAATCTCCTACTTTCAAATTATGTCATGATATTATTATGTCCTATCTTGTATTTTTACATTATTTATGTGTAATTATAGTGAATACAAATAATAGACCTACTTTATAAAAAAAAAGATCTTTTTTAAGGACTTCGTCTCAATCACCATCCATTGAGACATATTTTGTTTTATACACAAATTTCTTTTATACGGTGTATAAACCCCTTTGAATTTTATGTTTATTCAAAAGGAATATTTTTTTATACGAATCATTTTTCTAAACGACAAAAGGGAATGTTTTTCTTTCCATACTTATGCGGCGACAACGACTTCTCCGCCGCCGTGACCATTATTTGAGTTTCGGCTTCCTCTACCAGCCATCATTTTTTTTAATGAAAAATAAATACAAAGTTTTAACTTTCTTTTATTTTGGTATTGAAAATGGTTTTTAAATCTTTTTTATTATATCAATGTGTTGTATTGATATCTTGTGATTGAAATGTGGAAATTTTATGTTTCCTTTATGCATGTTTTATGTGATACGATTATGTTATGGTTTATGATATGTTTAAACCTATTCATATGAGGAATGTATTGGACTTAATAAGTGACGGGTGGAGCCTGCTATAGCTCCTCGATGCATCGGTAGGTCTCATGAGACAACTAGACGTGGAATTGGCCGAGGGCCTTTCCCAATTTGATTTATGGTTTTGGCCGAGGCCTTAATCATTTTAGACGTCTTGGCCGAGGCCTTGACAAAATGTTTCAGAATGTCCGGCATTATACATCCCCTCATTATGAAAGTGGTTATTGATATTGCATGTGATTATTCGACCAGTAGAATATCCATGTGAAGAAGTGAATGGAATTATCTCATTTTACTTTTGCCATATTATGTTGATGTTCAAGTTTAAAAGGCTTTTGTTTTAGTTATACATTGCCTTAACTTTTTATGTTTATTTATGAAAGCTTCCACAATACTGTTATCCTTACTGAGCATCTGAGCTCACCCCTTTCAATGTTTTAATATTTTCTAGGATGTGAAGAAGTATTTTATGAATGACCTGCAGGGATTGTGAGAAGAGGATATGAGTGTGGACTATGGAGACTTTGTTATTGTAGTTTTTCACTTTATGATGTAATGTAACGTTTAAGAATGTATCTAGTGTTTCCAAGGATACTAAAATAATCGGTCTTTCGAGACTTGATCTTTTGTGATCATGCCAATGTTACGAAGTAATGCACTGACTCTGGGTAGCTGGGGTCGGGGCGTTACAATTAAAGCTCAAATGGAGATGTCTTCATATCATCTGTTGAAATCCAGGAAGTCTATACTTCACCAATTAGGCCAGAAGAAGTTATAGCAATGTCAGAGGTGAACGATAATGTCGATTCTCAATCCATTATCTCCTCTATATTACCCAAGAAATACCCTTCATCATCAATAGGGTCAGAAATGGAAGCCTCTTCTTTAAGATGTTCAAATTTTAACATCTCTTATAATCAGGAAAATTATGCTTCTTTATCTACTATGCAAGTAGAAACAGATGAAATAACACATGTTGAAGAAGAAAACAAATATCTCAGGGATGCTCCTCCATCTTTTGATCAGGGTATCTCTACCACTGTGGATGAACTCAGAGAAATAAATCTAGGTACAAAAGAAGATCCAAGCCCCAATATAATTAGTGCGGCCATGACTCTTGAAGAGAAAGAGATGTATATTTCCTTTTTAAAGAAAAATTGAGATATATTTTCTTAGAACTATACAGAGATACCAGGGATTTATCTCAATGTTGCTACCCATCGTATGGGTTTGTCATAAGAACATCGAGGAATCAAACAAGCCGCTAGAAGAACACACCCAACCTATGCTTCCAAAATTGAGGCTAATGTAGATAAGCATATCAAAGCTAACTTCGTCATAGAAGTTCAATATCCCAAATGGTTGGCTAATATTGTCTTAGTGAAATAGAAGAATGGAAAAATTAGAGTTTTTGTTGATTTCAATGATCTTAATCGGCATTGTCCTAAGGATGATTTTCCAGTTCCGGTTATAGAACTCTAAATTGATGTAACAACTAGTTATGAAGATATTTCCTTCATGGATGGATATTCAGGATATAACAAAATCTGAATGGCTCCAGAAGATGAAGAATATACAGCTTTCAGAGCCCCTGAGGGTGTGTTTAGCAATCAGGTAATGCCCATTGGCCTAAAAAATGCAGGCGTAACATATCAGCATTCCATGCATCGTATCTTCAAACCCTTTTTAGGGAAGTTTGTTGAATGTTAGGTGGAAAATTTGGTTGTTAAATCCAAAAAACATACTAATCACTTTTCTGATTTGGAAATCATATTCCACAAACTTCGACAACATAATTTGAATTGAACCCCCTTAAAATGTGCTTTTGGGGTAACCTCAAGAAACTTTTCAGCTTTGTTGTACACCATCGTGGAATCGAGGTCAATCCTGAGAAGGAAAAGTCAAACCTTGGTATGTCACCTCCTCAAAATTTAAAGTAATTGGGAGGACTTCAAGGACACATGGCCTATATTCGGCGTTTCATCGTCAATTTGGCAGGAAAAAGTTTACCCTTCACCAAATTGATGAAGAAGGGAGTAACTTACTAGTGGACTGAATAATGTCAATAAGCATTCAATATTCTCAAGAAATATCTATTGATTCCACCAGTGTTAATGACACCTATTAAAATAAGGCCACTTATCCTCTATTTGAAAGCTCTAGAGCAATCATTGGGTGCATTTCTTACTCAGAAGTATGATGCTGGGAATGAAAAAAGCCTCTACCATCTCAGTCAGACTATGTTTGGAGCAGAGACCCGATATTAAAATATTGATAAGTGCTTCCTAGCATTAATATTTTCATTTCAAAAGTTGAGACACTACCTGCAACATCACGAGGTTCAATTGGTATCTCGCAATATCTTGCTCTAATTCCTCCTTAGTCGTCCAATGCTTACAGGACGTCTGGTAAGGTGGGCAGTTATTTTGCATCAATTTGATATTCAATATGTGTCTCAAAAGGCAATAAATGGCCAAGATATATCTGATTTACTTGATGAACACCCTATAGTAGAAGATACATCTTCAGATATTGAACGTCCTGATGAGGAAGTCTTTTCTATTCATGATAGTCTTCAAATATGGGAAATGTACTTTGATGGTGCTTCCAGAAGTCCATCACGGAAGAAAATGGAAGATCCTAAATTAAACAAAGTTGGGTTAATAATTTTTCTCATTTCTCTAGAAAAGGCATTTCTACCTTATTCCTTCTCATTTTTGGGAGGCGGTATAAATAATGAAGCAGAATACCAAGCTCTCATCGCAGGATTGGAGTTGGACCTTCAAGCACTAGTGAATCACTTAAAGGTAAAAGGTGATTCAGTCCTAGTAATCAAACAAGTAAATGGGGATATGAAATTAGAAAAGAAGAACTAATCCCTTTGTATGATTACTTCAGAGAGTTAATGGTGGAATTTCCATCAAAACCAACATTTTCTTATGTCCCAATAACACAAAATGCCCAAGCTGATGCACTGGATAATATAGCCACAGCTCTGGAATATCCAAATCGGTATGAGACAACCATCAGTATTGCCCACTGTCATACAATTTCACCTTATGTTCAAATTAGAATAAGGAAAATAAATGAAATTAGTCCCATCTCTAAACCATATGGTCATACCTTAGGATGGATGACACCTATCAAGGAATATTTCAAAACAGAACACTTCCACCTGATAGAGCCGGGAAAGAACAAATCTAACGATGTGTGATCAATTTCACTCATTATGATATCCCAATTCACCTAGAGAAAATTATCTACAAGCGTGGTTTTGATGGAGTTCTCTTCAGATGCATTGATGGTTAAGAGACAATGGATGTCATTAGAGAAGTACATGCAGGAGTCTATGGTTCCCATCAGTCTGGACATAGACTATATGATCAAATTCTAAGGATAGGATACTTTTGGCCTTCAATGATACAAGATTGTGTTGATTTCATAAAGAAGTGTAATTCATGCCATGTACATGCCAACTTCATTCATCATCCCCCAGATTTTCTTCATACACCTAAATACTCATGGCCATTTTCCACATGGGGAATGGATGTAGTAGGACCTTATCCTTCAGCTACAACCAAGCATTTGAAGTATATTCTTACTACTACTGACTTATTTTCCAAATGGACAGAGGAAATACCCCTCAAAGAATCAGTTCTAAATGCATTGTTAGCTTTATCAAGTCTAACATCATTACCAGATTTGGTGTCCCTCATACCACATTGGCAGACAATGGCACGAAATTCTGTTCATCCGAGGTGATGAAGTTGTATCAAGAATATAACATCAAATCCAATCATTCATTTCGGTATCATACAGAGGCCAATGGTCAGATAGAAGAATTCAACAAGACACTTTCAAAAATACTGAAAAAGATGCTGGATAAATATAATAAGTCATGGCCCGAAAAAATCTTTCATGCTTTATGGGCTTATCGAACTACCACCTGCACTGCAACGCGGTGAACTCCATATTCATTGGTATATGGAACAGAATTAGTCCTACCCATTCAGGTTCAATTACCCTCACTCAGAGTAGCCATTTGTGATCAATCATCTACAGATGAACAATCTCTAAAGCGATTGGATGAATTGGAATTGTTAGATGAGAAATATTGTGCACCTTGCACCACTTAGAAATCTATCAGAATCGAATAACACAATATTTTAACAAAAAATATAGTCTTTGTTCACTCGTTCAGGGAGAATTGGTATTGGTTCTCAGAACTCTAATGATACCAGGAAAGATACCTTCCATGCTAGAGCCAAAATGGGAAGGACCTTATTCAATACATAAGTTCTACTCCAATGGAACATATTCTTTAATCTCAATGGATGGAGAACTCATCACTCCTCCAACCAATTTAGATTTTTGTAGAAGTGTTTTGTGTAATACAAATACTAATGTCCAACATGATGTTAAACTATGTTGTCTTAGCTACATGATGCTAAACTATACAACACCCTATCATCCATCTAGGCGTTAAACTGCATCATCAACGGTGTCTTAATATGAACTTAAACTATTCACACCATCATCCAATATGGCGTTAAACTGTGAAGTCCTAGCTACATGATGCTAAACTAAACAGAATTCCCTTACATCCAGTAAGACGTTAAATTGTATTTTCCCCATCATCTTAGCTACAAGACGCTAAACTGTACAACACCCTTAATGTCCATCATGATGCAAATCTGTGTTCACGTCCAACATGACGTTAAATGGTGTCCCTATATTTGTCCTACCAGACGTTAAACTGAAAAAAGTCCCTTAATACGTATTAAATGACATTAAAATGTATTTTGTCCCTGCTACATGACACTAAACCGTGCAGCACCTATAGTACTCATTGCAAGACTTTAAACTACATAGTCTTCTCATATGTCCTACATGACATTAAACTGTTCATCGTTAAGGTTGTTTCTACCTCTTGTTTCTCACACCAAGTATGACTCACATGTGCTTAGAGTAAACTCCAACCATAACACCCTTTCTGGACCGCTAACCATGTGTAAGTCCCAACACCATTTTTAGGGTCGTTGTCCCCATGAACAAATTGATCACTAATTTATTCTTTAATTGAACTATGTGGACTATGATCCTTGCCTTATAAGCTGGGTATGTAGGCAACCTCCTATGGTTCAAGCCCAAAATCAATCTCTTCACATTGGTTCACCTTTGTCCTTGCTACATGATGTTAAACTATAAAGCACTTTTGTCCTATATGACAATAAACTACAACATTCTTTGATACCCTCACCTAAGAGAGAATCATTATTTACATTGATCTCTAATCATGTTATATTCTAAAGACTATGTGCTTACATGTCAATACCCGAAACTTTTATCTTGGGTCAAACCATCATTGCACTAAAGTCCCCTTTTCACCCTTCATATGTACGAACCAAATTTGTACAAAGGGTATTTCTAGAACTATATGGGCTTGATTCCAATCATTATGGGATATATAGGAACATTCGAGTGTCCCTCGAATCCAGCCCCATGTCTTTGGCCTTAACCCCAAATTCCTCTTTCAGTCCCCTGACTGAAAAGTCCCCATAAAAACACACACTGTGGATTCATTATTATGGTCCGAGCTCTATGACCTTAAACTAATATCTTTCATAAATTCGTCACACATGATGTTAAACTATATTTCAAGAACTACGTAGGGGTTGATTTCCATCTTTATGGGATACGTAGTGAAGTCCAACATTTTCAGGACCCAGCCACAACATGATTATGGTTAGAATTTATCAATGTATCTATTTTAGGCATTAAAACAATGCCCATTTTTCATATATCATAATCATAACCTTAGATACTTCGAGATCTCCATAACCCTTTTCTAGACTTCTAGTCACAAAATGTCCAATTTATGAGAGTTTTTTGCCTGACTATGCAGCACGTTCCCTTAGACGGCCTTCCATAAGTAGTCTACATAATGAAATTTTCAGCCAAATGATACTATTATTTGACTATGCATCCAATTACCTTAGGTGGATCGGCATAATTCAACCCCCTAACGGGTTTGTCAAATAATGGTAACTTCATTCTTGGAAGGAAAACCTCTTTTGTCCATAGTTTTTTTAACGACAATATGTAAGGATCTGCAAAAATAATCATCCTTAACATATTTGTCCCTTACTATTTTTCATGATTTAAAAGTATTCAAGTCTATGGTTTATATTTCCCTTCCCTACATTTGGGTCAGACCTTCATAGAAGTGACATTTATCCGGTTCTTAGATAATCTTGTTTGGAAACATCTTCTCCATATTCATGTACCTCTCTCCATATGGAAAACTCTATGCTTTGGAATATTTGAATCCCAATAAACTTCCACTGGCTTTTTAGTAATAGAAAAGTAAATTTATAAGAGTTCTTTTTCCTGACAATATAGCACGTTCCCTTAGGCGGCCTTGCCTAAGTAGTCTACATAACGAACCTATCAGCTAAAAGATGTTACTATTTGACTATGCAGCCAATGCCCATAGGTGGCCCTACATAATTCAACCCCCTAACGGGTTTGTTAAAAAGTTGTAACATCATTCATGGGAACTACTTATTCTAAATTCCTTTTAGCCATTTTTCATATCATTCCTTAGATTAAAATTTTCTTAAGTCATCGTTTACATATTTCCCCCCATACATGAACATGGTAATATGTTTTCAGATAAATTCTCAAGTAATTGAGTGAATTCTAATCCACTCAGTCAAATATATTTTTACCACAAACATTATCCTTTTTATGTCCAATGTGCATGACTTTAAACTGCACACAAAAGACAAGGGAACTCTAGAAAAAAGTCATGTCCCAGCTCACTAAACATACATTTCATGTGGTTTAGGTAATATTGAGAAATGGAAAGATTCAAACTTTGTATGGTTATTTATAATAATCCTCGTAAAAAATGAAACTATTCATACAAGGCCCATTGGCTTATGTAAAATTTAAATCATGTAGTAAATGAAGGAATGGAAAAATGATCAAAGATTAAAGGGATTTTTATTTGATACACAAGAGTTAGAAGGACATCCATAGACTGGAGTCTCTACTCTTTTCTGAGAATTGAAAAAGTCTTTCAACAGAAGTCTTTATTTGGTTTAAAGCATCCTGGGCTTCATCAGCAACCACATGAAGTTCAAACACTCGACCAACTTCATTCTTTTCATCCTGATGGAGTGATTTCTTGGGATCTGCAATGGCTTTTATACAGTTCATTTGATCTCCCTCCAGTGAATTATTTAGTTGGTCAAGTTATCCATTAACAGAATATAACTGTTGATGAAGGTGCATTTATTGGACAAACTTCTCTTTGATCTTATGCTTCAACCCCTTTAACTTGGCAGTATAATCAGCCTCAGCTCGGGATACCACAGCCTCAAATTTGCTGATATTGGTTGACAACCTCACCATAGTCAAATCTTGACAGAACTTTTTCTCCTTCTCCCTCCTTAAGATGACTTGTTTCACTGTGGCATGGATCTCTTGATATCCAAAACCGCCAAGTCCCAGCATGAAAAACAGAGATGACAGTCGCGGGATCTTCGAGGGCATCTTTTTTAAAGGAACATCGGATTTTATCTTCCATATGTTCCACCATTCCTTGCATCATGAAAATTAGAGCGCCTTTTGTACTTTCGGGTCTGACTCAACATCACTATCACAGGGGGATATAATCTGGGATTAATGAACTTAGGGAAGTGCCCTGTTCTCCTCCTTCCCCCCGACCCGTGTTTCTTCACTCTCTATTCTCGTTGGGGTGGAGGCTGAGGCTTCACCTCCAGATCTTATCACTGAAATTGATAGCCCTTCATAATCAATTGAAATCTATGGTATGTTTCAAAGGACAATAAAGATTTATTAGTTGTCATGTGAATTATGTATAGTCGAAGATATTGTTATCCCTTACCCAATGGAAGATCGATAATTTGAGAAGGATCCTCACCGTCTTTCCTAGCTTCAAAAAGATTTACAAGACGAGTTTCAAGAAGCTATGACAGGTTAATTTCTACTTGAGCTAATGTATCTGCAACAATAGGGATTTATGTACCCCCTTCAGGCACTGGTAGTTCAAAATCTTGCTCAGATTTAACTTCATATTTAAACAGATCATGATCAGAGATGTAATAAGAATTTGTTTTTAACTGGATAAAGGATAACACTCACGTCTGTAATCTTCTAATTTACACGGTAATTTAACATTATTTAAAAAATCCTCAAACGATGCGCCAAGTACCATCATTTCATCCAATTTTATCTCATAATCCTAGTTAATCTCACTAGTGGGAGCATTCGATGTGTCTTCTTGATGGCCTTCATTCTGCGGCTTCTATTCTGAAATAGCCTCTTCAGATAAAAATGCGGCATCATTTGTAATGGCGGCCAAGAGTTATAGTGCAGGGGTTGAACCTAAAGTATCATAAAGAATGAAGGTTCGTTGATGTTTCATTCAAAATTTTTTATGATGCATTGTTACCATACCAGAATCAGGCTCTTCTCTTCTTGCAACATCAGTAGGAGGGATACTGGGAACAGACGTTGGCTCTTCTCTAGGAGCAGTCATGTCAGCCTAAACATGTGATTGTTCACCAGTACCCTCTTTGGACCATAAAGGAGGATCAGTTCTCTCCCTTATAGGGGAAATTGAAGAATCCCCCTGCAATATCAAGATATAAGAGAAACCTTTTCATGGGTTAAAACTCTTGATTATCCAAAGGAATTACCACTACTGATGAAGCATTTAGCTATGGACTTCCTCCTTAAATGGTTTTACTTCTTTGGATTTTTGGTAGCATCAACAGTCTCCTTTACCGGCACTTAAATTTGAGAATGGAAAGCCATATCCAACTCCTCATCCATGGCTTGCTGGCCTGGAGATATCTCACCCGAATCTGTGTGGAAGTCAATGTATCCAAACCTCCTGTTGAAGAAGTATGGATCGAGGTGGAAAACGAGATTCAGTGCCACCAACCGGTGACTTTTGAGAACTGGTATGACTACTACACTTCCTTTTTTCGACTGCGTCATCTTCAACAGGGTTGTCGTAATATGTTTCAGAATTCTTTAAACTTGGCTGATAGAAGAATTTCCCCACCAGAGTTGCAAACAGCGGGCACTGCGGAACCCATTGGCCCTAGTATTTCATTATAAAAGGAGGATTCAGCTGCATCCCCTGTTGAAAATGGTATGAGTATGCTTGATGGAAATTTGGATTCACCTGAAAAATAGGATGTCTCAATGCCTAATCGCAATACCCAAATTGAAGAGTCTTCAAAGCCAGCTCCTACCTCACCTGAAGCCAGGGTCAAGGATGTATTCAACAGGTTGATCAAAGATCTTAATGGTATGAAACAACCATTGGCACTGTATTCTCAGTGCAATGCTGCGGGTATTGACATTGAGTTTGGTTTAAATGGTACCCATTCTGAGATGGAAAGGGTTAATGTGGAAACTCAGGAGGGAATTCTCATGGATCTTGGTTTTGGTCCTTATAAGGAGGCAGTTTGGTCACCTAGAAATGATAAAGGTGCTGCTTCTTAAGGTGGCACCAAGACACCAACAAGGAAGTGATGGACCCAGGATGGTGTTGAGACATTCAACGCCTTTGACTATTTGGACACCATTGAGTCTGACCAGGTTTAAGGGGATGGGCAGACTGAGGGGGGTTCAGGAGTTGACAAGGTCAAGGAGGAGGGGAAGTTACCTAAGAATTATAAAGGGAAAGAATGCAAGGACTACTCATTTTTACCAAAGCCGATGGAAACACGGTCAGGTAAAAAATCTAAGCTAGGTGAGAAGGAAACATCATCTTCCAGGGTTGTCATGCAGGAGGACCCCCAGGTTTTGTCCAAGGTGAACAATAATGGAATGGGCAGCGGTTCAAAAATGGGAAAGAGCATAAAAGAACCTATCATCTACTCTGAAGACGATATGGTTGAAGAATTTCTCTATGTCAACATCCCTCAAGAAGAGGCCGATATGATGGGAAGACCTATCAAAGTGGAGGTCAACAGTGAGCAGGCCAGGTTGATTGAAAAATAGGATTTGATCCTAATGAGAGGCTTCAACAATCGAAAAATCAGCAAAGTAGAATATATCCGAACATGGGATAAAATGGCAGATAGATTTGAAGACATCATTGGGGAAGGCCCTGATGATAAGGTATGGTTAATGAATTGGAATCTGTATAGAGAGGAAAGTACTAACAAGCTCATATTATGCTTTGGTAATTTTTCATTTTCCTATGAGGCTTCACCTCCGGACTAATTTGGTTTCTTTCTCCTGTTTCTATTAAGAGTTTGGTTGTTTTTTCCTCTATCTGTGGTTTGTGTGTTTTTGTTGGTTCATCGCAGAATTTCTTAGTTGGTCTAGGTTTCTCTATCATCATCTTTGTAGGCCATTTGGGACATGGGTGTTTTGGAGGGATGGCAACATTGGTAGGGACCATGCTTGCATGGGATCGCCGAGTGTCCTGCATGGGGATGGTGGTTGATGCTGTTGCTTGAATGAGGTATCTTGTTTTTACCTGTTTTTGTTTGGGGATTTCTGGATGTATTGCCGGACCCTTTGGATTCTCACTTTTCCCATAAATGTGTTGTTCTTAATAAAAAAATAATTTTCAGTCAGTCAAATCAAGTTTCAAAGAAAATACGGAAAGAAACTTACATCTTCAGGAGCCACGTAATTGTGCCAATCCTCATTTCCAGAACCACCACTCCCATCAGTGGCGCCATGATCTATCATTTCCTTCACCCACTTCGTGACATGAATAGAATAATCGGTGGTATATATGAGCATTTCCAGCTCTCTGATATAATCCCACACTTCATTGGTGTTATCCTTGTAACAGATATCTGTAGAGGCTAGAAGATTCTCTATTCCAGGGAGGAGTAGCCCCTCGCACAAGTCCATCCAGGTAGTTTCAGCACCATAGTATAAAAATATCCACGTCTGTACAACCTCTATTCGTAGATATTCCATATGTGTACCAGAAGGCTGTGAGGAAGGTCCTATAATCAGGGAATTCAGATTCTTTCCAGCTCCTACAACTACAAATATAAAATAAGAAAATAAGACTTGTTTCTCTATAATGTAATGATGATTAATGTGGATTAAATGAAATAACTCACTAGGATTTGATGGAGTTGGCTTTTTTATTCTAATGGGAGGATTATATCTGGCATGAGGCTGCTTCGCCACATGTGGTGCCTCATCATCCCCATCCATGGAATCCGACGAATCAGCTTCGGGTGGTGTAGAAGAATCACCTTCCAGATGAAGGGATTCTTTCTCTACAGTTTTTTCCATTTTCCAACCTAGTAAATCGGGTGATTCCAAACCCCTCCAGGGTATGATGCTATCCAGTTCTCATCATACCATGTAGTCATGTTATTTTTTCTCTTTATCAACTGGTAGATCAAATACTGCCCTGGTCTTCTCCCTAGATGTCAGCAACCATAGTTTCCGAGCAACCATCAGATGTTTCTCTGACCTGACATGCACTGGGGGAGATACAATAGTCTGCTGCAAACACTTAAATTGACGTGCAAATCTATATGAAGCATAATCCTCACATATAATATCTCCGTCAATCCTGGTGACCAGCACACCATCTCTGTAGGCCAGTATGTATTCCCTTAATTCTAGGCTGGAAATTTCATCATCAACAAACTGCCCAGTTGGCGGATTTCCATAAGGAAAGAAATTGAATTCCTTATACATGCTCAGCCTCACCTTTATTTCATAGGAATTTAGGGCTAGTGGAGAAAATCTAGTGAATTCTTGCACCGATGTCCTGAAAGAACTTCCATGAATCTGTACTCCGTTTTGTAAATTATACTTCCTAAAGTGAGTGGAAATCCAAGCCAACAAAAGAGGGAACGGTCCCACTATTCTCAGAGGAGACTTACACATGAATATATGGAGTATTCTCCAGTGAATCTTTTCTAAAATGGAGGTAGCCAACCCAACTATTTTTCCCTCACCCAATTTGGCTGTAATAATGAAGGTCCCTATCCTGGAACCTCCCTTCGAGTCCCGGACTAGAAAAAGATAAACACTGAGCCATAAGGCCAAGAGGCCCGCCAGACAAGTCTTCTTTGGGATTCTCTGATTTACATCATATCCTCACTTCTCAAATTCTCATGCTTCCAGAGTTTTCCATAATGTTACATGAGAACCCCTCTTCTCTGTTTTAGGGTAGGTGGTAGGACGAGTATGACCCTTACCCTTCGATCCCTTCTCCTCTGATCCCTTATCCTTTGTATCCTTCTCATTCTTCTTGGTAAGAAATATATTAATCCACTCCTCTTGATTAATATCCTTTCTAGAATGAGTTAAGGAGGTCTCTGAACTCTTGAGCTTGTGAAAGATTTTCAATAATTCCTGAGCCAAAGCCGTGGACTTCTCTGAATCAATCCAAGTCACCTTGGGGGGATGAATTCATCATAAATATCACCCAAATTTAGAACCCCTGAGATCTTGTGGACATCCCACAGACTGATGCCTACTTATCCATGATTGATATGGAAAGAATTGGTTTCTGGGCTCCAATGGCTGAGTATCACTGGAACAAAATCATCATTCTTGTAAACATATGTTTTCCTAGCCTAGAAGGCTTCATATATTGCAGCTACTTTCAAGTCCTCAACAAACTATGTGCAGGTTTGTCACACCCAGTCTGCCCACATCCAAATTGGCTTTACACCTCCTCCAGGAAAAAAGTCCCAACTCTGCTTCCAGCCTTTGGATTGATACATATGAGAGTTTTGTAAAATTTAGGGATAACAATGTGGTTACAACTCAGGCTTCTTAGGTTTTAGATCTGAGGTACATGGACTATGATGCATTATGTATGCCTTCTCCACTATTCTGGTATTTTTAAATGATACTTCACATGAGATATTTGATGAAGAAAAATTTGTGTAATTTTGAAACCAATAAATTGGGAGATAGTTCTTTGCCTCTGGAATGGTGACTTCTCGTAGATGACCATAGCCATACAAAGGTAGATAAATACTCTGTGGGAAGTCGAGATGACACTTTTTTAGGTACTTGGCCAAATCTGGAAGAGTGCTATCACAAACAGTATAATAATCATAGCCAATGATGCTCATCATATCATCAATTCACTTGCTAGCTAGTTCATCAGCCATTCCGATTCTCTTGGGAGTCATTTTATCTGCACAAAAGTTGAATAATTAACTCTTAAGTAAGTTGATTTTTCATAAATTTTGTGATGAAAAGTGAAAAAATGGATTAGGAATTAAGGTGTGAAAGTCCCAAAATTAGAACGCAAGAATAAGTGTGTCGTGCAAGTCTTGGTGTGCAGGTATCACCACATAAGTCCAAATACATCTAAATTAGTGCGACACAAAATAAAGTAGCGGAAAACAGAGAACTTGCAAGACACAGACAACATGCATGGTGAGAGCTCAATAATTTGAAATTTGATGCTTTGTGCGAGGAACAAAAGATTATATATAGGCCATGCCTCAACCCTATGCACCTAATTCCAACACACGCAACCAAATGCACTGAGGCCTGCACTGTTCACACTTGCGCGGCGCCATCTATGCGCTCAGAACCTACGTGCCACCATTTCATCGGTTTTATTCTTTTCCTCAGAGTCACATCCTTATTTCGTTCAGATCTAACTCTGAGGGGGAACTTTTGTTAACTCTCCTTTCTGTCACAGAGTCTAATTTAATGAAAAGGAGAAATACCTTGAACCCAAAGTGATTCATCCTTTAAAGAAGAATCAAAAATTGACAAAGGAGTGAACAAATATTCATTTTCACTTGTGTCGCGCAAGATCCATCAAGGTTGTGCAAGTATACATGTGTTCCACCCAGTGGTCACACAGGTGACTTGTGCGCCCTATCTAAAATTTCTCCCAGGGTCTTCAAAAGCTTATAAATACCCCTTGTGGGCCCCCTATTTTTGGAGGAAAAATTCCAGAAACTCAAATTTGATCTCCCGGCACCCTAGTCTCTTCTCAAAGCTTCCGAACACTTCTAAGTTAATTTCTTACCTAGAACGGAAGATCTAAAGAGGGGGAGTAAGGCCTAAGGGTTGAAACCCATTGAAACATGCACGCATAAGTAGCCAGCCCTTAAGGGAAATGACCACACTTGCGCGCCACCATACCCCTTCAACAGAACTTGTGCGCCACTCTTCTGGAAGCCTCTAGGGATAGTACTAAGGGCTTGAGACAAGTCTCACCCATGTATTACCCTAATGATTGACCATCCCGCAAGTACCCCTATGTAGCGCAAGTATACTTGCGTGACCAAGACTTGCGCTCCCACGCAGGACTTGCACGTCACCTTCTTTTTGAGTGCCCATGCTTCCTATTTCACCTCTCTTTTGTCTATCCACCTCTCCTCTTCAAGATTCATCCATGAGGACCATCTTCAAAGCCATTTATGGCATGGTTCCCTCATTGTATTCCTTATCTGAAAGGAATTCTATGGAACATATCTCAAAACATAGTGATTTACATATCTTCATGTCATTAAAGTGAGAGAATTCATTCATTCAACCTCATTATTTAATGATTAGAGGTTCCCTAACCTGGGTCTCCTTTTCATGAGTAAGTCCTAGTCATAATTCCCTTAACATAGGCCTCATTCTCAAGAATAATTTTTATGTCTCAAGTCTTGTTAAAAAATGGGATGACTTTTTAGGAGTAATTCCCAATATCAAGTTCCCAAAAAGGGGCATCCTCTTTAGGATAATGCCCAAAATCCCCTAACCTGGACCTCCTTTTAAGGTTTAATCCTTAGTCTTCAGATTCCCTTAACCTAGGCATCCTCCTTAGGAGTAATCCCCAGTCATAATTCTCCTTAACCTGGGCCTCTTCTTTAAGAGTAAGCCCCAGTCATAATTTCTCTTAACCAGTCATAATTTACTTTTTATTTGGGATTCCTTCTCAGGATTAAAACCCAATCCCAAGGCCCCTCATAATTTGGGCATCTTCCTTAGGAGTAAGCCCCAAGTTAGAATATTAAAATCACCATAAAGTTCATATAAATTTATAGACACTGTTCCCAGGTTTCTTCCATGAATTAAATCCCAATATTCATCTATCTAGGCAGTCATACATACATAATCCCCACATCATTTCTTATAATTTCATCTTTGATGGCACACTTGTCTGGTTTTACCAATACATCTTGTTTCTCACACCGATCATGACTCAAGTGAGCTTTGAGTGTAAAAATAATTATGAAATCTTTCTTTGAGCCATCAATCATGCATAAACATAATAATCCCTTACTCAAATTATGTGGGTACTGATTCCTTTTCTAAAAATGGATACGTAGGTAGCCCATCTATGGGTACGATCCCAACTCTGAAATAATTCATGTCCTGAATGAAAATAAACTTCATGTGCCCCACTGAGTGGCTTTAAAATCACTATGATCATCATAAATGGCCAAGATACTTTTTTGTATTAAAGGATAACATTGAATAAGAATCTATAACAAATATAGATGATTCCCTATCAATGAAGAACATCTAATACATATAAAATATTCTCTAAATTTCCTACATATCAAATCATTGATTGTCAGATCTAAAGGAAAACTCATTTTTACTTGTAAATTTAATAAGGATTCATGAACATAAGTTAAATATATAAAGATTGTCCCAAAGTAGACAATAATTCCCCTAAAAAATGTGTGATGATTCCGACCTCCCATCCTCTCAACCAATGCAAATTCTTAAGTCTCATCGGTCTATAACTAATGAGCACCTACCTTTGGAAAGTAGGTCCAAATTGAGATAGAATCATGGGATGTTTCCGGTTCTATGAACAAACCCATTAGAAACCTCTTGGAATGTTTGAATCTTAAATCAATGAAGTCATCCACAGTTTCAGAGGAAACAGTATATCCCCAAGGTGTCGTAAAATTACCAAGGTCATTCACCACAGTTTTGTAAAACTTTTCATCTTTTGATATTAATTTCATTACCCAATACATTGGTCTGCTATCAGGGAACACCCATATTATTAATTTCTTTTTTTGTGAGACACATAGAACATAATCAAAAAATTCATAAATTATAAAATTAGATGAAACAAAATGGGTTTCATATTAGAATCTGGACGTTTTAAAAAGATCGTAAAACCATGATAATTATGTCATTGATAACCAATAGAAAAGGAATGAGTGTTTTATACATGTCAATTTAAAAATCAAATATATAGATTTTAGGTCTGGGTGAATACCATATGGAATGAAATATTTTTCGGTATTCAATTAAATAAAATAAGATAATTTCTTGAGAAAAAGAGTGAGATTTTGAGATAAAAATACTACTGCATAACAAATATATAACATGGGTTTAGAAAACATTAAACAAATAGGAGAAAAGGGTAATACACATAAATATATCATAATAAAATATAGGGATATAATGAAATAGAAATAAGATCAAGGTATGGATATTTTAATGAAATACCACCTGAAAAGAAAACATTAGAGAAAATAGAGGAAATGATTTCTACTGCGGAAATTCTACAGCCTAATAACATCACTTAAAAATTAAAAAAAATGAATTAATGACATAAAAAATGGTATATCATTATCAGGGAACAAAAAGAAAAGTATGTTTGAAATAGAATATCATACCCCAATATATGAAACTTTAAATTCAATGACATAACATATAAGAGTTGTTGACTAAAAAGGACGGTGAAAGGTTCCATTTCATTGAATAGTAACATAAAAAAACTCGAATGTTGGGACCTTGGGGGATTTAGGGAACCTTGGGAGGACTAAATAGGAGGTAAAATACCAGAGTTTCATTGAGGATGGATTTTTAATTAACATAATAAAGGAATGGGTAGGTATTTATTGCAAAAGTGAGCGAATGTTTTAGTAATTTCCATGGGAAACCTCATTAGTGGTATTGGAAAAACCATGGACTTGCCCATTGTATTTTCCCATGGTATTGTAAACATGGGAAACATCATAATAAATTTTTCTATACACAATTAGATGAGATTTATTATCTCATTATTCCATTATTAATGACTTTATTGGACACAAAAAAACTCAAAATTACATTTTTACTATTCATTGAAAAGACAAAACATTTTATAAAAATATCATAAATTCACCCTATCCTAATATTGATGTCCTAAATTCCAAAATAAACTCCATTTTATGAAAATAATAATCTCATTATGAGATATTCAATTTTTATATAAAAATACTATTTACTGGAAAAAATACAAATACTTAACTAATAATTTCTGACATAGTTATTTACATCTTCTATTATATCACATTACCAATAAAGAATCCTAAAATATATTTATACTTTTATAACTGAGGTTAATATTCTATTGGTAACATTACTATTCATATGGGTAATACTACTATTCATAATTTTATATTCACAAACAATTATTTTGATCTTATTAGAATCCAAATTTCTTACAGATAAAAACTATAGAAGACCATTTTCTGAAAATTATTTCACATTATTAATTATTTAAAGTAAAAAAAAATATTTTCAAATACATTTTCCCAATATTCATCAATAATATGGAACTTCTATAAATTTATCCTATATTTTTTGACATTTGAAATTAACAAATTTTACCATAAAAATAATTTTGTTTATATAAATGGATTACACAATGTTAGTAAGGACATGCTACGTAGACCCTTATAACAACTGCATGGGACCTAAGAGTGAGGTGTGAAATGGTGACAGAATCATTGGATGCCTCAGAAAATATTAATCAAGTGGTGATTTCTATCAGGTTTAACACCTTTATAATGATATTACATTGAGTCTTAATATGTTGAATCTAATTTTTGAATTGGACTAGAAAAAACCCATGTGATGCTACCTCTTTCCAAGGATCCAAAAGATGGGCTTCATACTGGCCAAGTCTACTGGATGAGGCCATTGACTCTTCTTTCTATATTAATTAACCACAATCATTTTTATTTGTAGACAATAATCATAATGTTAATTGTATAATTTATAATGGTCATATTGACCAATAGTCATATAACCGTCAAAACCCAACTGTCTCATTTTAATTATAATCACTTAATTAATAAAAGGATATAGTTTTGTTGATTAAAAAATAAAATAACAAAATAATTCAGGAAACCTATATTATTCAAATGTTTAGTTCGTTACAATTAATGGTAATGAAGACATTTGAAAATTATAATAGAGTTTATGTCCCTTAGGAATACAGTGGAAAAAATCACCTCACGAGACACAAGATACCAAGATCTAGTCAAACCTATAGAATAGAGTCAATCTTGAAAACCAGAAGACTATGTAAGTGTGTAAATATATGAAGCACAATACCCATAACTATAACACAAAACATTAAACCTGACATAAATGTTCCCCACTTCCAGTGAAATTAAATTTATCACCACAATAGATCATTGAATATATAGCCTCGAGGTAGGTCAAAATATCATGATTACACATCCTTTCTATATATGAGACTCTGGAACTAACTAATAAATACTATAAAATTATTTCAAAATATAACATTGTTAACATCTCCATAACATATCCCATTAAGGTTTTTTTGTAGTCACCCACAACACATATGAAATAAAATCCTTCTCAAATAAATTAGATGTAATCTTATCAAGGAAATATATCTAGGAAGACATAATGTATCCCCCAAACTCCTAAAAAACCCATATGATTCAATCCAAAAAAAAAGAATAAGACATGATGTAGTTTATTCACCAATTAATCAAACTCTTCTATATCATCTATCGAATAACCATCCCAATAACTTGATAATTCATAAGGAAATTTTTATTTAATAAACTATTGAAACATTAACAACACATTTAATGAATATTTAACTTTTATATTCTTAAGTATAACATCACAATGATGGTTCCTAGATATTTCATCAAATTAAAATCAAATCTAATATAGGTTAATATAAATATCTTAAATGACATTAAAGGAAACAAGAAAAATAGGAATATAAAATAGAGAAACCCCAACACTTAAATGATATTGAATTATTCTTCAACGCCACCAATTCTCATAACTCATTCCTCTACTTCATTGACACAACATAAATCTCACATCAACAATAAACAAAAAAACTTCAATTAGGATTCTTTACAAACAGTTTTAGTTCTCCCAATAACCATATTCATTATATAAAATCATATAGAAAATTTTCCTTTAATGAAAACACAATAATCCATTTGAAATAATAAAATTCATTATTTTACTAGCACTATAATATTATTACAAATTTTATATAATAAATTTCTTTCTTTAATTATATCTAATTCTAAAAATATATTAAAAGAAAAAATTATCAAACCCTAGTAAACATATAAAAAATTCTATGTGAACAATAAATTCTTCTCATGTAAACATATTACTATAAAATTACATGAATACATAAAAATATAAATGAAATAACTACCAACTAGATCATATTTATTTAGTTGATATTCTCATAAATTATCACTTTCTTAATTCCATGAGGTAAAATCATAAATAACATAAATTTTTTAAATTATATCTCTTATATAGTACAATAAATATATCATGTTTTTCCAGAACATTGATTCTAACATTATTCATTAATGATTATTAAAAATATAGCATACAATTATATAGTTTTCATACATCAATAGAAAATATTTAAAAAAATCAATTTCCAAAATACATTAAAATTTAATATTTTTATGAACCAAATTTAAATTAAATAAAAATATCTTTGTTATCAAAACTAATAACTCAATAAAAACTATTAAAAATTCATTTCAATATATATAAAAATCAATGATAAAACTACTAACTACAAAAAATTAATAAAATTGTATTCCCATTTTTTATTATATGAAATAATTCATGAGGTACATGACTTATTAACAAATTATTGTTTTATGTTTATCTATTAAATAATAATCCCAAAAAATAGATCATTTATCTCATATAGACTAACTGATCATATTTAAACATTATTATCAGGATTTTTATGTGATGTCATTTACTTAAATTTAGAATTGTTAACATGATTAAACCAAAATATATTAATAAAAATCATTATCACAGAAACTGCAATATAAAATACATATGAAATTGAAATGATTTATAAAAAGTGCTAAAAAATAATAATATCATTCAAAATATGTGAATGGCCAATTTCATGGGGTAAACAGTATTAAAAACTATGGTTTAACATGTATTTAATTTTAAAATACCTTCATAAGAAGTTACTAATAAATCCCCATGAATCGCTATATTTTAGGAATAATTTCTAGAATATATAATTTATATCCACTAAAACATTAAATTAAACATGTGTCACTAATAACTATTTTGTATCTAATGTTATATATAATCATGTAATTTCAGTGGCCCACACCCACCCTATAGCCCACCCAACCTCCTAACGTAGCTCCCCATTCACCCCCACACCCTCCCAACCTATAGTAGACCACCACTACACTTCACTAAAACCCAACCCACCCACACCCATGACCCCACCCCTTGTAGAAGCATGCCCCCACCCTACAACTAACCACCCCATCAACCCCCACCACCCTGCACTAATGAAAAACACATAACACATATTAAATTGATGAAACTAATAATACATTTTACTCTAAATCTTATGGTACTAAAGATGTTTTCAATGATGATATTGACCACACTATCAACACATAAATGGGAAACTTCAATGACATTTACACTAATGACATGGAAAACACCCACGATATTGAAACCCTATATTAACCTAATGATGCCATCTAAATCAACAAAACTACTATTAATGACATTGAGTATAATGATGACTCTATCACTAATGATGGTGATGGGACTAACATAGATAAATCTTACACCAAATATAGTATTTAGTTGAGATAAATAATGTTATTAATATCACTAATGACAATAAAATATAAAAAATATCCATTACTAGGAAACTAATAATATAGATGAGACTTGGGATACTGATGTTGAAAATTGTGAGGACATTGACATCACTAACACAGATTATATAGATGACACTAATGAAATTGAAATATTATTCACCAACGAAACTAATTATAATGATAAAAATAAAATTGATAACACTACATTATACATGGGTGATGATATAGATGTTATTTTAACAGAATACACTAACAATGGAATAACTGACTATATAGTAACTGACAACATTGATGATAATAATAATAAATATGAAACAGATCAGACTAACATAGAAAATTATAAAGAGTCATATGAATCTAACAACAATAACATTATCGAAACTAAGAAAATATAGACACTAACATTGATAATAGTGATACTAATGAATGTGACACATAGAATGTGGAATAATTAGTTAATACATGATCTATTATCACTAATGGAACAAAAAACAATGAATTCGCAAAACCCACTAACATGAGTGAAATTGTAGACACTAATACTAAAACAATTTAATACAATGATTCTCATCAAGTTGATTACATTTTATACATATATACTGATAAACAATTTTTTAAAATTGATAAAATTGATGTAATAGACATAGAAGACACCAATTTTAGTTAAAGAAACGTTATTGATGTCATTAAAAAATTTGATCATTGATGATCCTGTTGCAATGCTACAAATTTTAAATGATAATTAAATTACCAAATAAAATATAGTAAATCTAAAATTAATTTGAATGAAAACATTTCAACAATATAAGAGTTGATGTCCCATAATAAGACAGTGGAAAAAATCACATCACCATACACATGATACCATGATGTGATCAAACCTATAGAATAGAGTCAAGATCAAACTCAATAAAACTATGTAACCATGTACTTATATGAACCACAATACCCACAACTATAACATAAACATTTGAACCTATCATATATGTGTTCCTTGACCACATATATTGATATTAAATATATCACCATAATAGATCATTGAATATGTAGCCTTGAGATAGGTTCAAATGTAATGATTACACATCCTCTCTATATATGAAACTGTGGTGATGAGTAATAAGTACTATAAAATTATTTAAAAATATATTATTTTTATCACCTCCATAATAAATATCATTAATATTATTTTTTCATTCATCTGCGAAAAAATAAAAAATACAATCCTTCTCAAATAATTTAGATGAAAACTTCATCAGGAAATATATCTAGGAAACCGTAATATATCCACCAGCCTCCTACATAAACATTATCATCCATCCCCACTACAAAAAAAATCACATATAAGGTGGTTTCTTCACCAATTCATGGTACATTTCCATATCCTCTATCGCATAACTATCCTCATAAGTCTATACTTCACAAGGAAATTTAAATTTTATAAACCATAGAAACATTCACTACACTTTTCCCCATGATTTCACATCCATCTTCTTAGATAAAATATCAAAATGATGTTTTATTGAAATTTCATCAAATGAATATCAAATTTAATATAGTTTAACACAATGAACATAAATCACATTGTAGGAAAAAAATATTAGGAATATAACAAAGAGATACACCACCACTTCATTGATATAGAATTATTCTTCAACACCAACCCATTGTCACAACACTTTCCTCTACTTAATTTAGACAACAAAACTCTCACATCAATAATAAAGAAATAAACATCCACAAATAGTTATTACACATAGTTTCTTGTTCTACCAATAAACCATATTAATTATATAAAATCATAGAAAAACATTTTCCTATGAAGAAATGTAATAATCCATTTAAAGTAATAACAATTAATATTTTACTAATTTTATAATATTATTACAAACTTTATATATTATAATTATTTATTTAATAATATATAATTACCAATGAAATTAAATGAAAAAATTACCCAACCATAGTCAACATAAAAAAATGAATGTCAAAAACACTTACATCTCATGTAAACATATTACTATAAAATCACACGATTATATAAATATATAATGGAAATAACTATGAAAAATAACATATTTATTTAATTTATATTCTCATCAATTATCTCTTTCATCACTCAATGTGGTAAAATTATTACTGATATAAAAAATATTAAATTAGATCTCTCATATATTACTTTCAAAATATCCAATTTCTACATGACATTATTTCTATCACTATTCAAAATTGATTAGTAAAACAATAACATTATATTATAATGTTTTCATAAAAAAAATTCATAAAATTAAGAAAAATCACTTCCCAAAATACATTAAAATTTAATAATTTTACAAACCCCATTTAAATTTTATAAAAATTGCTATATTATCAAAACTAATAAATTAATAAAACATTTTAAAAAAGTTTATTCTAATATATAAAGAAATCAATGGAAACCCCACTAACTACAACATCATTACTAAAATTATATTCTGATTAGGTTTTAAATCAGATATTTCATGTCCTACTTTATTGTGTACCATAACATGTTTTCTTTAGATCTATTGTTTAATACTCCCAAAACTAGATCATGCCTCTCATACCCACTAATTTAAAACATTTAACATTATTATCAAAATTTTAAACTGATTTCATTCAATTATTTTTATTATGATTAACATGATTAACCAAAGGATCTTAATAATAATCATTATCAGAAAAACTGAAACATATAATACACATCATATTGAAATGATTTAAAAAAAGTATTGAAATTTAAAATTATCATTCAAAATTTTTGAATAAAAAATTTCATGGGGGAAAAGTTTAAAAAAATATGTTTTGACATGTATTATATTTTAACATGGCTTCAAAAGATGTAACTGAAAAATCCCCGTGAGTCATATTATCTTCAGAGTGATTTCTAGAATATATAATTTTTTTATACTAAAACATTACAGTAAACATGTATCACTAATAAATAGTATACCTCAAATGTTATATATATTCCTACAATTTCAAGAGCCCACTCCCACCCTACAACCCCCCCCCCCGTACAGTAGCCCCATATCCACCCCCACCCGCAACCAGTAGCATCTCAACACCACGTTACCCTACAACCCAACCCACCCCACCCTAGTCCCCCACTCCCTACAATAGTATTCCCCCACTATGCATCCAATTGCCCTAATCTAGCCCTTACCACCCTCCACAAATTAATAAAATATAACACATATGAGATTGATTAAAATAATAAGATAAATTCCATAAAATATGATGATACTGAGGATATCATCATTGATGATACTAACCACACTATCCACACTAAATTTTAGAAACTAGAATGACATTTACAATAATAACATGGAAAAAACCAATAATATTGACACCTCAAATGAAAGTAATGATTTCAATGAAATCAATAAAACAAGTGAAAATAACATTGAGGATAACTTTGATACAACCACTAATGATGATGATGGGACTAACATAGATAAAACTAATAGAAAATATAGTGATTTCTGAGAGAAAAATTGTTATTAATAACACTAATGACCCTAAAATTGAAAAAATATCTATAACTATGAAACCTATCACATTGATCACAATTAGGATACTGATTTTGAAAATAGTATGGACATTGACTTCACTATAACTGATGATATAGATATTAATAATGAAATTGAAATATTAATCACCAATGAAATCAATGATAATTAAAAAAAATTCATAACACCATAAAGTATAGTAGTGATGGAATAGATGTGATTGGAAATCATAAAACTAAAAATGAAAGAACCGACTATATAGACACAAACAACATTGATGACAATAAAAATATTTATTTAACTAATGATACTGATATAGGAAATTCTAAACAATCATATAAATCTAATAAATATACCACTATCAAAATGAACAAAATTAAAGATACTAACATTGAGACTGGTCATACTAATGAATGTAACACATACAATGTTGAATAATTAGCTATCAAAGTAAATATTATCACCAATGAAACCAATAACAATGATGTAAAAAACCCCACTAACATCGATGAAACTGTAGACCCAAATACTAATGAAATTTAATCTAATGATGCTTATAAAATTGAATACATTGATTTAATATATATTGATATAAATTTTTTTACAATGATGGAATTTATGACATAGACACATAAGACACCAATTTTCGATAAAATGATGTAATTTACATGGTTGAAAAAACTATCATCAATGATGATCCTTTTGAAATGCTGTAAATTTGAAATGATAAATAAATTAATAATTAAAATATCTGAAATCCAATATTAATGTGAATGAAATAATTTCAAATATATAATAGATTTGATGTCCTATAATAATATAGTGGAAAAAATCACCTCACTGGACAAAAGATACCATGATCTACTTAATCCTATTTAATAGAGTCAAGATCAAACTCAAGAATCCCATATAACCATATACTTAAATGAAGAACAATACCCCAAACTATAACATATATTTTTCAACCTAATATAAATTTGTTCCTCACCTTTGCCCGTTCCATTTAATATATCACCAGAGTAGATCATTGAATATCTATCCTTGAGATAGGCTCAAATATCAAGATTACACATCCTCTCTGTATATGAGACTCTCAAAATTAATAATAAATACTATGAAATGATTTCAAAATATATTATTATTATCATCTCCATAATAGATCTCATTAAGATTATATATGTAGTAATCCTCCAACATAAGAAAAATAGAATCCTTTTCAAATAAATTAGATGAAATCCTCCCTAGGAAATATATCTAGTAAACCATGATATATCCACCACCCTCCTACAGAATCCTTTTGATTCAATTCCACTACAAAGAACAATCAGATATGAGGTGGTTTCATCACCAATTCATATGACACTTCCATATCCTCTATCTATTGACCATTCTCATAACACTTTACTACATAGGGAAATTTAAATTTTATAATCCATTGAAACATTAACAACACTATTCCACATGATTTCCCTTTCATCATATTGGGTAAAATATCACAACTATTTTTTACCGAAATTTCATCAAATGAATATCAAATGTAATATAGTTTAATATAATGATCTTAAATCACATTAGGCGGAACAACAAAATTAGGAATATATCATAGAGATACACTAACACATCAATGATATAGAATTATTCTTCCAAACCAACCCATTCTCTAAAATCATTCCCCTACTTCATTGACACAACATCAATCTGACATCAGTAATCAAAAAACCAACTTCCAAAAGGAATATTTACTCCCATTTTATACTTCTCCCAATCAACCATATTAAGCATATAAAATCATATAGAAATTTCACATATTAAGAAAGGTAATAATCCATTTTAAACATAAAAATTAATATTTTATTAATGTTATTATATTTTTAAAAAATTTATATAATAAATTAATTTATTTAATAATATCAAATTCCCAAAATAAATTGAAATAAAAAATTAAAAAACCCTATTAAATATGAAAAAAAGTCAATGTCAACAACACATACATAACATGAAAAAAATATTACTGGAAAATCACATGAATAAATAAAAATATAATCGATATAACTACAAAGTAGCACATCTCCATTTAATTAAAATTCTCATCAATTTTCAATTTCATCATTCCATGTGGTAAAAATATTAATGATATATTTTTTTTAAATTAGATCTATTATATAGTAGTTTCAAAAAAATAAATTTTCTCCATAAAATTGATTCTAACATTGATCAAAGTTGTTAATTAAAATGATTGAATACTGTTATATGTTTTTTATACATCAATATCATATAATTGAAAAATCACTTCCCAAAATAAAGTAAAACATAATATTTTTACAAACTCACTTTAAATTTAATAAAAACATCAATTTTATAAAAACTAATAATTTAATAAAAATTATTAAAAAAGTTAATTCTAATATATAAAAAAATCAAAGAAAAACGAGTAACTACAATATCATTACTAAAATTTTATTCAAATTAATTATTACATGAATGACTTCACGAGGTAATTGATTTATTAACATACCATAGATTTCTATATATTAATTATATTATAATCTAAAAAATAGATTGTGTCTCTCATACCCAATAAATAAAAATATATAAACATTATAATCATAATTTGAATGTAATTTGATTCACTTAAATTTATTAATATTAACACGATTAAACCAAAATAACTTAATAATAATCATTATCAGGAAAACTAAAATAGAAAATATAATTCAAATTGAAGTGATATATAAAATGTGTTGAAAACTAAACATATCTTTCAAAATTTGTTAATCACTTATTTCATGTGGGTGACAGTATTAAAAAATAAAGTTTAGCATGTGTTGTATTTTAACATTCTGTCATAAAATGTTACTTATAAATCAACATGAATAATGAAATAATAAGAATGATTTATAGAATATATAATTTATATCTACTAAAACGTTACATTAAACATGTATCACCAATAACTGTTATGTCTCAAAAGTTATATATAATTATATAATTTCAATAAGTTTTATGGAATATATATAAGTAAATAAAAACAACAAGTTATCACTTTGTATAAGAATTTTACATCATATCATGAATTATATGTAATGGTTATTGAACTTCAGAAATTAGTAGTATGGGAAAACAACAAGAAAAATGACATTAAAAATCATAAAAACTTATTCAAAAAATCTCATTTCATATTTTTAATATCATTTAATATACCAAAATATAATTAATTATTAATAGAACTCATAATAACATAATATAATTACTATCTTATATTGAAATTAAGGTTTCTTATGAATAATTTATAAATATCTTATGCATTATATAGTCTTTATGACGTTTTAGATATTATAAGAGGTTTAAAATAACAAATTAATATTTCAACATGCTTTTGATCTATTTAATATTATCATTGTTTATTATGTTTTAATGATTATAATAAAAATAATTACATAAAAGAGGATGAAATAAAATATAAATAATATTTTTGATTTCATAAGGATTTAAATTTAGGCATAGAATAATTACATAATAAAATTTAAATTATTTTTCAATTTAACAAATATGTTTTAATCTTTCAAACAAAAAAACTACAAAAACATCAAAAAAATAATTTTAATAATTCTTTAACACAAAGGTATTTATAAATATCACCAAATTTCTAAACTCAAATATAGTAAAAATCAATGCAATGATATTTCTTCCAAACCAATGAATTTACACTACAATCATTACACAATCATAGAAAATTGTTTAGATGGAAATCCATGTCCATAAATGAAATCTTAGGGGAAATTTATAACTTTGACAATCTACTTGGACAATAACTAACATTCCATGAATAATAAAAAAACCTAAAATATTTCAATGACTAAAATAACTATATGATGCACTCAATTTGAGAAAAATGATAACATAGATCTACAATATCGAAAAAAATATAAGATAATAAATGTAAAAAACCTTATGTTCTAGGGATTGTAGTTGATATTATTGGATCTGAATCCTTGTAGAAATGGGTTGGGATTGGGGATTTTTATGTAATCCTTCCGTAAAAAAAAGCTAAAATGGATTGGTGGGGCTGTGTCAGGGGAAAGCTGGATTAGGCGATGGGCTGGCCACCTAAGAGAAACATGAATGGTCAGGTAAGGTGTCCATGACTGGTGAAAATAAGATATCATAGTCTTTTTTGTGTTGTAGTGGGATGTAGAGACATGAGGGTAGATTCATGAGGGGAAACCTCAGGGGAAGAGGGTCAGGGAGAGTAACCCTCATGAGGCATAGTGACCAAGGTAATGGGAAAGGGGGAGTATCACTCATGAGGGAAGAGGTTAATTAATATGAGAGAATCGGGGATAGGAGAGCTCTCGGGGGAAGATGGTTGTACAGAAGAGAGTGTATAATGGGATGGGGTCATATAGTAATAATTATTGATCAAGTATATTTACATGGTCCATTAAAAATAGTCGAATCAAATTCCAATATAAAAACTATATTAATTAAATCGTGTCTATAAATTAATATATAGCCACCAATCTATAAAATTGTGGCTATAGATCATTTTTGATGTAGTGGAAGGTGAGGTCCATTGTTATTCCACTAAAAGGTTGGACCATCTAGACTACCGGGAATAAATCCCTAATGGAAGACGTTTCAAGCTCAAGCATAGGCTGGAAAATATAGTCCATGCGCCTTAGAGTTGATCATTGTTCTCTCTTGAGAAAATGGAAAAATTCATTCCAACAAAATGGTCATGAGTGGAAGAATACCTATTCCTACTTGATAGAGTGTGTCTCTGTTGGGTAGATGGTTTTTTTGGAGTCCGACTATAAATTATTTTAAACTCAACAATTATGGATCTTTTAATTATGATATCATGATAGGGGGAGGTATTTTTTGGGACTCTAGTGGATCATTTACCATTTATTTCAAAAGTTTATATGGAATAGTTGACTCTCTTATAGAAGAGATATATTCTTTTCTGAATGTATTTAATATTTTCCTTTCCACTAACATTTCCATTGATGAAATTGAAATTGAATCTTCAGTTATCTGCAACTTCCTCCATAGAATTTCTCACCACCTTGTTCCCTTTCTTATCTAATCTCAAGATATAGAAATCTCATTGGTCATGAAATTTTTAACCATGTATAGTGTAAAGGTAATTTCATGGTGGGAAATCTGGGGCTAGTTGGTAATTAGAGTAATCTTCATATTATTTTTTCTCGTTTAAGCTCCCTTCCCCTATGTCTATTTATTTTTTAGAGCATATTCCATTTGAATTCAATACTTTAGGCATCATTGACATTGTTTCTATTTAACTTTTCAGTAAGATTAAATAAAATATTTCCATCATTGATGATATTATATTTAGAAAAATGTTAAATTTAAAAAATGGAAAGGAATGCATATGTTTATTGAAGGATAAGTAATTTTTTATGATGAGAAATAAAATTTTGTTATTGGATATGTTTTTATGGTGATGTGTAATATATTTTATATATCATTTAATATATTTTATTTTAGGTAAATCTTTTTTGGGAAAATCAAGTAGAAATGTTGTAAAGGGATGATCTATATTGTGATACATATGAAAAAATCTTTCATATGTATGTATATTGAATTAGATGAATATTGAGAATATAAAGGAGATATTAGAAGAATATTGAAACAAAGAGATTAAATATTATTCTAAAAATTTCAAATATTCCAATGCTTTGATAATTATTTAATGATTATATCTTTTCATATTTCAATGATGAATAATAATTACTGATTTAGATTCCATTCCATAAAGAGAAATTGAACAATGTTAAGCTGTATGAAGGAGAATGAAAAGAAGGGTTGGATTTATTATTTAAGATTCTTCAACAATGTGAGAATAATTCCATGTTGTGGGGATTGTAAAACCATAAAATATTGAAGGCCATTATTTATATGTGGTAACTTCATGTGATATATTTCCTTATGAAAAGTGACGAGACTCATTCACATTCTGGTTGAAGCTTTGGTGGAAAAAGCTGGGGTCTCTCAAAAGGAGGCCACATTGTGGTCTGAGATAACACTCTGTCATAATATTTATCCAAATTAAAATGATGAGATTCATTTCATATGTATTATTTATTAAAAATAAAATCATGATAATTTATTTTTCAAGAGTGATTAAAATATAAAGTCTTCAAGAGAATTTAAATATTATTTACGTGATCAATTTTAATATGATTTTGAAGACATAAACTAAAATATATTTAATGTGTAATATGTTATGGAGATAATATTCATAGAGTTATGTTAATATATAGGATGTGAAGAATAAAAATAAGAACAAGAATTGTTGATTTAATCATCGTTATTGTCCTAAATAATCTATGTATTAAATAAGAAATCCATGATAGTCGATATTGCAACTCATTTTTTATCCTATGTATCGAATATATAAATATTAATTACTACTAAGAAGTTTGTTATCATTGTTACCTAAAGAAGAATAAAAATGAGGTAGAAATAGACCACCTTGATATCTATTACATACCATTCAGGACAAATAATAGAGGGTAATAAAATAGTCTTTCAATATCCTCCTATCATACTTTCTGATAAAGAAATTATATCCAATTATATTTTAATATAGAAAGTTTCAATTTTTGACCCAATACTAAAATATTTTTATATCATAATGTTATATGATGTTTAGGGAAGCCATTTGGAGAGTTTCAAATTGTTTAAATTGATCAAATATGTTATATCTATTAGTTATGTAATTCCTTTACTACAGATATACATAAAAGTGACAAAATTTGTATTCATTATTCAATGATAGAGGCTTGGTTGTTTCCAGAGCTGTATATTAGAATGTAAACTCCTTAATTGTACCTCTTTGGTTCTAAGAATATGGGTACATGGATATACTATTTTCTTAGTATTTAACTAGATAATTAAAGGTATGTTGTGTTCCCATGGAATAATAAACATTGTATATAATGGACTTAGTCATCCATCTTGGAGGAAAACTTCACTACCAAATCTTGGTGTCCTTTATTCCCTTTCATGACTTCTTATTTTTGATGCATTCCAACCAACACTGAGAAAATATATGGCAGATCCATTCACTAAATAGGTGTAGAGGTAAATAATGGAAAATTATTTAATTGGAAATAAATGATACAACAATGATTCTTCCCCCTTATTAGTGTTGGACACATTCGAAGTTATCTTAACATACCATAACTCTTGGGTCCACCTATGGGAACTTGGGAAGGACATATGCATCTGTTCATATGAATTAAACCCAACCTTCATTCATATAATGTGTGTCTAGTAATACTACCATGATATTGGTAGTACAACCACACCAATTCTTTAGAGGAATAACCATCTTAAAATTTATAAATTTAACTTAATTTTTTAATTTCAATAAATTTCACCCATTTTTTTAGTCATATACATTTAATAGTAGGGAGGAGTTTGAATTTAATCTCTACATAATAAATTCAGGTTTTATATTTTATTTCCACACTCATGGTTGTCATTATCTATATCATTATTAGAATATCATATTTCTATACAAATTATTTTTACTCGAAAAAATATGATTATTAAACATGTAGAATAATCAAAAAAGTTTTTAGCTGTTTATTTGGAAATTATTATAAAAGTTAAATTTTTTCCATTTTTGCTATTTTTTATAATTTTTTTATAAAATTTAATTTATTATATCATTTTTTATATTGAATGTATATTATAATTAATTCCATGTATTTTGAAAAAAAATTAATTAAATTTTTATATGCAATCGTTTTTACGTTATATTGGTTTTTAATTATTCTTTTGAGTTTAATAGATTCTTAAAATCCATTCCAAATGGTGAAAAGCCTATATCATTTTTACTATCCTAATAGGTTCTGTAAAATTGTTTCGATATATTCTTCATAGTATCCTCTTTTCCTAAGTGATCACTATTAATGTATTTTTTTACTAAATAATGGTAATTTTCTTCATCAATGATTTTTTAGAATACATAATTGTGTTATTAGGATTGAGGTACATTTTTGAGATCACTCTTCTGTCTGCTTTGAGACCCACCATTACATTAATCAATGATACCACATAGAATACTTTGAATTAACATAGAGTTATTCAAAGTTACAATATATTTTATATTTTCCAACCCTTTATCTTAATATATATTTCACATGATTAACTTTTGTTGGATAAGTATGGAGGAAGATATTTTTTGTTTTATTAGTTATATTCACATTTTTATGGGAAATGTATGCATGGGTCATCACTTCTTATGCTTTGAATCAATGGGAAATGAGTCATTTCCTAACCATATTGCATTTTATATTCCATTATCCTAAATGTGAAAAAATATATATTTAAAAAATTTTAATATTAAAAAATTGAAGATAATATGTATAAGAAATGAATAAATATAGAGATTAAGGGCCCAATCATTTATTAAGTTATTATTATCACTCCTAAGAAAATTATAAATTAAATGGGATTTTTATTTGATGTACATGTATTGGAAATTAATTCAGAGATATTTATTGGATTATTTTAATTAATCTTGAATTATAGTATAGGATTTTAAAACCTCCATATGTTTAGACTTTATTTCTTATACTTTATCCCCCAACCCAACGCATTTATGAGAAAATTTAAAAATTCCCTTGATTATCAACAATTCATTATATTTTATAGAGAATTATATTTTTTTAAGATTCTGGTTTGACAAGCGTGCTCTAAAAATTTGTATATCTTCATGTAATTTACAATTTAGAGAAAAGGGATAGACTCCTCTATAAATGGTAGATTATAATGGATGAATGAGTGGATAAATGAGCTTTTTTATATATTATTATATGACCAAATAATAAAAATGAATATTGATTTTTTAAATAATACATTATGAATTTTATTTTGGAAATTATTAGAAATTTTCTCAATTTTGATATGATTGTATGATTTGGTTTGGGTATTATATTTCTTCCAACAGAATGTGAGGTACTTATAAAACATTGTTTTATTGAATACATTTTTATGAAATTCGTGTATTCAAATCCCGAAAATCATGTAAATATTCAATTATTAATCACATTTACAAATTTTCATATGTTTTTAGGTATGTAAACAAATAATTAACATAAAATGTTTATTTTAATGATAAAAATATATCTATAAATTATTTTCTGATGTATGAGATGAATTATTTTTAAATTTAATTTGAATAAAAATTATTTAATTCATTTATTATTTTTGAAATATATGGTCCAACAATATTTATCATTAATTTAAATTATAATTATTAAATCATGTGGAATTGGTAATTAAATTATTTTAATTTCAATTTAAAGATACTACTAATTTATTTAGACTTTGTGGATCAATATAGGTTTTCTTTTTTTACTCATTAATTTTGGACTGAAGAATGATGTTGGGATCAATTGGATTAATGAGTCTGAGTATTGATATAATGTTATTGGTCTTGAAAATGATGTTGGCTAAGGCTAGAGAAGAGCCTACTAGTCTTCAGGATAGAAGATTTACTGCTCAGATGTCATCTACATGATCAATCAAGGATGGAAATCTATCCTTCAATCTTATTTTGATATGATACATCTTGGGTGCTGACTTAATTGAGTTATTCAAATAAGAGGTTCCCAAGTATCCTTCCAAGCCCAGTATTTCCACTATAGAAGGTCCAAATAAAATTTTATTGAAACATAGTTCATGAAAACTGGAGTTATTTTATCCATGATTTTGTTCAATCATAATTTGAGTGTAGATATTAGGGAAAGAAAAATATTATTTATGTTAGTAAATTATTTAAAATATAGAGATCTTGTTCACATACGGAGTGATTAAATTAATTTTTTGTGAGTTGGATATAAACTCAAAAGATTCATGTTTTCTATATTTATGGAACTAAAACCATATGGTTTTTTTAATTATGATTCATGTTTGTGGGCTCATTGATGATTCTATGTAGATCCAAACTAAGGGTAAAACAGTCTAACAGTTGAGTGGGTTGATCATTTATGTCTTTTTATTCATTTCAACTAGGTGATCAAGGGGATGCAGAGAAATACAATTCTATTCGGTGTTTGTAGTTGATTGGATTGTGTGAAAAGGAAACCATTGTATCATGTTAGATTTTTTTAGGCACAAACAAGTTATTATTAATTTTACTCTTTATTTCATTGATCCTTGATTATTTTATGTTGAATTCAATTATCTGTTTTTTATTTCTAGTTTTGTGATTTTGAGGCTATAGCTATGATGTGGTTGGGGTACTAAAACATAGAAGTTAGTTTTGGTGGTTATGCCAATTTTATAATATGTATATAGTGTAGAGAGAGGGTTAGAACATAGAGGATTGGATATTTGAAGATAGTTAGTTCTTCTAATTTTGGGGTCATTACGTCGTAGAGCTAGATTGTGGCATAACATTCTTATAAGCTTTCAAATTTTATAGAGTGGTTGTTACCTTTGTTCATGCTCCCTTTTTATTAGATTATTATATTTTTATATTGATCACAATGTGGATTACAAAAATCTGTTTGACCAAGATTTTTTATGTTGTAGTCCCTTACCTTTTATTATAGTTTTTTTCTACATCAATCCAATTTGAATCATGGTTTAGGGATTTATCCATGGTATTTTATTTCCCAGTATTTCATAAAAATTCCTAAGGTCCGAAAATTAATATTTCTACCATACCTTACTATCAATGATTGGGAGATGATAGGGATTCTCAAATAGTACTTCCAACCCTTGTATTACTAGTTTAATCCATGACCTTATTTGATCAACCCATGTAAATTATATTTTTGATCGAATCCATGATCCATTCTTGATTGGTCATAGAATTGAGATGTTTTCTCCAGAACTATAATCTTGTTGGATTATTTTTTTTTCATTTTTTGAAGAAAGTAAATATTTTTGATTATTTTATTAATAAATATTGATAATTTGGAGATTATTTATTGGATATTCTTAGTTCAGGGACCTATATTAATTCCAAGGATCATTATTTTATCATGTCTTATGGTTCCCAAATGGTTGTTAACAATCTGAGTGTTTCAAGGTTGGTGGTTTTATAAATTGACTTTTTTTTTCAAACCCAATTTTCTCATACCTTTAAAATTTCTTTAAAATGTTTAGAAATGATGGTTTATGTGTTTATTTTTTACAATTGATTTACCCCTTTGGTTTTGGTTGTCAAACTTGTTTTAAATCATGGTTCATATGGATTCAAAGTTTGAAATATCATTGACTTATTTTGATATTGTATGCCAGATTATGATCAACAATGATGCAATGATCCATCCTTGGGGGTGACCACTTACCCATGTCACCTATTATGATAGGGTAATGATTTCAACATGTTTCCTACCATGAGGCAAGGAACCACCCCCTTAATGAACTATTACCCCTTAAAATTATTATTCTAGGGTAATGTGAATACTCTATGGCCTATCGATCACAATAATTGTATTGGGATCCTCAATATCCTTCATTTGATATTAAAATATGGGAGTGTTTTTACCTGATGATTATATTTTAATTTCATATTTGAAAATAATAGTAAAATTCCATGACAAACATTATTCTTAGTATGATTATTATAATCATAAATCGGATTATATTACATGATTTAGGTTAGAAATGAAAATTATACCACATGCCTTGTTTTTATTTTTTCAAGTATAATTGGTCTATTTCATAATGATTTCATATGAATATATTGGTGGAATTCAACTAGGAATTTTTTTCTCATGGACTACATAAAAAATTTGTTTCATTTTAATATTCTTTGATCTGATTCAAGTAATGTAAATGAACTATAGGGTGGTGATGGGTTTACTCATTAGTTGGGTGTGGGAATCTGGAGAATAGTAAATTCCATATATACTTTTGGTTTTGTAGTGTTCATGTTTTGGTTTCGTGTTTTATTTTTTCACCTATTTTTCATTACTTGTGTATCTTTTCACTGTTGACTTGTACTGGCATACTAATATTATCATTGTTAAAGTTATCATGCTTCATGTTATTTTGTGCTAAATCATCACCAAAGGTAGATTTTTATTCTTTGATAATTATCTCGATACTATGGGGATTTGTAACACCCTTCAGGATGTGTCAGGACAATTTGAAGTTCTAGTTAGTTGGAAAGCCCAATTTGGTTCATGAAATATTGGTATCATATGTAATATCATATGTATTCATTGTTAGTATATATTTTGGGATGTCTTTGTATGTAACATATACTAATTTGAGTAATTAAGGGTATATTTCAAGAGAGTTACTAGCCAAAAAATAATCACGATGAGCCTCATGTTCCCTGAGTTTTGGGACATGTGACTTATTGGATGAAAGTTTATTTCATCCACATCTACCTTTTTCCACACCCATCTAAAATTCTAGTCGAATTCTATATTTTTAGAGATATTATTGATTCATGGATATATTGTTCTTATATATCTTTTTCTGTTGATGTGTAGTAACATGCCCCCCAAGAGATATGAAATGAATCCTCTAGAGGGAGATGCCAATGTACAATAATTTGGAATCCCTCTAGTTAATTTTAATCTCATTGAAGAATCTATGTGATTGGTTAGAGCTACGTACCAAACTGTGGAAGCTAAACTTATTCGGGATAGGGAAGAAGAACCTTGAAGGGATGATGATATGAATCATTCTCAGAAGTTTCTTTACTAGTAACCAAAATCATTCCATGTTAAGAAAGATCTTATGTAAGAAGAATATCATTAATGGATGATTGAGACCCTCTATATATACATGGACCACACTGATTCTATCAAGGTGGGGTCTGATATCTTCAAGATAGAATCCCCATGTAGAATATAGTGTGACTCGATTATTTTGGCACTGAAGCATGTGGTATTAGAGTGGGAATAATTCAAGTCCATATTCATTGAGAAATTATATTGATATTATTTTTCTCACCATAATCTATGGAGTTCCTCTCCCTTAATAAAGGGGATCAGACAATGATGGAGAACACTAATCACTTCATACTGCTCATTTTTTAACCTGAGGTTGTTCCCAATGAGAAAAAAAAGGTTTGATTTTTTTAGATGGCACTTCAAAATGATGTCTATTCATAGGTATTCAGGATAATGATATCTAACAATATCAAGGTAGTGGATAGGAAACTAAGGGAAAATATTGGCATTGATAGAAAATTAGGGTTGACTAGTGTTCCTCTAATCATTTATTACACCTCCAGTTGCTGATTTATTTAAAATATAAAGCCAAAAATGTTTCGTATATTAAATAGTTTTTCTTCTTATTGGAATATTTTTCATGAATAATCATCATCAGATAATGTAATGACTTATTATTAGGGTGGATAGGAAGGACACATGAACTAATTGTGTTCTAGGCCTCCAAATACTAGCAAGTCATGTTGATATTTAGTTAGTTTAAAGAATTATTTTTAGTATTATTATTCTTCTCACTATAGGGTAGGCTCATCGAAACCATGAAGATCTATACTGTATTCAATATCATTCACATACAATATGATTCTAGACCCATGTCTTTGGAATGAAGCAATTATGGAATTAGTGATGCCTATTGGAAAGAAGAGGGAATAAGGCTTCAAAATGACCTCATTCTTTTTCATAATGTGTTACATATAATTTTTTTTGGGATTTTCTATTTCATTACATAAATATTTTATATGTCATTATTGGAATAGATTGGTTGGTTTCTCACACATCCTGAATTGATTATTATCATTTACAAGTCTCTTTTAATTCCCCTAATGGTTACACCTATGTGTTTCAAGGAGAATGGGACCTACAGTCTAATAGATTTGGACCTCTTATTATTGAGAATTTCATTGATGTCTTTTACTACAGTTAACGTCAGAATGAAATAATTTATTTGTGAGATTTTTCAGTAATAAATGAATTTCCTAAAGTTTTTCTAGGTTAAATTTTCAGTTTTCCTCTAAATAGGGAGGCAGAGTTCTCAATTGATTTAGTATGAGGAATTCAACTGATATCTATTTCATTCCACTATATGACTCCATATGAGTTGAAATAATTAATAATTATGATGGATGATTTATGATTAAAGCGTTTCACATGCCCAAGTGTGTGACCTTGGGAAACCCCTACACTCTTTTCCAAGAAGTCTGATAAGATACTTTTTGTATGCATTGATTATTAGAAGCTATATAGATTAATTCAGAATAAAAATCACTTAACCTAAATTTATTATTTTTAAAATAGTTGAAATCGGAAGAGTGGGTTTCAAAAATTGATTTTTGGGCTAGTTATTAACATCTCATAATTAAGGAGTCAAATATTCAAGAGAACTCATTTAAGATCTAGTATGGATACATTTAGTATTTCATGATTCCATATACCCAACTAAGGATCATTTTTCCTTCATATTGTTGATTAACCTGATCATCCATTGGAATAATAACAAATTATTCATGGTGTTCATGGATGAATGACACCCACATGTCATGGGGTTTGAAAAAGATACTGTTAATATTTTCCCTAGTATAGCACAATGGCTTAATAGGATTAAGATGAATAATGAGAATTATAAAGTAATATGTAATGAAAATGAGGTCAGTAAATAATAAATTTCTTGTATGTTTTGGTTTTGGTTTCCTTTATTATTTATGTTTGTTATTTAAATTTTGTTTGATAGCCTAATTTTTAAATATTACTCTTGATCTTCTATTCATAGATTTTTTGGTTTTAAAATCTTGAACTTCTAGGAATATTCTTTAAAAAACTAAACTATAAATCTTACTATAATCATGGTTTATGAGACATCTCAATCGAGAGTGTAGAATCTTCTAGGACCAATCTCTATCATATACCATTTCATCAATTAAACAACTCAAATACATCATGTAAATATCTCTGGTTCAATAGTATGGAAGGAAAATATATAAATAAAAATAGATATAAATTAAATATCTATTCCATAGTGGCATTCAATAAAATCATACATTTCACCCTTATCTAAAATAAATAGAATCATAACAAATAAGAATATAAAAGTAGAATTCAGGAAACACTACATCCTCCCTTGTGGTTAATCCTCAACTCAATAACTCAATATTGAATGTAATAAGTCATATTTTAAGAATGAGAGAGAGATATAGATATATAAAATCAATAAAGAATGAGAAAAATAGTGGAAAAATATATGGAACCCTTTTTTTTAAATAGAATACATGGATTATCAAAGAAAGAAACAAAATAAAATCTATAGAAGTAGAAACATAGTAAAATACAATATCATGTATCCTAACTCCCAATCCATTGATAAATTGAATAGTATCAAGCCCCTCTATTTATATAAGAAGGAATTAATTCTATCATTATTAATTTATGTTGTTAAAGATTACATTTTATACCATTATATTCTGATTCTTAGATAAATATGGATATTTTAAATATCTTCCAAAGATATCATGATTTTTTATTTTGAATGATAGAATCATACTATGGTGTGAAAAGAACATTATTTTGTATCCCATTATCATATATATTCCAATATATGGGTTGTATTACAACTCACAATTCCACCATCGTAGCTTCCTATAGTCTATATTTTAGAAACAACATTCATCTTCTTAATTCACACCATCTTCAACGTGGTATTATTACCAAAGTTCTTCCACATCAAGGTATATTTATCTAAAATTTAAGTATTTATATATACAAATTTACATGTTGCAGATTACAAACCCAATATTTAACATCTATACTGATCAAACCCATGTCTAAGGCTACAACACACCTCTTCATACAATGATACAATCTTCATGCTTACTCCAAACTATGATTATTCCAATTCTATGACCTCCACGATGTAAGCCAACCTCTATATTATGGAAAAACCTCTTTGGTGATCTTGTGATTCCTCGATAGAGGCAATGGTGAATGATCTCCTCAAATAGTTCTATCCCTCATAGTGCCCAGGCTGATGTTCTCTTCTATGCATGGAAACATTCCTATTCAAATTGGCAATCAGCATGGTCTATAGAGATCCTAGAGGTTCTCCATGGTGGTTAAGTTCCATAGAAATGGACATAAGCCCAAGCTAAACCCTCTATAATTGATTCCATGGTGGTTCCTAACATTTAGGAATAATAGCCCAGTGATTGAGAGTGGTTAAGGTTTTATTGAGTGTTTTAGGTAGTGTATATGATTGTGGAGGAAGCGAAGTGATGTGAGATGACATTGTTTTGGTAAATAGTGAATAGTAGTCATATATTTGTTGTGCCATGTCTAATTTGAGTGTTGATGGGTTCTATCATATAAAAAATATTATGGAATCATTGGATTATAATTCTATTGAACTAGAGAATCGACTTCCATACACACTATTCACACACTAAATGGGAATTTATCGACATTCAAGGCCATGTGTGGGAAATAGAAAACACTCTACTAAATGGGATCCTCCCTGTGCAGCCTATACTCTTGTACTATCACTTTTTAGGATCTCCTGATGGATTTTCTTGGTCATCCATCCTATCGTGGGCTAGCTATGTGTCATGTAGGACGTCTAGTTATGACTAGCTATGTTGACCAATTTTTTTTCCATAACTATTAAAATAATGTAAAACATAAACAATAATTTAAGAGTGTATTTAAAATTCAAGATTAAAACATTTTTTTTATTCATTTAAATAATAGATAATTCTTTAATTATTTCTTCCCAAATATTAATGTAACATTTTAATGAATTTTAAAATTGATTAAAATGCATTTAAAATCATTAATAATTGTTTAAAAATTTGCATGAAAAATGAGGGAATCAATCAAATTCATGTGTAATATAATAATGAATAGGATAATATAGTTCACTTGATTAATGTTTTGGAAATAATATGGGATAAATGTGTATATGTGAATGTATCAAGATGAAAATTATAGGTCAAAGTAGTTATGTTCGTTAGACACATGGTCTCAAAACATGGTATCTCAATTGATTTTGAAAGGTCGCAATTGTCATGTCATGGGAAGAACCATGAATTCTCTTTGATATTCAAATATTCATGGTTTTTGGAAAATATTATTAGTGGTTTGTAATGTATTTATTGAGGTTTATTTCACCTTTGACTTCTCTCACCTAGAAGGGGGTGAGGATCCTATAGGATTTGATGTGTAAGGAATCCTTCAATGAGCTAAATTAGAATTTTATATCTTCACTAATTTTAATTCTACTAATGGTGGGAATGTCTATGTGGTATATTATAATTCATAAAGTGGTGGTCTGAGTTGTTTGCTTATGAATATATAATATTTAGTGGCTTATGGGTAACATCAGCTTTGACCTCATGAGAGGAATTATCCTACTCGAGATTTGGAAGTTGTAGGTGTTGTGAATTACCTTAAATATTTTCATCAATATCTTTTTGGGGAAATATTTATAATTAATTCTAATCATAAGAGTTTTAGTTATATATATTCTTAAAAATATTTGAACTTCCGATAGAGACAATGGTTATAATTTCTCTAGACAGTCAATGTCGAGAGTTCCTATAATATGGGAATGGGTATTGTAGTTGTCAATGTTATTAGCATGAAGTTTCCTTTTTAGGATTTGAAGGAGGAAAATGATGAAAGGAACATGATGAGAATATTTTCATATACATACTTTGGAGTTAGGGAGTAAGTGTTTAGAAATTTCTTGTCTAGTGTTTACATGACATCCTCTATCCTTAAGATGATTATCCTGGGGAAAAAAGAATATAATGTTTTCCAAGATATCATAGATTATTTATATGATAGGGAGAGAATACGTGAGTGCTCTCTCTCAATGGAATGTAATATTTTCTTAAAATATTGATATGTTTTTCCATTGATTATGAGGGATCCGTGTTATTATATTTTAATCATTTTTTGGGGGTTATATACCATAGCACTACAAAGATGTTTTATAACTTGATGTATCAGATCTGGCAGTTTGTTATAAAATGGGATATAGCCAACTTTTTATCATGATGATACACATGGAAACAGATTAAGGAAGAGAACTTACATCCTTCTAGTTTTATTCAGCCTATACCATTTACAACCTGGAAATGTAATGAAATATTATTGAATTTCATTGTTGGTTTACCTCAAATTAATTTATATAAGTACAATATTTTGGTGGTGATTTATTATATAACCATGTCAATATGTTTCATACCATTTTTTGACTCCACAAAAGCTGATGACCTGGGGTAATTTTATATTCATGATATCATAATTTTTTAAGGAATTACTCTGGACATTATCTTAGATGGGAACCCTCTCTTTTCCTCAATGTTTTGGAAGGTACTCGAGGAGGAAATAGGGACTTAGGTAAAATTGATCATGCTATATAATCCCCAAAAATGATTAGAGTTAAATAAAAAATAATATTTTTTTAAGATAAAATCCATGCTTCTATCCTAGACTTCATAGGCTCTTGGTATAGAAACTTGATGCTATTTAAATTTTATTATTATAACATTTCAAAAAATTTATTAAAATGGATCCTTCTAACTCCTTTTATAGATAATCCTATAACTCAAATATTTTATAATATGTGGTTGGTGAGGCTTCCTTGACAGGAATGATTTTTTTTACGAAAGCACCCATGAATGTTCATTTGATTCATTATCATTTGGTGATGGACCGAATTTAGTCCATATATTATGTGGATCGACATTGAAATCATCTATATATTTTTTTCAACAACTGTCTATTTATAAAAGTATCAACATTGTTGGGTCATTGATGGATTAAAAAATAAGGGTAGCTAACACCAAGATATATGGGACAATTTGAGGTCAATTAATGGATGAGAATGCTGGAATATCAATTATATTTATACGTCATTTTTCTTCAATCCATGAATTATTTCCTATGTCATGACACAAAAACTGTCAGCCTAACCTATTTCATGTTCTTAATTAGGATGACCTCATCATTGAATATAGTATTTCTATGATCAATTAATGGTTGTGATCTATTGATTATATCAATATGGTTCTCTATGAGAATTTAATATTGTTGGTTTGAGTTCTATGGTTTCATGGGTTAGAATCACATGAGGCATGGTAAAGGGATTATCTAATGGGGGAGAAATGACTTCATATCATTGTGGTGAAACAATCATTGACTTAGTATTCTAGGGCAATAAGGCACCATGGGGGGGAAAATTATAACATACCATATTGTTTTAGGTACTACCACATTTTTGTCTATTTTATTCCCTCTTTTTCAGACCATTTTTTTCTTTAAGAGGAATTGAATTCTATAGGGTGAAGCTCATTTTGAATCATGGATGTTACAGCTACAGTGTGGTTAGGGTACAATAATGTAGAATATTGTTTGATTATTCTTATAATTTTGGTACTAATGTGAAATATAATGATTTTTATGGTATGAAGTCTTTGATGGTAAAAATAAAATAGTTCTACCAATTATTTTGTCACTATGTTATGGAGTCATGTTGCAGGTTTCCTTCTTCATATGTTCGAAATTTGGCAGCATGGTTTTACCTTGACATGGGATCCATTTTTCCTTATTTATAAGATCAATTCTTTGACCATGATGTCGATTCCAGGATAACATTTCTATATCTAAATTTTATTCTATTACCTTACAAAATATATTCATTCACATGTGTCCCCTTTTTGTTGTAGTCTTGGGATTTCACTATGGTGGTATATTTCCCAGTTTTTCCTATAAATGTTTGAGGCCTGATAGAGATAATATTTTTATCATCTTTCATATCTACTTCAATTATTTAAAAATTCCAAATTTATCAAATTTATTTTATTTGAGTCAATTTTTTAATTATGGTTTCTTTTGGAATAAAATGTGAAAATTTATAACTAAAGTAGTTTTAATATAATTTAAAAACATTAGTATTTTGGGAATAAATTTTACAGTATAGATACAATAAATGTGATTATTTCTTTAATGAATCAACTATTTTTTGGATTTATCTTTCTCTTTTGGACATATATATAATTATTACATCTACGGTCTAAAAAATCAATACTAAAAAACTTTTGGATGAACTGAGTGATTCCAACCTAAGGAAATTAGCCATAACACATGATATTCACATCCAATTGAGATTATTCATGTTATATTGGAAATTGGAAACATTTCTATATTTACACATAAATTTCATGTTGTTTTTTTTCATTTAGGTACATATTTAATATACAACATTGAAAGAGTGTTTTTGAATCATCCATATAAAATAAAATATCTAATTAATTAGCCAATAATTTATTCTAAAATAGGAGGACAAAGATTATATTTAGGGTATGAACGTGTATCATATTTTGGATGAACTTTCTATAAGACTACATTCCCTAATTTGGTAATAAAAAGGTGGTAACCCATGAAAAATTTATATGAATAGATTATAGAACATAAATTTCCACCATTGATGGACCAATATGTCTTGAAACACAATAATGGTCATTTATAACATCATGAATCCTCCTTCATATAGATAATAAAGATTCAAGGGGTGGATTTATGAAGAGATCTACTGGAGAGAAACCTTTGGACAACATCTACTTATTTAGGATTTCTCTTTTCTTGTATTCATTTCTCATGTAATGCATACATATTCTCTATTAATGATTTTCCATTTTTCCACTTCCATATCTCTTTCTCATAAAAAAATAATTTCATTATTTCCTCTCTTTTATATTTCCATATAGATCTCTTTCCCCATTGAAATGGAAAGTGACTAACCTATGGATTGGCCTTGGGGTAGGTTTTGGGGAATTCTTTTTTGATTCTCTTCAATTCAACATGTTTTAAATCTATAAGTGTTGGATGTTATTGTATTTTACTGTTTTGGTTATTATCCATGATGTAATTATTTCTAATTCCATTCATTTAATTTTATTATTTTTTCCTCCCTTCTCTCAAGAAGACCCTTCATACAGTTGAGATAGGGTTGTCTAAAGGTACAAAATGACATATAGTGGTGTTGGGTCCTTTAGAAATTACAATGATGGATTAGGTGTTATCATATTCGACTATTGTATGAAGTGAGGTTTGGTACAAAAAAGGCATGATAAAATGAAACAATCAGTATATCAAAGTTAGGTAATTTATTAATGATGCTTCATCAAATAAATTATCAAATTGAATTTAAAAAATAAATAAATAATGAATGAACCCGTGTTATCAAATAATGAACCTGAAAGACCATAGGTCACCCTGGGAGTGAATTAGGGTGTCAAAAATTTCAAATTTTTTTTGGATCTTACTCCCACGATGGTAGAAACTTAATTAAACATGTGTGAAAGATATGTGTACTAATTGAAACATTCACATGAAGAAGAACAACAGAGCACATTTATATGGTTTACCATTAAGGGCTATACCCAATTAGCATATGCAGATAGGTTTCCAGTAATACCTAATTCCACTAATCCTTATTAGCTATTGGTTACAAGATTTGGGTTTAGTCACTCTATCCCAAGAACACTACCTTTATAAAAGATTAGGGATATCTGACTACTCCCCTCAAATCACTTCCATTGACACCCCTTAGATCACTAACTTAGATGAAGTCTCACTCCATTTATAGATGTGAAGGTATATTAAATGGATATGTATGGAAGTATTTATCTCTTATTCTTGATGATAATTTTCTTGCATCGAGGTCCAGAGTTGATTCTCTTCAACATTCAATCTTCTTCTTCAGTGCAACAACCAGATGTACTAGGAATTTTTATTCTTCTTTTCCATAATCACAAATCATTTGTGATTGTACAAGCACTGAAGAAAAAGCTCAATAACAATCATCAGAATGAGATCTTCTTCTTCCATTTAATCATGTGGCCTTTCATGTGACAATTTAGATATTCTCTTCCTCTTCAATCCTTTACACATGTGCACCCACATTTTAGGTTTCTTATCTTCAAAGACTTCACGTATGGACAAGCATGCATGAATGCATGAACTTCCCCTTCTACATTATTATGTGAAGGACCAAATTGGAATTGTTCTGTTAAGAACACTCACGACCTCTTGTACCCTTCTATTTCATTTATTTTCATAACACATAGTTCATATGTTTTTACAAAATATGTGTGTTCTTCCACAAATCATATATAAGAATATATACATTCACTTTATAAGACCATGGAAAATCATCCTTCTCCCTTCCATAACACACACTATTCAATATGATTTGTTTATATTTATATGAATGTGATTTCATTCAAACACCAATCTGTGTATTTGGGTATGGTATGATTATCTTGTTCTCCATTTACACACCAAGGGTATAGAGTGATCCTATGCACAAGTGTGCTTGTCTCCTCTGTGAACTAGGATGATTTTAAATCCCTCATTACACAAGGGATGTGTGGGCTTCCTATGCATAGAAAGTGAATACATCCTTTGTGTACCAAGTAGTATGCGGTTCCCCTTCACAAACTGAGTGGTACATGGGGCATCCCCTCACGGGACACTCTTAACTGCGAACTATAGAAATACACGATCGAACTATGTGGTACATGGTAACATAGATCTGCGAACCCAAAATATTATATGGGACTTATCTTCATGAACAAGAAGTGGTATGTGGATCTTCTTCTTTGAGAACCTGAGTGGTACATTGTTTATCTCTTCGCGAACATGATCAGAATTCGAGATACTCTTCAAAAACATAGAATGGTTTGAGGATGGTGCATGCCCCTTCTCAAACATGAACATCAAAGAAACTATGTTTTTTAGAACATGATCCCTCAGAAGGCTTGGAAGCTACAACAGATTCTCAGATCGGTGGATCCCTTTTTATAAGTACAGATCAAATATTTTACGTCTCTGAAATCCTCGATATATTTCATGAAGATCACAGTTTTTAAATATTCATTCCACAGTCATGAGATACACCGAGATTATTGGTTATTTTCTTTTCAAACTTGTGGACTTCTGTCTTCTTTCATGCACTCTATAATGTGTTCATGCATCAAGATTCTCATTAAAATTTCAAACATTCATGATGGCATGGCCTCCAGAATCTTCCTTTTGTCTTGGTCATTCATAGATATGTGTGTGGCATTGCAAGAATGAAAATGTAATTACATTCATGGAATCATCAGATTTAGATGATCTTTAGGTGGTAGTTTTTCTCTTTAAGAATGGATGTGAGCTCGATCTAGGTGTACTAGTAGTGGCGATGGTGCATTGGAGTTAGTCAGGTGGCCGGAGGTTAAAGACAACCCTCAGTCAAAGATCGAAAGGCTCTGAGTCAATTAGGTGAGATGTGGGTTTAGATGATCAGCGGGGATTAGAAGCTCAGATCCAAATTGAGATGTGCTGTCAAGATCTCATGCAAGATGAAATTGAAGGCTCATATGGCTTCCATAAACATCAATCTTCCTTAGCATCATGCCAGATTACTCCTCTCCTCCCTCTGGTGCTAACCTTCACCGATTCTCCTCGGGCACTCTCTTAAAACCCACTCTTCCTCCTCGATCATGAATCAAATGCCTACTATGAATACCTTTGGGGACTGTACATGACCCCCATGTGTCTCCTGTGGGATCCCCTAGCTAGCTTCCCTATGGGCACTATCGACCCCGGTTGTCCTGCATGAGCGTTGGGTTGAGGCTGCCTGGCTAGCTAATGGGCTCTCCCATTTTTTTAAGGTAAATCATAAAAAAATACTTAATAAAAAACTATCTATTCACTGAAATGCATGGCCACATTTTATCTAAAAACTCATGTATTGGACACTTCAGATTCCAAACTCCACTACACCCTCTTATTCTCCTTTTCTTTTACTCCTTCTAAATAACACTCTAACTGTCCTTAATTTTTGTAGACAGTGTATCACTCTTGATACACATATTTGAAACATAAGATCAGTGCATCGATCATCTGAATTTCCAATCTCCATTACACTTAAGAGAGTTCTTTTCTTCATGTTTATCATCATTGACATCCACTGACACCCATTGACCAAAATTAAAATCTTTATACACAATGCGGTCCTAAAAATATCACCTTTGTGTATTTTTTCTATACATCAACATTCTCTAAAATGAGCATGTCAATGTCAATATCAGATTCTTCAATCTTCTCTATCCCTTTCAATTTTCAACATTAATTTTCCCTTTATTCAATTTATCTCCCCCTTATTGACATGAAATAAAACATTTATGTTAGAAAGGGTATCATTACATACTTAAGAAGTGTTACATAAATCATTTCACTCTAAATATACTTGAGCAATGCTCTGTGTAGAAAACAAGAGGATTTTATCTACACAAGAATTATATCTATTATCCCCTGATCATGATACATCATGTGATGAGAACTCATGTACTTGTCTTCAATGGACATTCCACTTTCTTTCCCGGTTAAATAGATGAACTATTTTAAATAATGAGAAACCTGAAACACCTTTTACAATGATATGATCTTCATAAAATCTTCAGAGTAATTGAATTTCATACCAAATAAAGTTGATACTAAATGAAATAATAACTATGGATGGTTGATTATCTGTTTCTCCCCCTCAAGGGAACACTTATCATGTTCTCACAATGAGTGCTTTCTTCACCTTCAATTCCTTGTAAAAGTGTTAAGGTTAAAAGGTGGATCCTCCTAGCTTCATAAATGTGAGAAGGAATGTTGAATGATTTCTCAACCAATATGCTCATTTTCTCCACTCTTCACACTTCCATGTTTGATAATCAGTTCTGACATTGGTTGTGTGGATCTCAATATTTATTCCACGTATTTGTCTGTGAGTCTTATTTCTTCAAGACCATTCAAAGCACTAGAATCTCATTCGGCAACATTCATCTTATGGAGGAATTCTTCTTGATCTGGAAAAAATTAACGGAAATTAATAATAGTGTGACCAGCCTTGTTCCACCTCACACATAGGACTTCTGTATCTTTATGTGGAATCATATTATTTCATGTTGCACTATCCGTAGACTATGCATATCCATTCATTATCATTTATTCCAAATAATCATTCTAGATAACCAATATATCCTTGGGAACTATGGAAGAAAGTTGGTATTTTACACAAGGACTCATCAGAGTGTCTCCATTTATAGGAATTCTTTTGGATGTACCAATCTTCTACTTCTAGGATATTGAATCCATGGAATTCTCACCATTACATCTTGGAGTCTTCTTGGGAGAATTTTATTTTTCAATAATATTCTGATTTCTTCCCAAGGTACCTTCTTCGTTCGTAGCTGTATTTTGTGGTCTTCTATTATTATCATATCTGGATATGTGTTCAGATAATCATGCTCCATTCATGTGACCACTCCCATTGCATAAATCGCAGATCTTGTCTAACATTCCTAATCTGTTTGAAGTGTAAATATTATTTTGGATAAATTTTTTATGATTCTTCTTCTCTGTATTTCTCCCACTTGAAATAGGATTTTTCCGTGCTTTTTCATTTAAAGGATTGTACCAACAATCCAGTGCACAGTGACCAAATCTGTTGTAGCACCAACATTGACTCACAAATCCTGTCTTCATGATATCTTTAGTATAATATTTATGGGAATTTTTCTTAATGTGTTGTGTTATATCTGGGTGACTATCTTCTAGCTTATTCTTCCTATCCACCCTAGCCATGGTGATAGGTTCCTTCTCATCACCTTTCCTCATCCATACTTTCTTAGAATTTTTCTTCCAACCTAAACTTTTTGAAGAAACCTATTTATAAACAATAGTACATGTTGGTATGGATGGTTCCTTTTCATTCTCAACAGCTTGTGATAGATCAATGAGTGAATTCATGACCTTCCTATCACATGTTGGATATTTTTTGATAGTATAATCACTTATGGAGCATTGAATTCCTACAACAACTGTTTCCTTCTTTTTTGAAGGCCCAATCTGTGTCTTCTCAAGATTAGTCAATTGGGCTTCCCATTTTAGACATTCCATATTGAGGATGATCTTCTAATATTCAATCATGATCATATTCTCTTTTCATGACTTTTTCAATCTTTCAACCCCATCTTCATGCATCATAACTTTTCTTTGTAACAAAGAGTCAGTCTCTTTGTTCTTCTTGGATGTTTCTTCCAAATATAAAAATATTAATTCAGTGCACTTTTTTAGTTCATCTTTCAATGCATGGATCATTACTTATAGAGTCTTATTTACTCCCCCTTTCATATAAAAGGCTTCAATCCTACTACAGAGCTTTATGAATTCAAAAATTTTCACTTCTATGCCCATTTCCACAATATCTACTTCACCTTCCAGTCATATGATATCAACATTCATACATTTATTAGTTATAAAAATATTATAAACTCTTTCTTCAGAAGTATCATGATGATAGGTTCTTAATTTCTCCATTTTCTGCTCATTTGATGTAATTATTTGATCATCATCACCACTTGGGTTGGAATCCTTGCTTTTGGTGGAAATAGGAGCCACCTTCTCTTAAAGTCCCAAGCGTAATATTTATTTATTATTAATATGGAATGGAGAATATGATATTTAATCTTCTTTAAGCATGGGGAAATTCTTCAACTACTTCTTCTCCTTATTTTTTGGGTTTGTTAGGGTCTTACTTGATATACACATATGCTCAAATGTGACATAATTTCCATTAAGAATTCACTTCATTGTTGACATAGGAAAGAAAACTCAAATCATCTACTAGATAGAATTACTGAAGAGTATCCAACATATGTAAACCATTGACCTAGGATACCAATTAAAGGACCCTAGGTTACCTAAGATGAGAGGGTGAATCAGGGTGTCAACCATTTCACCATATTTTTGGATCTTGTTCCCATGCTGGCAGAATTTAATTTAACCTATATGATGGATATGTGTAGTAATTAAAACATTAACATTTAGAAGTAAAACACAACACTTTTACTTGGTTCACCACTAAGGGCTACGTCTAAAGAGAATACACTGATAGGTTATCTATCATACCTAATTCCACTAATCTTCACTAGATGTAGATTAAAAATTTCTGGTATGGTCACTCTATCCTAGGCACACTGCCTTTTAAAAAGTTTAGGGATAGCTCACTACTCCTCTCGGATCACTTCCATTGACTCCCCCTAGATCACATCATTAGGTGATGTCTCACACAATTTATAGATGTAAAGGTCTCTTAAATGTATATGCATTGAATTATTTGTCTCCCCCTTCATCACGAGAACATGCACGCATCGATGTACCGAGTTGATGCGCTTCAATGCTCAATCTTCTTCTCTAGTGCAACAACCAGATGCTCTAATACTTCTTATTCTTCTTTTATAGAATAAAAAATCCTTTTGTGCTTTTTCAAACACTAAAAAATAGCTCACTAGGAATCATTTGAATCATATCTTCTTCTTCCATGCCTGATTGTGACCATGCATGTGAAAATATAGATACCCTCTTTCTCTTCACATATATAAACACATTCCAACATGGTTTAGGATTATTCTCTTCAAAGACATCACGTATGCACGTGCATGTGTGAATTCATGCACTTCCTGTTCTACTTTCTTAGGAGAAGGACCAAATGGGTATGGTTCCGTTATGCACACTCATGGCCTAATATCCCCTTCTCATTCATTTCTTTTCATAACACTTGGTTCGGATGTGCTTACACCTTATCTTTGTTCTTCTTCAACTCATGCATAAAAATATATACATGCACTTCCCATCACCATGAACAATCTTCCTTCTCCCTTCCTCAACACACATTGTTCACATTGATTTGTTTATATTTATAAGAAATTGATTTTATTCAAACACCAATGTGTGTATTTGGATATGGTATGATGATCATGTTCCCCTTTTACAGGCCAAGGGTATAGAGTTCTCATATCCACAAGTGTGCCTGTATCCTCTGTAAACCTGGATCTTTCATGGCTTCTCCTTGCTCAAGGGATGCACGGGATTCTTTTTCATAGGAAGTGAAAAATTCCTTCATATACCAAGTTTAACAAGGTTCTCCTTTGTGAAATTAGTGGTATACATGAATTCCCCTCAAAGGACACTCTTCGCCACGAACCAGAGCGCTACGTGGTCAAATCGAGTGGTTCCCGCGTGGACTTCTCTTCACTTACCGGAAGTGGTTCGTGTCACCTATTCTTCATGAACCAGAGTGGTAGGTGGTTCCCAACTTTGGGAACCAGATCAGTATGTGGGATACTCTTAACAAATTTAGAACACTTCACGGATCATTCATGCCCCTTCTTGAACATGAAGATCAAAGAAACTCTGTTTGTCAAAATAGGTGCTCACGAAAGTCCTGGAAGGATAATATGATTATCTGATTAGTGGATCAATTTTAATGTAACACCCCAAGCTTCCACGGTACACTTCTCTTTGAATAATACAGTAGCGTGTGTTGTACGTAACTTCGAGTTCTAACACACTCCACAACCAATCAAAATAGCCATTATGAATAGTAATACCCACTTCTTAAAATTTGATAAATTTTTTCATTCAAAATGGACTTCATTTTTGGATTTGGAATATAGGAATTAGCTTAGGGTGATATTTTGGTACTTTTTAGATAACTTTCATATTTTGATGAATAGTGAAAATCAATAAATTTTAATTAAAAAAAGCTTTTTTAATCGAAATAATTAATAGTGATAAATTATGAATTTGAGTGGTTTAAAAGTATATTTAAAATATATTTTTACCATTTAATACAATGTTGGTCATTGTACATAATTTCACATTTAAACCGGACATAAACAAGTGTCAATCTTTTGATAGTTAATATTTCTTAAAAACTCTCTTTTTGTTTTGACAGCGGGAATTAATTTTAAATTAATTTCTGGCACTTCTGTGTATTGAATTTAGAAAAATGGATTACATATTTAGAATCAAGAGGTCCAAATTTTGTAAATATGTAACTTTTATTTTTATACATTTTGAATAATTACTTTGGTAAATATTTTCTTTACCATGGTTAAAGGGTAAATCCAGTAAATAAGTGTAAAAAAATAATGTTATAATAATAATAAATAACCTTAACACGTTTCATAACCATATTTCTTGATACATGTCCAACAATGGGAATCTTTGGGTCGATTTTGGGACCCCATGGATCCACTTGTAAGTGATAATGACACATTATATTAATTAAGTTAAAGTAAATACAATAATGACATAAGCATATATGTTTTAGAAAAACAATTTTTACATAGGGTTATATATGTTATATTTTCAACTATAAATATTCATTATAAATAAAAAATGATTTCCTACTTAATTTTATTTTATTTATAATTTTTAGATATTTAATAATTTAATTTATTTATGACACAATAATGATGATATATTTTCCTTATTAATGAAAGAATCAAATAATTAGTGTTATAAATGTTATAATAAATATAATTTGAATGTTTTGATGACATACACGAATTTTATTGGTTAATATGACATGTTATTATTGCTTAAATGAATTTGGTTTTAATTAATAAAGTTGTTAAGACTTAACAAAAATCAATTATTAAATATTGTCAAAATTGAATAAATGAGTTTTTAAAAGAGATATTATATTATTAATTGATATGCTATTCGTAAAAATCAACGGTTTGGTCAAAGGACTTATATCATGATATGTGTATCATAAATGTAACACTTTGGGGTCTCTTGGATGTATATAGTATGTTTATTAACTATATAATATAAAAAAACAAAGTGACATGGTAAATGTCAAACTAATTAACTAAGAGTTAAAACTAAAAGATAAGGTTAATATAGTGACCCAAACATATCTAAAATCTATTGGTTGAAAGTATTTCGTCCTATCCTCATCTTAGCCTTTAAATAATCCACTTTTGATCCATTTCAAACTGAATAATAATTTATTATAAAATAATATTTCTAGCTTTTCCTAAGGTGCCCCTCACCCCTCTTATAAAAGGGTACTCACCCATATCTCAAATTAATTCAGTAAAAGCCTTTTGGTTCAGCCAACCCCTACCCAAATACTCTATAAACATCTGTTAATTTAACGTAGAGGACATAGTTTGATCCTAAAACCATCCTAATGATCCCTTTTGATCATATCAAAAGGAAGAACCCGAAGAAGAGGAAATGTTTTCACCACCCTCTTTCAATTTCCTTTCTTCTTCAACATTTTTTTCTTTGTTAATTCCATTAAAAAATAATAAATCTAGTATCTTATATATAATGTGATGTTATTATAAATATGGAACAACCATATTCAGTATTCTATCCATCCCTTGAATGACATGTCACAATATGTGCGTACGTAAGGCTTACCATCTCCACGTCGTGGTGTAATTGTTATCCAATAAATTATTATTTTTATGGGTATAATAATGATGTGTAATTCATGTAAATAATAAATATAAAATGATAATTATTCTTTATATATGATACACAACCCAATTATATATAATTTTAATATCCAAATAATTATATTGTCGCCCGTGCGTATGTACAGACTACTGTCTCCACGAACGCAATGAGATTCATTCGCCATCGTATCCATTCACGAATAATTTTCATTTCATGGTTAAAAATAATGTTTAAAGACTTAATATCATTTTGGATATGAATGAGATACAACCTATCCATAAAAAACACTGATTACATGACAAATTATATAATGGAAAATGAATCAATTAACACCCGAAACGACGATAATACTAAGATATTTTTAACAATGGAATGTTAAAATATCATATTTGATATCATATAAATGTATATGATTATTTTATAATTTAATAAAAATTATTTTACCATTTAAAGGAGTTTAACCTACCCTTAACTAAGGAAAATTACAAGGTATGTGTTAATTTCACAATCAATATTTAATATGAGGTTGTATTTACGTAAGTATCGACTAGGACCTCTTTATCATCCACATCCATGTTTCATAAAAATGTATTTCAAATAATTCTTACTATTTTAAAGACTATTGGTTAAAGTCATTTATATCCTTATTTGACTTTTTATAAGAAGTTTATAATGTAATCTTTCCGTCGTTTTCCAAACAAGTTCCTTTTTAACCTTTTCGACAAAATTACGGTATGATTGTCTTTTTTAACTTATATGGCGTGTGTAGCTATTTTCCACCGTAATAAAGTCTTTGAAGCTTCACTTAAAGTCTTATAAGAATATTTTCAAAGTAAATGTTTTCTTTTATAATTATGTGACTTTTAAATGATTTCACAAAATGAGATATTTTTCTTAAACAGTTTTGATTTCATATATGTCAACATCCTTTGATGGATTTTAAGCTTATTTGAAGTTGATTTATTATGATAAAAAACTTCCATATTGTATTGAATGTTTTGTGATATGTTTTACTTTGGATGTGTTATTTTTATACCATTCATGGTTTATGGAGAAATTATTGACATTTCGTATGATAGTTTTTATAAAAATGTTTATGTTATGTTTAAACCTATTCATATGAGGAATGCATTGTTCTTAATAAGTTACAGGTGGAGCCCGCTATAGATCCTCGATGCATCGGTAGGTCTCATGAGACAAACTAGTGTCTTGGCACAAGGCCTTGACAAAATATTATTTTTAGTCTTGGAACAAGGCCTTTACTATGTGGTTATAATAGTCTTGCATTATGCATTCCATCATTATGAATGTGGTTATTGATATTGCATGTAATTATTCAATTAGTAGAATATCCATGTGAATAAGTAAATGGAATTATTTCATTTTATTTCTTCCATATTATGCTGAAGATCATATTTAAAAGGCTTTTGTTTTAGTTATACATTGCCTTAAATGATTATGCTTATTTAAGAATGTTTACACTATATTGTTATCCTTACTGGGCATTTGAGCTCACCCCTTTCTTTGTTTTATTTTTCCCAAAATGTGAAGAAGTATTTTATGAATGACCTACATGGATATTATGAGGGGATATGAGTGTGGTCTATGGACACAAGATTTTGTTGTAGTTTTTCACTTCATGATGTAATGTAATCTTTATGAATGTATCTAGTGATTCCAAGGCTACTAAACTAATCCGCCTTTCTAGACTTGATCTTTTATGATCATGACAACGTTATTTAATAATTACCCAACTCTAGGTAACTATGGTCATGGAATTATAGTTGGAATCCAAGGATTTTTAGTACAAACCTTAGAAGCTAGATTTAGATAAACTCTGATTAGAGCACATAGCTCTAAGATAGAATTTGGGGATTAGTATAGAAGAACTTCCTAGATTTTTGGTATTGTAGAGATTCTGAAGGTTTTTATAGAAATAAAATCCTATTTGGATATGAGCAGGTATAGGCAGCTTTTGTATAGATATACCTAGGGGAAAAACCCGAAAACACGGCTTTGAGCTAGACTCGAATGGGAACAGGTGCAAGACAACGTGCCTTGCTGCACTCTTGGTTAAGACACTCCTGGGAGATATGCTTAGGATAATTCTCATTTTCTTTACAAACCATTATGAAGGGTTTATAAGTATATACTTCCTCAAAGAAATCATTTTTATGAATATGGATTATCTCCATAAACCATTCAATTTCTGTTAAGTGTTTTACGAGTTCGGAATTATGTATTTTGATTCATAAACTGGTCTAGTTTATGCCATTTTTTTAGAAATGGCACATAGTGGAAGGAATGGAAACTGTATCAATGCATGAACTCCAGGTAGGGATTTCCCTCCTACTCAAGATAATTATAGTGGATCTGGTGATGCAACTGGTTCTGATCTTCTAATCACCATACTGGGACAACTCACTCATGTTATGAATAATAACCTTACTCATATGAAGCACCCTAATCCACAGCATGGAGGATCAATGTTAGATATCTTCATGAGGAAACAAACACTATCATTCAATGGGAGTATAAATACATTGGTATCTGAGCAATGGATAAGTTCTTTAGAGAAAATATTCTATTCCTTGGGGTGTAGCGAAAGGGAAAATGTTGTCATGGTTGTTTACCACCTCATTGGAGATGTTGATCAATGGTGGTCATTGATTCAAAACACGAAGGAAGATGATGAAGTATCAAATATTTAATGGAGGGATTTCAAATATATTTATTAGAAAAATACTTTCCTCATGACCATCAAGAAGATATGAAAAGGAAATTTCTGAGTCTGAGACAAAAGGAGGATGAGAATGTTGCAAAGTATGAGGATAACTTTACAAGGTTAGTGAGGTGTGTAGAAGATTATATACATAACCCAAGGAGTAAGATTGATCATTTATTTAATGGTTATAAACCATTTTTTTGTCAAGCATTAGTCTCACAATCCTTCTCGGCATACGAAGATATTGTCTTATGTGCTATCAAGACAGAAAAAGAACTCTCTATGTCATATAACTTTAAAGAAAAGAAACAGAAGAAGAGATCTTCTGATCAATCTAGAAATTGAAATAAGGGGATGAAGGGAAAATTTTAATAACCATCCTACCGTTAATGTTGGAAGAAACACCCCGGTACTTGCTTAAATGGAATGTGAGTCTATTACAAGTGTGGTAAAAAAGGCCACCATGCTCGTGATTGCAAGGGGAAGAAGGAAGCTACTGATGTCCAATGCTACAATTGCAAGGAGATGGGACATTATGCAAATGAATGTCTTAATATTTAGGGAATCTTACCTCAGAAAAGGCCAAGGGATCAAGGACAGGCTTATGCTATCACTACTGCTGAGGTAGAAGCTCCGAAAGAGGTGGCGGTAGGTAATTTAATGGTTTCCTCATGTTTATAAAATGCATTATTTGATTCTGGATCATCACATTGTTTCATATCTTCCCAGTTTGCTATGAAAATTAGATAGTTCCAATTTGATTTAACAAGGTAGTTGTCAGTCAAAACTACTAAGGGATGTTTCATTGCAACAAAGTTTTGTGAATCAGTTACCATTATAGAATATAAATGTTCTTTATCTACTGATCTCATCATCATACCTATGATTGAGATTGATATAATCCTTGGTATGGATTGGATTTTAAACCATGATGTGATGATTTATTGTAAGAAGGAGGAGGTTACTATTTTTGATGATGATGATAAGGAACACCTTATATTTAGAGCAGAATCATCACCACTTGATTCTTATCTAGATTTACCCCCAGTAGCTTAACTAAATTCAATTATCAGGGTGGAAGAAAATGAAATAACTATGGGTCAGGAAATGAATGTTCAAATAGAGGATGTACCTATTGTGAAAAAATATGTAGACGTGTTTCCATAAGATTTAACTGGACATCCGCCAGAATGAGAAATTGAGTTTTCCATTGATTTAGTTCATGGTTCAAGGCCCATATCGAAGACCCATTATATAATGGACACTGTGGAGTTAGTTTAACAAAAGAAATAACTATTTTAACTGAGTAATAAGGGATTTATTCACCCAATTGTTTCTCCATGGGGATCCCCAGTCCTTTTTGTTAAGAAGAATGATGGATCTAGGAGGTTGTGCATTGACTATAGGGATATCAATGCTATAATAATAAAGAACATGTATCCCCTACCACACATTGATGATTTATTTTACCAACTTCATGGAGCCCAATACTTTTCAATGATTGACCTACGATATGGATACCATCATTTCTTTGCGAAGAAGTAATACATTCTGAAGACAGCATTTCGAACCAGGTATGAGCATTATGATTTTACAGTAATGCCTTTTGCGATGACTAATGCACCCTTGGTTTTCATGGATCTAATGAATAGTGTTTTCAAGGAATACCTTTATGACTTTTTAGTGTTATTTACTAATGATATCTTAGTATACTCCAAAAGCTACTAAGTTCATAAAAATCACTTGTTCATTATAATAAAGACTCTGAGAAGACATGAATTATATGGGAAGTTTAGAAAGTGTGAATTATGTCTTCATGAGATTTCTTTTCATGGACATATTGTCTCTAAGGAGGGAATTTTCATTGATACTTCTAATACAAGAGCAATCAAAGAACGTCCAGCACCGAAGAGTATAACTGAGGTACGCGGTTTTATTGGTTTAATAGGTTATTATCGACATTTCGTCCTGAATTTGTCCTGGTTGGATAACCCATTAACAAATCTCACACGTAAAGGGGTTAAATTTGTTTGGAAAAAAGAGTGTGAATATTGTTTTGAAGAACTGAAGAGAATATTAGTCAATTCTTCTATTTTGACTCTACCATCAAAAAATGATGGGTTTTTTTATTTCTAGTGATGCATCAATGAAAGGACTTGGTTGTGTCCTTATGTAGAATCATAGAGTTATTTCCTATGCATCACGACAGCTGAATAATCACGAGCAAAACCATCCTACACATGATCTTGAGTTAGCTAATATAATATTTTCTATGATGATATGGATAAAATATCTCTATGGTGAGAAATGTGGGATTTATACTGATCACATGATTTTGAAGTATATTTTCTCACAGAAAGAACTCAACATGAGGAAATGGAGATGGCTTGAGTTACTCAAGGATTATGATTTTAGGATACACTACCACCCGAGGAAGACAAATAAGGTGGCAGATGCATTGAGCAGAAAGGATCATGGGGTTTTGAACAAGATGAGAACTGAAAGGGATCCTATTTTCATGGATCTAGTAAAGATGGATATGTGAATCACCATGGAAGGTGAAACATTGAAACTTTTTCAAATGGTTTCCAATCTATCTTTACTAGAAAGGATAAAGAGTTCTTAGGCCGATGATGAAGAGTTTCAAACGAATATTAAAGATGTGAATGATGGGAGATTGAGTGACTTTGTTTATGAAGATGGAATTTTGAAATTTGGGAAGAGACTTTGTGTTCCCAATATACCTGATCTAAAAAGGGAATTGTTGGACGATTCTCATAGTTCCAATTTCTCTATATACCATGGGAGAACCAAAATGTATAAAGATTTAAAGGACCATTTTTTGTGGGATAACATGAAGAGGGATATTGCTGATTTTGTATCAAGATGTATTGTTTGTCAACAAGTGAAAGCTGGAAGTCAACAGCTTGGAGGATTCATGCAACCTCTTCCCATACTTGAGTAAAAATGGGATAATATGACGATGGACTTTGTCATGAGACTACCAAATACTCCTAGAAGGAATGATCCAATATGGGTCATTGTTGATCATCTTACCAAGTCAGAACATTTTCTTGATATAAGAGAAGATATACCACTTGAATGTTTAACAATACTATATATTAATGAAATTGTGAGACTTCATGGAGTACCAATATCGATTATTTTTTATCATGATCCCTATTTTACGTCAAAATTCTGGAAAAGTCTTCAGAAATCCCTGGATACTGAACTTCTTTTGAGCACTTCCTTCAACCCCAATACTGATGAACAGTAAGAACAGACTATTCAAACATTAGAAGTCATTTTGAGACTTTCTCACTTGAAATTCAGGGTATGTGGGATCAATATTTACCTCTGGTGGAATTTTCCTATAATAATATCTTCCCTTCAAGTATTTGGATGACACCATTTGAAGAGTTATACGGAAAGAGATGTCCCACACCAACCTGTTGGGATGACGTTGGTGAAAGAAAACTTGTAGGCCCATAACTGGTGGAGGAAATGATGGAAAAGGTAAAGGTAATCAAAAAACACATCAATGTATGTCAAAGTAGGAAGAAGAACTATGCCGATAACCAAAGGAAGGATTTGGAATTTCAGGTAGGAGATCATGTTTTCATGAAGGTATCTCCATGGAAGGGAGTTATACATTTCAGTAATAAGGGAAAATTTAGTTCCATGTACATATGAACTTTTGAATTTCTAGAACAAATCGGGGTTGTATCTTACCGTTAGGCAATGCCGCCAAGTCTCTCCAAAGTTCACGATGTGTTCCACGTATCACTGTTGATAAAATACATGCCCGAACAAACGCATGTACTCACCTATTGAGGAATTAGAACAGGAACCTGGTCTGTCTTATTGAGAAGATCCCATCAATATCATTGATAAAAGAGAGAAAAGTGCTGAGAAATCATTCGACTCATCTGGTAAAAGTTCTATGGAGAAACCATAAAATGGAAGAGGCAACATGGGAACCTGAGGAAATTATGATAAATATTCACCCAATTCATTTCATTCAGTAGTATTCTGGAAATTTTGAGGACAAAATTATTTGAAGGAGGGGAGAATGTAACACCCCAAGTTTCCATGGTACGCTTCTCTTTGAATAAAATAATAGCGTGTGTTGTACGCTACTTCGAGTTCTAACACACACCACAACCAATCAAACTAGCAGTTATGAATAGTAATACCCACTTTTTGAAATTTTATAAATTTTATCATTGAAAATTGACTTCATTTTTGGATTAATAATATCATAATTACCTTAGGGTGAAAATTTGGTACTTTTCGGATAACTTTCATATTTGGATGAATAGTGAAAATTACTAAATTTTAATTAAAAACAATTTTTTAATCGAAATAATTAATAGTGATAAATTAGGAATTTGAGTGGTTTCAAGGAATATTTAAAATATATTTTTACCATTTAATACAATTTTGGTCATTGTAAATAATTTCACATTTAAACTGGACATAAACAAGTCTCAATCTTTTGATAGTTAATATTTCTCAAAAACACTTTTTTTTTGACAGCGGGAATTAATTTTAAATTAATTTCTATCACTTCTGTGTTTTGAATTTAGAAAAATGGGTTAAATATTTATAATCAGGTGGACAAAATTGTTTAAATAGTTAACTTTTATTTTTAGACATTTTGAATAATTAATTTGGTAAATATTTTATTTGCCACGGTTTATGGGAAAATCTGGTTAATAAGGGTAAAAAAATTATATTATAATAATAATAAATTACCCTAAAACATGTACTAGCCCTATTTTTGGATATATTTCCGACCATGGGTATCTTTGGGTCGATTTCAGGACCCCATGGATCTAATTGTAAGTGATAATGACACTTTATATTAATTATGTTAAAGTAAATACAAAAATGACATAGGCATATATCTTTTAGAAAAACAATTTTTACATAAGGTTATATATGTTATATTTTCGACTATAAATATTCATTAGAAAGATAAAAAGATTTATTACATAATGGTGTATTATTTATAATTTTTAGATATTGAATAATTAAATTTATTAATGACACAATAATGATGTGGTATTTTCCTTATTAATGAAATAATCAAATAATTAGTATTATAAATGTTAAAATATATATAATTTAAAGGTTTTGAGGACATACAAGAATTGTATTTGTTAATATTACATGTTATGATTACTTATATTAATTTATTTCGAATTATTAATTTTAGAACGGCTTTAACAAAAATAAATTATTAAATATTGTCAAAATTGTCATAAATGAGTTTTTAAAAAAAATATTATATTATTAATTGATATTTTATTCATAAAAATCTAAGGTTTATCCAAAAGACTTATATAATGATATTTGTTTCATTACTGGACCAATTGAGGGTCTCTTGGATGTATATAGTATGTTTATTAACTATATAATATAAAAATACAAAGTTACATGGTAAATGTCAAACTAATTAACTAAGAGTTAAAACTAAATGATAAGGTTAATATAGAGACCCAAAACTATCTAAAATATATTGGTTGAAAGGATTTTGACCCATCCCCACCTTAAAATTTAAATAATCCAATTTTGAGGAATTATAAACAGAATATTAATTTATTATAAAATAATATTTCTAGCATTTCCTAAGGTGCCCCTCACCCCTCTTATAAAAGGGTACTCACCCTTCCATAAACTTCATAGCCTAAAAGCCTTTTGGTATGGCTAAATCCTGCCAAACTACTCTCCAAACATTCCTCAATTCAACCTAGAGGTCTTAATTTGATCATAAAGCCAACCTATGGATCCCCTTTGATGAAATCAAAAGGAAGAACCCAAAGAAGAGGTAATTTTTTCACCACCCTTTTCAAGTTCCTTTCTTCTTCAACTTCTTATTTCTTTGTTATTTCTATTATAAAATAATAACTCCAATATATTATATATAATATTATGTTATTATAAATATGGTACAACCATATTCAGTATTCTATCCATCCCTTAAATGAAATGTCACCATACGTGTGTACGTACGACTTACCGTCTCCACGTCGTGGCGTATTTGATATTAAATAAATTATTATTTGGATGGGTATAATAATGATGTGTAATTCATGTAAATAATAAATATAACATGATAATGATTTTTTATATATGATACACCACCCAATTATATATTATTTTAATATCAAAAGAATGATATTGTCGCTCGTGCGTACGTACGGACTACCGTCTCCACGAACGCGATGAGATTCATTCCCCCTCGTATCCGTTCAAGAATAATTTTCGTTTTATTGTTAAAAATAATTTTTAAAGACTTAATATCATTCTGGATATAAATAAGATACAACCTATCCATAATAAACACGGATTACATAACATAGCATATAAAGGAAAACGAATCAGTTATCACCCTAAACGACGACAATACTAAGATATTATTAACAATGCAATGTTCAAAGATCATATATGATATCATATTAATGTATATGATTGTTCTATAATTTAGTAACAATTATTTAACAATTATAAAGTAGGTTAAACTACCCTATTCCAATGAAAAGTACAAATAATGGGTTAATTTTACAAACTCTTTATTTTATGAGGTTGTTTTTACGGAAGTATCTACTGGGACCTCTTTATCATCCACATCCATGTTTCTTAAAAATGTATTTCAAATCTTTCTTACTATTTTATAGAATATGGGTTAAATTAATTTATACCATTGTTTCAATTTTTATAAGAAGGTTAAAAAGAAATCTTTTTGTCGTTTTCCAAACAATGTCCTTTTTAACCTTTCGGACAAAATTAAGGTATGAATGTCTTTTTTAACTTATACGGCGTGTGCGGCTATTTTGCACTGTAATAAAATATCTAAAGCTTCCCTTAGAATATTATAAGAATATTTTCAATGTAAATGTTTTCTTTTATAATTATGTGATCTTTAAATGAGTTCAAAAAAGAGATATTTCTCTCAAATAGTTTTGATTCCATATATGTCAACATCTTTTGATGGATTTTAAGCTTATTTGAAGTTGATTTATTATGATACAAAACTTCCAAATTGTATTGAAGGTTTTTTGATATGTTTTACTGTGGATGTATTATTTTTATACCATTCATGGTTTATGAAGAAAGTATTGACATTTTGTATGTTAGTTTTAATAAGAATGTGTATGTTATGTTTAAAACTATTCATATGAGGAATTCATTGGACTTAATAAGTGATGGGTGGAGCCCGCTATAGTTCTTCGATGCATCGATAAGTCTAATGAGGAAAACTAGTTTCTTGGCACAAGGCCTTGACAAAATCTTATTTTGTAGTCTGGGAGAAATGCCTTGACTATGCGGTCATGATAGTCTGGTATTATGCATTCCATCATTAAGAAATTTGTTATTGATATTACATGTGAGTATTCGATTTGTAGAATATACATGTGAATAAGTAAATGACATTATTTCATTTTATTTATTCCATATTATTATGAAGTTTATGTTTAAAAGTCTTTTGTTTTAGTTATACATTTCCTTAAATGTTTATGCTTATTTAAGAAAGTTTTTGCTATATTGTTATCTTTACTGGGCATCTGAGCTCACCCCTTTCTATGTTTTATTTTTCCCAGGATGTGAAGAAGTATTTCATAAATGACCTATAGGGATAGTATGAGGGGATATGATTGTGGTCTATGGACACAAGATATTGTTGTAGTTTTTCACTTTTTGATGTATTATAATCATTATGAATGTATATAGTGATTCCAAGGCTGCTAAACTAATCGATCTTTCAAGACATGATCTTTTTGTGATCATGCCAGTGTAATGTAATAATGCACCGACTATGGGTAACTAGGTTTGGGGTATGACATTTTATAAGTTGAGATCAAATCATTTTAACATCTTAAATCCTTGAGATATTTCATGATTATCATGGTTTTGAATTCTTTAAACCACAATCATGAGATACCTCGAGATTCTCAGTTGTGTCCTTTTCAAATTCGCATCCTTCTCCTTTCTTTCAAGAATTCATGAACACGTGCATGCATCGAGAGTCTCATGAATATTTTGAACACTCAAGATGGAATATCCTAAAAAACATCAATTTTCTCATCCATTCTTATATCTTAATGTTGTGTTCCATGCATTAAAATGTAATTTCATGCATAGCATCATGGAAGTCAGATGATCCATATGCAGTAATTTTTCTCCACAATAATCGTTGGCAGATCAATCTAGGTGTACTAGAAGTAGCAACGATGCACTATAGTTAGTTGGGTGGTTGGAGGTTGAAGAAGATCCTCTGTCGAAGATCATACAGCTCTGATTCAATTAGGCGAGATGTGGGATCAGATGAGAGGCGATTATTAGAAGTTCATATGCAGATTGAGCTGTGAGGCTAAGATCTCATGAAAGATCAGATTGATGGCTTGGATGGCTTCTTTGTTTTTAAAATCCATCCCAAATCTAAAAAAGCATGTGATTCTTGCTATTTAAATATGAATCTACCTAAGCATCATGCTAGATTACTCCTCTCCCCCCCCTCTAATGTCAACCCGCACTGGTGCTCCTCGAGTGAACTATTAATGCCCACTCTGCCTCCTTGGGTTCACACCTAGAACCTAATATGCATACCCTGGGGACATGTACACAGCCCTCATTCCCCTCTTGTGGGCTATCCTGGCTGGCTTCCCTATGGGTGTGGTTAACCCCGATTGTCCTGCATAAGCTTTTAGTTGAGGCTGCATATCTGGCTATTGGTCTTGCCTTATTTTTTTAGGTAAGGATTATATAAATATATAGTACAAAAAAAAGTATGAATTGAAATTCAAGGACACTTTCTATTTAAAAACTCTTACATTGGCCACCTTAAAATTAGAGGCCTCCTCTACACCCTCTTCTTATCTATTTCATTTACTCCTTCCAAAGAACACTCCAACCATCCTTAATTTTTGTAGACAATGTACCATTCCTGATACACATATTTTGAACATAGGATCAATGAATCAATATTTAGAATTTCCAATATCCATTTCAATTAAAAGAGTTACTTTATTCATGTTGATCATAGTATAAATCCATTAACACCCATTTATAATAAATACAGTCTTCACACACAAAGTGGTCCCAATAGTACCATGACACTTTGTTCTAACATGCATTCTATCTGCATCTTCATTTAGAATTCAATTTTTCATTGATTTATATTAATTCAAAAAATTATGTAACCAAAAGAATTATTTTCAATAACGAATATAAAAAGATAAAAAGAGTTACATTATGTGAGTTAGAAATTAGTGATTGAACTAACTGTGAAACTTTTCAAGAGTGATGACCCTAGTTAGCCCTTGTACTACATTAGGAATATAAATATGGTTTTTCTTTTCTTTATGAAAGGAATTCATCATAAATTGTGTCGTTTCGAAGGGGATAATCATTCTTTGGAACACTTTTTTGATTTTCACATTATTGAAAGATTTTTATTTTATTTCATTTAAAAAACATTCTTCTTTGATGATGTTTTCAAATGACCATTATTTCAATTCATGGTAAAATTACACACATGTGAAAAACATGAAATACACTATATTGAGGAGTAACTCCAATGAAGAGATGATCCACATATTATAATGACAATGAAAAAGAAAACTAGGCATAGGGACATGGATCTCACCACAAGATTGTATTTGGAGGATCGATGAACTCTGAACTGAGTTGAAAATATTAATTTTCAAAAAAAGTTCTCATAGTTTTCCCCAATTTCACTGAGAAAAGCCAAAAAGTTTAAGACAAACTTGTGTTGAGGAGACCAACTACCTAACTTCACATTAAACCATTTTACTCTGAGAGGAACTCATCATTGAAATAAAATATTGAACCATACCCATCATAGGGAGATAATATTTCTTTGAAATACTTATTTTCTTATTTTATTCAATCTAATTTGAGTGTCACTCCTAAATGTTTTTGATTTTAAAATTTGATCAATCCATTATTTTCCATAGTTGAAGATGGTGAAAAATAACATGAACCTATTTATAGACACAAGGAGATCCCAGATATTTATGAACATGCATTTGAGGAATCCCATAAAGAAATACATGTAATTTTTCTTAGGAAAATCATGATAGAGGCACATCATTATGAAAGGGAAAATATTTTTTACTATACTAATTTAACTTTTATTCAATTTAAACCACCTAATAACTTTCACTCTGACCATTCATTTCATTCATCCCATGTTGATCCAACACTAGATTGTGAAGAAAAAGTTTCACAAGTTGAAATAAAGGAGGATGAGGTTCTATACTTCTCCCAACCCCACCATACATGATGTACCCTATTGAAAATGGGTAAGATATAGTATAATATATACATGGAATTATCCTAAACAAGAAAAAAGAAGTGGATTCTTGGAAAATACATATGTGGTGGCTCATGTAAAATAAGCTTCAACCACAGAAATATTGTGGATAAAAGTTTCTACTACTCTTCTGGAGATAGTAGAAAATCAGGGCCCATTTTGGGGTATTATACCAAGACGTATTTCATTACACGATTCCAAGTAATTTATATTTCAATTTGATTATTACAATTAAGGATCATACATCTCCTATCCCTCCCTTCATTTTGATATTAAATAACACTATCCTTATGCTTAATTACATAATTCAGTTTTTAGGTTCATAATGATATAAAAAGTTGCAAACTATAGAATAAATGTACTAATATTAAAGGAAAATAGAGTTCAATTTTATTATTTATCTTTCAAACCCTATAATTTTTTTCACAATATTTTTTTGATATTTAAAATAGAATTTCAAGCCCATACATGAATTCATGATTTAATTGACTTATCTAGGAGATAATATTTTCTTTAGAATCATGTGATGTCATACATTAGATTTCTGTTTTAATGAGATTGAATGAGTAAAATAGAGAATTTGATGATTTAAGAAAATAATAGATATTAAAATTAGGACTTGTGATTTAAGGAAATTATTTGATTCATGTAAATGAATTCTCCCTACAATGACTCATGTATTGAATATATGAAATCTATGTCAATAGATTTGTTATTATTAATAATGTGTTGAATGATTTTACAATATCATATTTCCATTCTTGAGAGGATTTGTAGAACATTTTTTTCTTATATATTATTGAGCATATTTCTTGTGTGATCATAGGCCATGTCCTCGACCAAAACACTAACATGAACTATTAAAAGCAATGACTCTACAAAACAAATTTAAATTATTGAGGCGTCTTTGGATAAATCACATATCCGAAAAAATCCAAATTTACATCAATACTTATTTAAATAAAAGTGTCTTTCAATGACCTTCATATAGAATAGCCAATTTTCAAGCCACATTTTCAATTATTACACTACTCTTTGAAAATACAAGATGTTTTAATGTTAAAGTGTGGGGGTAAAGGGAATCATGGTAGAAGTGATGATTTATTTTTTTTTGTAAAAAGTCTGGGGGTAAATATTTTTAGAAAAAATAATTTTTTTTGAATAATTTATAAAAATTTATTTTTCCCCTATTGAATTATTAAATTGGAAAATGATAAAAAGAACCAAAAAATGAAAAAATGGGTTATGATTTTCGAAAACAAAAAATCCCCATTACTAGACCTATGATATTTATCATATGTGGGTTGGTGGTGTATGTGTGGTATATTAAAATCATAAACTTGTGAAAAAATTAAAAAAATGATTTAAATTATATTTGAAATATAAGAAGAAGTATAAAAGTTGATAAATAATATTCAAGAAGGTGCACAAAATAATAATTATGATTTATTTAATCATAATCGTTACATTGATTTTTTGGGAAATAAGAGTTGCTACTTTGAAGGGTGGAACTCTATAAACATTAATTTTTTATTTCATATGTTTTACTTTAGAGATTAAACTCCCAATTTTGAATTAATTTTTAAAGAATCATATCCTACCAACCATATGCCTCAGAGTCATTTGAACTATTAATGAAAGATCTCATGGTTTTATGTGACTTCTTTATTTACAAAGTGGAGAATGTAGTTCCATTACAAGAATTTTGATAAGGTGTAGGTTCTAAGGATATCATCATAACTATACATGAATTTTATCATGAGTGATTACAGAAAAGATTCAAAATATAGTTAGATCATTATTTTGATAGTTTAATAATAATTAATTAAGTATCTTGAATTAATAAAATGATATGATCTATCATTTTCTCAAAGGGGGAAGTAAAACACATGAATTTATTATTTAATTGATAAATAGAATATTGAATTAAAATTTTATGTGAAATTTGATAATTTTATTTTACATTGATGGTTGTTTAATTTTATTGCCTTTACATATGAATAATGGGAACATTGGTGCACTTTAATTTTAATTGATGAGATTTAATTCTTGGGTTCAATCATGGTTTAAGTGTGGGGGTTTTGATAGAGATAATATTTAAATTTTTTATATGTATTTAAAATTTTTAAAACTAAAAATTTATCAATTTGAGAATATTTCCATTAATTTTGGAATGATGTTGTCTTCTAGCTTAAAATGTGAAAATTTCAATATTTTGGAATTTTAAGAGAATTAAAACATTAGTATTTAGTGAAAAACATTTAAAATATAGATCAAATTTATGTGATTATTTTTTTGGGGAATCATATTATCATTGGATTCAACACTATATTTTTCACTCATATCTAATTGTAACATCTATGGGCCAAAAAAACCAATCAATGTAGAAAATTTTTGGGAAAATATTATGGACCCCACCTACAGAAATGATCCATATATTGGGATACACACCTCCAATTGAGGATGTTATATATGTATTGGAATATGGACTCATTTATTTATTTCCTAATTAAATATTAATGATTTATGCAGTCATTGATGTGGGAATTGAATACTCCACACTAAAAGAAGATTTATGAGTCATTCATATAGAATCAAATGTTGAAGTAATTTGGATCTAACATATTATAAATTTCTCGTATGGAACAAAAATTTGGATTTCAAAAGAGAGACCAATTTGGTAATAACATTATAGATAACTAAATTCACTTATATAGTAAACATGTGAGGGTATCACATGTAAAATTTCGTAGGATAGATTCTATAATTCAAATTTCAAATGTAGAAATCCAATTATGTACTGAAAGACATTAATGTACATTTATAAAACAATAAATCCTCTTACATTACAATAAATAATAGTATAAGGGTGGATTTAATATTAGATCAATTTGAGAGGGAGTCATTCAACAAAATTTACTTCCTTAGTATTTCACTTTTATTTTCATCTTTATTTAGTTTTATTTTCCCATGAAACACATAAATCATTTTTATTAAACTTTTTCAATTTATCATCTTCCATCTCTCTTTATCTTCCTATACTAATCTCATTGTTTCTATATTCCATATTTCTATTTTGAACTCTTTTACTTTTCTATGGAATGTGTATAACTCAATGACTAGCCCTGGGGGAGGCTTCATGGGGTTCTTTTTGCGGGACTTAAATTCAACATGTTTGGAATCTATTTCTTTTGGATGAGACAGTATTGCATGGGTGTCGAGGTCATCCACCATGTAATTCACTCAAATTCAATACCTTTTATTTGATTAAAATTTTCTCTCTCTTAACGCGGGAAAAACTATTCAAATACTGGAGTAAGAGATTCAAGAAGGGATAAAATGGCATATGGTGGAGTAGAGTTTTTTAGAAATTTCATTCTCAGTTGAGGTTTTATCAAATTTGACTATTGGAGAAGGTGTGGATTGGTGCACCAAAGGCATTCTAAAATCACACAAACAATAAATAAATTTACGTTAATTCATTAATGAGTTTTAATCAAATGAATGATCAAATTAAATTTATACAAAAAATAAATAATGAATGAACGTGTGTTACCAAACCATGGACCAATAGTATTCTTTCTAATTTTCATTATTTTAGCATCTTCATTTAGATTTAAATTCTTCATTGCATTATTTTAATTCAAAATTATGAAAAAACAAAACCATTGAATTCAATAAATAATATAAAACCCCATAAAGACATATGTTAGGTGAATTAGAAATTAGTTATTGAACCAACTATGATGCTCCTCAAGAGAGACAATGTTGGTTAGTGTCTGTGTTTTATAGATATATAAATAAACTTTTTCCATACCCTATTATAGGAGTGACTCAAGGCCATCAAATCAGCATCCTCTTAGTCTATCCACTCAAACATTAGGTTACTCAAGGGATTTTTTAAGAGTAATCATATCCATTTAAATCTTAGCATCATCCCTGATGGAGGAGTGCCATCCCTTAAAAAATATAGTTTCAATATATGTTGCAATCCCTTCGTGATACATCATGGAATTGAGGTTTTTTTTCAAATATCCAATCCTATGTGTTTTTTATTTAGGATTAGTGGTGGTAAGTGATTCATTCTGATTCAATTTTTTTCATAATGTAATAATTTTGAGATTCCTAATTAGTAATTATTGGTTTAGGGTCCATTATCGATTCCAATGATCTTTTGTTCATCTTTGATTTTGGTTCCCATGTATAGATTTTTATTTCAAGTCATTCAAGGTAGATGGTTTCTTGAATTGATCATTATTTACAAATTTTTTTGTAAATTAATTTTAAATTTATTCTGTAATGGTTGGAATACATGGTTTATGGATTTATTTTGTAAATGTATTCAACCCTTTTGTGTCATAGTGAAGCTGGGTTTAAATAATTATTTTTATGGTTTCAATTATGAATATGTCTTTGAATTATTTATTTATGGTATACTCAATTGTGATCGATGATGTGGAATGGATCCATCCTTGGCAATGAAATCATAACGTATAGACCAGTTTTATTAAGGTAATGTGTGAACCATGTTTCCTAACTTGAGGAAAGGATCCACTCTCAAGAGTAAACTCTTTCACACTAGAATTGTTATCCAAAGGTAATTTACACACCATATGTCATTGTGATCACATAAAAAATACAATGTTTCTCACTAAATTTGAATTGATGTTAACATATGCGAATGTTTTTACATATTAATGGTGTTTGAAATGCATGTATGAAATGTTTATCAAAATTCTTTGAAAATCAAACTTATAGGTATATTTTACAGAAAATGAAAAGGGTTCATTTTTTTGTTTTATATTAAACTATGAAAATTTTATCTCCTAAAATTTTATATTTATTCTATAATAATTGAGATATTGATTAAATTATACTTTTGAAACTGTGGTGGGATCATATTGGGATTGTTTTTCTTACACCCTACACAAACCATTGTGTGTATGTAGATCTTGTTTGGTTTAATGTAGGTAATTAAAAGTATTCATAATGTGGTAGTTATTTATATCATTAATAGAGTTTTAGAGTATATATGTTACATCAGGTCACATGGATTTGGTGGTTTAAAATCATTATGGTTTATATTGGTGTATTTGTTTTAGGCATATGCATTATTTTACTTATGTATCTTTTCTTTTATTGAATTGAATTTTAATAATAACATTATCATTTTTTATGTTTATATATATCATGTTAATTTGTAAAAATAAATCACCAAATATTGTTTTTCAATTCCGAGGTGCTTTGTTCCATCACAGGGAGTATGAGAACACCCTTTAAGCCATCTCAATATTTGTTAGGGTTCCAATCAGTTGCATAACCCTTATTGTTCTATCGTAATCATGGGTGTGCTATTGTAGTTGGTGTGAGGTAGTTACTTTGGCTAAGAATGATAATGTTCATTCACTAGCATAATAGAGGAATGTAGATGGGAAACAAAGAGGACAGTTTCCACATGAGGATTGTGAAGGACCCTTGACCACCCATAGAGTGGCGGTGAATCAGGGTGCCAATATTTTCTCTTCTTTACTTGATCTTGTTCCCATGTTGGTTGGATCTTGTATAAACCTATATGATTGATATGTGCAGTAATTAAAACATTAATATGAAGAAATAATGCACAACATATTTATTTGGCTCAACAAAATGGGCTACGTCCATGGATCATGTGCCGATAGGTTTCCAGTCATACCTAATTCCACAAATATTCAGTAGCTGTGGATTACAAAGGTCAAGTAACAATCACTCTATGCCAGGATCATTTCCTAAAGAATTAGGGTTAACTAAATTATTTCCTTGGATAACATCCATTGATTCCCCCTTGCTCACTGCCTTGGATTATGTCTCACTCAATTTATAGACCTCAAGGTCTCTTCAAAAAATTATCATTAATGTATTTGTCTCTTGTTCATCATGAGATGTTTCTTGCATAGAGGTTCAAAGTTGATGATTTTTTTATGTTAAATATTATTATTTAGTGAAATAACTAAAGTCACTATGGATTATTTATATTCTTGGATAGAATCAAAAGCTCTTATGAGATTATTCAAGCAATGAGGATTAGCTCACTAGGCATCATTAGAATTAATTATCCCTTATTCTTTTCTTGTAAGCATGGGATCATGCTTGTGGAAATTTGGTTGAACTATTCCTCTTCACTTATTAATTATCTTTTCACACTTGAAGCCACATTCTAGGTTCTCCATTTTAAATTCCTTCATGTATACATGTCCATGCAAGAGGTCATGAACTATCCACATTCACTTTCTTATGTGAAAACCCTAGTGGGTGTAAATGTTTATAGAAAAAAATGGTCATTTCTCTTCATTAACTTTCTCTTCCTTCCTTTTCACTAGGTTCAGGTGCCTTAAATTAATGAACATGATTACATACCAGTAGTATGATGTATTCTCAAACATGTAGAAAATGAAATTAACTTATCCTCCTCTCTATGCATGTATACAAAACACCTTGGTGTATCCATGAAAAAATAAACCCTAACTGAATGGATGTAGGCCTTTGGATAGGCCAATCCTTCTTATTCACAAGTGTACACACATTACCTCAGGCCTCTAAAAGTCACCGGGTCCCGGTGACTGCACAGACACCCCGCCTTAACAAGGCCATCGGGTCCTAGTTCACCAGGTACCACCAGTTGCCCCCACAGACATGTGAGGCCCACCCCAGGGTCCACCCACATGCCCGAACGGGCCATCTGACTAATGATGGTCCTCGCATTCCAACACATGTCCTTTTTAGTGTGCTTTGTCCTCACTCACACACACCCTAGGAAACTTCCCAGAAGGTCACCCATCCTGATCACTACTCCAGGCCAAGCACGCTTAACTATGGAGTTCTAATCAGACAGGCTCCCGAAAAGGAAGGTGCACCATGTTGACATGAGTCCTATCATTTAGTCATTTAACCATTTATCATTTGGGGATGTTACAGGGATACACAACACTCTAGAAAAAAATTATGACATTTTAATTCAATTAGAACTTTTTTTGGCCAAATTATCAATCCTGGATGTTGTCAATCATTCAAATAATATCTAGGAATCACTAATCGAGGCACTTTCAAGACCTCCAAAATTTGAAACCATGGATGTTTCTATAGTGGTTTACCATATAGAGAATGATCCTATATAATTCCATGCAGTCATTTCGCTCATGGATCAAGATGTGGAAGATGTTGACCAAGGACACATCTAGACCCTGTACATGTCTATAAATGTTAATGACATTGATATCCAATGAACCTTTATTGATAATGGATCATGGTTCAATATCATTCTCATCCATACATTTCATTGATTGGTTATCACAAAATATGATTTTTCTCATTCCACATAGATTGAGAAAGGTTATTATAAGATGGAAAAAGATCATCTCAGTGAAATTACGCACAGAACTCAATTTGAAGATCTTGTTTTGGACTCATATTTCATGGTTTTCTAGCAGGACACATATTTCAATTTCTTATTGGGAATACCCTTGTTACATCAACAAGTGGTTATCCACTCATCATATCATCAATTAATTATTATTTTTCCAACGGTAAATTTGGAACATTACATGGTGGTAAATACCGATTCAAAACATGTAAATATTATAACATCGATGCCCAGTTTTTTCATTCAATGGAAAAAACAATCCATGGAAATTGATATTACCCTGATCAATGCTCCGAATAGTCTAGAAAAGATCACACCTAACCCCTTCAAGCATCTCATTGTGTATTATGTACTACCCATACTTCAAATTGAAAGAGTAGGCTCAAATCCACAAGGCACTCGATCAGTGACTTCTATAATGAAAATTGTTGGAATTGAATCTAATATCATAGAATAAGTCATTAATTCTCTAAGAAATGTTGAAAAATGGATTAAAGAAACATTATTCCATCTCTAGAACTTTTTCAAGACACTTCTTCAACATTTAGATTAGAATAATTCACCACAAATATGGAAATTGATAGATATATTAATTCTCAATGCATCATTATTCCTTTAAAGAATCAGGAGAATAGTACATCATTAGGTGAATCAGAAATGGTTTAAACTTCTTTAGGTTTTTCAAATACAGACTCCTCCCAAATCATGAAAATCAGGCATCATTGTCTATCATACGAGCTATCATTCAGGAAGAGGTAGAAGAAGTAACACATGTGTTAGAGGAACAAGAGTAAGACCTCAAATATGACCATCTAAAATTTGAGGATGGCATCTCTACCACCAGGGATGAACTCAGAGATATAAATCTGGGTACAGAGGAAGCGCCACAGTTCACCATGATTAGTTCACCCATCACTCATAAAGAACAAGAATTGTATACTTACTTTCTAAAGAAGCATTGGGATGTGATTTCAAGGAATTAAATTGAAATGTCAGGTCTTGAACCTGACGTGTCCACCAATCATCTGGGTTTTCCAGAAGAGCATCGGGTATTTAAGCAGGCAGCAAAAAGAACACACCCAACTCATGCCTCTAAAATTGAGGTTGAAGTCGACAAGAATATAAAAGTTGACTTCATAAGAGATGTGTAATATCCTAAATGGTTGGATAATATTATCCAAATGAAAAATATGAATAATAAAATCATAGTACACATTGCTTTAATGTTCTCAATCGGCACTACCCTAAATAAGACTTACTAGTTCCCAGCAATGTGCTATTAATTGATGAAACACCTGGATATGAAGCTCTATCCATTGTGTATGGTTACTAACTATATAATAAAATCTATATGGCCCCCGAATATGAGGAATATCAATACTTAATTGCTCTTTATTGTGTATTTTCAATCACTTAATGCCCTTTGGTTTGAATAATGCTGGGGAAACATACAAACATTCAATGCATCATATCTTCAATACCTTCTTGGGGAAATTTTTCGAATGAAACAATGAAGAGTTGGTTATCAAATCCAAAAAACATTCTAAACACCTGGATGATCTGGAGACCATATTTAGTAATCTTCAGTATGACAATATGAAAATAATTCCCTTGAAATGTGCTTTTAGGGTTACCTTGGTAAAATTCATCGGCTTGATTATATTCCATCATGGAATAAATTTTGATCCTGAGAAGAAAAAAGAAATACGTGGTATGTCACATTTGTCAAAATGTGAATGAATTAAGAGGAATTCAATGAAACATGGTCTATATTTGGCACATCATCACTAATATAGTCAGGATGTGTTTACCCTTTACTAAGTAAATGAAGAAGGGGTTCACATATCAATGGATTGATGACTTCCAAGAGGAATTTTAAACCATCAAGAAATATCTCTTGACACCAAAAATATTAATTCTTCCTTTTTAGGAATGAAATTCACTCTCTATGTGAGAGATTTAGAGAGATCAATAGGTGACATCCATTCTTAAATGAATGATACTGGGAATGAAAACTATCTTTACTATCTCAGTCAAACAATGTTCTTTGCCAAGAATCAATATTCAGACATTGATAATAGTTGTTTGGTATTAATATTTGTATTTCAGAAGCAGAGGCACTATCTATAGAATCATGACGTCCACTTTGTCTCTCGAAATATCCCGATCAAATTTATCCTCAGTCATCTTATGAAAATAGGACAACTGGCATGGTGATCAGTTTTTCAAGAGTACATTGATATATAGTTTGTGCCTCAGAATGATTTCAAAGGGATAGACTTGGCAAACTTCCCCGAAGAACACTCATCTATTGAAGAATCATCATTAAATAAATAATTACCTAATGATGAAATTTTCCCCATTCAGGATAGTCCCCAAACATGGGAAATATATTTTGATGGTGCTTGAAAAAGTCCCACAGGGAAAAGACTGGAAGACCCTAAACTCAATAAATGTGGATTAGGTATAGCGCTTATTTCACTAAACAAGACAATATATCTATATTCCTTCCTATTATTAAAAGCTGTTACTAACAATAATGCAGAATATCAAGATCTCATTGCAGGCCTGGAATTGGCACACAAAGTAATAGTGAATCACCTGGAGGTAAAGGGTGATTCATTATTGGTAATTGAACAAATCAATGGTGATTATAATATCAAAAAAGAAGATCTAACTCCCCTATTTGATTGTGTATGAGGTTTCATGGAAGAATTCCCCTTAGAACCAAAATTTTATTATGTTCCACAGTAAAAAATTCCCAAGCTGATTTATTGGCTAATGCATCTATAGCCCCGATGGATCCAAATCATGATGACACAATCATCAGTATTTTCCATGATCGCGTGGTTTCACATTTTTTTAAAAATCAGAACAAATGAAATAAATGAAACTGTTTCTATTTTTGAACCATATGGTCATACCACTAGATAGATGACACCTATCTTGGAATATCTACAAAATATAATACTTCTACTAGATAGAGTTTTCAAAGAACAAGTCTGGTGATGAGTAGTAAATTTTACTATTTTTGATAGCTCAAATCACCATAAGATCCTCTAAAAATTTGTCTTTGATGGAATCATACTAAGATGAATTGATGGAGATTTGATTATAGTTTTTATGAATGAAGTAAATGTAGGAGCCTATGGTTCCCACCATTCTGGGAATAATATTTTTGATCTAATTTGCATGCTTGGAGACTTCTGGCTTTCAATGATGTTGGATTTCAAGTATTTCACTAAGAAGTTTCATCCCTTCTAGGTGCAGTCCTATGTCGTTCATCAACCCTCAGAGTTACTTTATTCATCTAAATACTCCTAGCCATTTTCTACATAGAGAATGGATGTAGTGGGACCTTATTCCCCATCTACGGCTAATAAGATCAAGTACATCCTTACTACAACTGATTTCTTCTCCAAATTGGATGAAGAGATACCTCCCAATGAAATTGGGGCCTAAATCAATTATATCTTTTTCAAAGAAAACATCTTTACCGGATTTTCTTTCCATCATAGCATATTGACCGACAACAACACCAATTTCTATTTTGCCGAAATAAAGAAGCTATATCAGGAGAACAATTTCAAATACAAACTTTCATCCCAATATCATGCAGTAGACAATGAATAGATATAGACTTACAACAAGAAAATAACAATAATACTATAAAAGATGGAGGATAAAGACAAAAATTCATGACCTGAAACACTTTTACATTCTTAATGGGATTATCAGACTACTACCCATACTGGAACACAGTCAACTCTCTATTCAATGGTACTTGGAATATTAGCATTTTTGACCATTGAAATTCAATTTCATTCACACAGAGTTGATATTTGAGATCATTTATCTACACATGAATTATCTCAGAAGAGATTGGATGAGTTGGAATGACTAGACAAAAAGAGAATGCAAACCATACGTCACCTGGATGTCTATCAACACATAATAGTAGTATCTTTCAACAAGAAAGTTCTCCTGTGTTAATTAATTCAAGGAGAATTGGTATTTTTCATCATAACTCCAACGATACCAGGAATGAAGCCTCTAATTCATGATCTAAAGTTGTAAGGATCATACACTATACATAAATTCCACTCCAATAGAGATTATACCTTAATCTCAACTGATGGAGAACTCATTACAACTCTAAAAATTTCATGGATACTAATGAAATACTTAGTATTATCATACAATGTTTGTACTTGTTCTGTTACGATAATTTGTGTTACAATACATATCCCAGTTGCATGAAATTAAACTGCATACCAACTACATCCATGCTACATGACCTTAAAATGTGAAACATCTAAATCCATGCCACATGTCATTAAACTGCATGGCATCATTTTTTCTCGTAATGATGTTACAATGTAATATTGACATCTCATTCATTTGGAACTATGAAATACCCCTTAATATCCCAAATTGATGTTCTTCTTGGCCCTTTAAAAATCACTATCCTCAATGTATAAGCATTACTCATATCATTTTTACTCTCTAGGGACACCAGAACCCCTTTTCTCCCTATGTTTGAATCAAATTTACAAAGGGACCCCTTTTTAAGAACTGAATATAGAATTATTCTCATTCCAACAAGATATATAGAGCCACCAAGATCTCTAATCTTAGGCCCATCCATGATAAAAAAAATTCCATCATTCCATGTTCATATGAAATAGATCTGTATAGGGTGCACCATATTTAATATTAGTGTCTGTGTTGAGTATCAATATATATTAGATATATAAAGAAACCCCCAATCTCTATATCCGGGACTATCCACAATGATAAAGAAATTTATTCTCCCATTTTCTTGTATTTGAGTTAAACCTATACGGAGAACTCCTCCAGAATATGCGGTTTGATTCTCATACAATCATGTTCCTTGAAATTAAACCATATTATATAATGTATTAAAAGACGATATCTCTCACAAAAAACTCAGTAGGTGTGGGGAGTAATTTTCTTCAAGAAGTACATATGTCTTGATTCACGTTTTAATGTGATTATTAGTGACACTAAGATCTCAAATCATGGGCCCAGCCACGAAAAAAATAAATCCCATTTTTTCCTATGTGTATGAGTTAGATCTACATATAGAATATCCTTATATGAACAATGTGTGGATTAATTATTTCTCTTGCAAGATACATAGTGATGCCTAGATCCAATATCCTGGTCTAGCCATCATTCAATAAAACTCGCTTCCTCACATTAAAACATAGTTGGTAAGTGGAAACATTCAAAAATTATGTGTGGCTTGATTCTTGCATCAAGAAGATACATATTGATGTCCAGATCCTACAACTTGTCTCATCCAATTTATAATTATCATACCCTTATCCTTCACTTGTAATACCTTTTTGTTTAATAAGATAGCATTCACCACTCCTTGTCTCTCACACCGAGCACTACTCACATGAGATTAAGAATATGGTAAAGATCTTATCTCTATAAAGAAGGTATCCGAAATCTTATTTGGGGTTAATAGGGGTCTTGTATATAATGTAACACCCTAATATATTATGAGATAGATTCTTTTAAATTTTTTTATGTCTTGTGTTGTACACTATTCCAATATTAGCATGAGCTATACGCAACACCGTATTAGCTTGCATTATACACCATACTATTCTTGGCATTTGTTGCACACAATTTCATGTTCTTTTGATAGAATTCATTTCGCATAACACTGATTATAGATTTTTCTCAATGTATAAATAAACTATGTATGGATTTTGTTATACACAACACCAATGGAAGCTTGCACTACATGAAACACGTAATCTTCTTCCGTTACTTGTAAGAATGACCTTCATCAAAAGCTTGCGTGGTACGCAATACCGAGTTTCACTAAACAATGATATATTATTAAAATATTATATATACTAGCCCTTATGAATATTACTAACCAAATTTTTAATTTTATATAACATTATCATTCATTTTACAAATGATATGAGAACAAAATCAATTTTTCGGATAAATGAAGTATTTTTCAAAAATGCAGTTTTACAAGATTTTGATAGAGAACCCATTTTAAATCTAGTGTTTGACACTTTTAGAAGTTAAATTTTTCAATAAAGTGTCTTATTTGGAATCAGGGTATAAAAATTTTCTTTGGATACATTTTTTATATTTTTCTGGTAACATTCATATTTTGATTAATTTTAAAAATACAGTAAATGTTTTATTAAAAACATGTTTTCATTGGGATAATTTATATTGTAAAATTATATTATTTAATGGTTTAAAAGTATAAATAGAATATAATTTTACCATTTAATATAGTTTATGTCATTATCATTAATTTTACTTTAAATTCATAGGTGAAAACATTTCTATCTTTTTCAATGTTTAATCTTTTAAAACCCATTTTTTCAAGAATGAGATTAATTTAAAATTTATGAATGAAACTTCAATTTTTTGAATTTGAAAAATTTGATTCCGTATTTATAATCATAAGTTTCATATTGTTTAAATAAGTACTTCTTATTTATGTAAATTATGAATAGTAACTTCACTAATTACTTTATTCACCATGGTTAATGGGTAAATCAGGTAAATAAGGGTAAAAAATAATATTATAATAATATTAAATTACCCTAAGAAATGCCCTAATCCTATTGGATGAGATATTTATAACGATGGGAATACTAATGTCAATTTTGGGATCCCATGGATTCTCATCGATATGATAATGAAATTTTATAATAATTAATTTAATGGAATGATAATTATAACTTAAACATATATCTTTTACTAAATCGATATTAATATAGGGTTATAAAACAGATATCTATGAATATAATCATTCATTAGAAATATAAAGAGATTTCATACATCATTGTATTTTATTTATAATTTTTAGAGATTATATAAATAGTTTATTTTATGATACAAATATAATGTAGTGTTTACCTCCTTAATGAAATATTCAAATAAATGCACTTATAAATATTAAAACAAATATAATTTGTTTATTTTGATGTCATCCCTGATTTTTATGGATGAAATTGGCATATTATAATTGATTTAATGCATTATTTTTAAAGTAATAATGTATTTATGAATTTTTAAAAAGTCAAGTATGAATAGTGCCCAAAATTGACACAATTCATAACATAAAACAAAAAATATTTTATTAAATGATATTAAATTAATAAAAATATAATATTAAAAAAAATATTTCATATAATACAAGAAATGTCATTAATAATTTTTTGTGTCATTTTACATGATATGGTATTTACATTTACCAACAATTTGTAAATAACATGACATCATAGTAAGATTAAAAAGTGTAAAATAAGGGTAAAACCAAAAAGATAAGGATAAAAAAATTAAAAACATATCAAAAAATTATTTTATGATGGGTATAAGAAACCAAAGCATCTTATATTCAAATTAAATAAGTTTTCGACATTTTTCGGTTGAAATAAAATTTATAATAAATGAATATTTTTTAGAGTTTTCTAAAGTGACCCTCTCCTCTCTTATAAAAGGGAACCTCCTCCCTCTGCTCTTAACTCCATTTAAAGCCTTAAGGCATGGATAAACCACACCCATTACACTTCTCAACTTACATATTTACATTATGTAGGTTCTGGTCTTCTCAAAAGACTAACTCTAGTTCCCTATGTGGAAATTCAATGGAGGCACGTCGAGGAAGAGGTAATTTCATCTACTGATTTTTTCAAGTTTCTACTTCCGATTATTAATTTATTTAATTATAAAATAATAACATCCATATAAATAACATACAAAATGTTATTATATATAGGAAACAACCCTATTTCAACTTCTACCCATCCTACAAAAAAATGAAATCACAGCGCGTACGTACATACGACTTACCCTCTCCATGCTGTGGTGTAATCTGTTTTTCACCACCACCTTATATGGATGGGTATAATGGTGTAAATAATACCTATATATGAATAATATAACATTATTCTAATTCTTAGATACTATAAGCCATCCACATCAATGCCATTCCAAAATTATGTGAACGATGTCGTCGCTTGTGCGTACGTACGACTTACCGTCTCCACAGTGCGATGGGATTCGTTCTACATGATCGTCATTAAAGCTTGATTATATAAATGAATTGAATGAATATATATGATATATATTATAATAATACCATGCTTTAAATTATATAACTATAACCTAAAAAGTGGAACAAAAACCTATCTGAAAAAATATATGTATGAACATAAAGCAGTTAATACCCGAATAATGAGTGACAATGTACTGTTACAAACAAATGGATGAAAATATGATAAAAATGTTTCCATAAAAATAATTATGATTATAGAATAAATATATAACATTATTTAAATCATTATACATGAGGTTTAGAAATATAAGATGCATATCAAACCTAAGTTAAGGGATAATTTTCAAATATCAATTTTATCTGAGATTGTTTATACATAAGTATTCTCCAGGGACACATTTATCATCCATGTACATGTTTTATAAAATGGTTTTCATAAATTTTTTATTATTCTTTAATGTATTTTTAAAGTTATTTTTACCCATTTTTTACTTTTATTATATGGTATGGAAGGAATATTTATTTTATTTACAATACGAGGTACTTTCGGACATATTCGGTAAATGTACGAGAATAATGTTTTTTTAACTTATACAACATGAATTGATTTTTACATGTTCATAAAGAATAATTTCTGTGAGTCTTCCTTTAAAAGTTTTCAATTTTATTTTCAATTCACTTATTTTTTTTAAATTTAATGTAATTTTGAGAAAAGAAAATGTTTTTTAAGAAGAAATGTTATTTTCTTCAACAACTATGTTAAGTGTTTCATCAAAATTATTTTCAATATAATATAAAGCTTTTAAATAGGGTTATATTTCTATCCCTATTATTACTATGATTTTACTATGTTAAATATAGAATGATATTTTATATTTATTTTTTTATGATGGAATGATATTTAAGAAACCCATTTAATTTCTTGGGTTATGTTATGATGAATGATTTATGTTTTGTGGAACATGTAAGAATGATTTTATTATGAGATTGGTGGGACCTATATCTCCCTATAATACATTGGATAGTGATTTATATCTCATGAGACATACATGACTAGAACAAGAAGGTAAATACAGTTCGATAATACATGATTGGAACGATAAGTAAACCTGGTTCAGTAATGGACTTTGTTCACTATGATAGTCTTGGAAACAATGCCATGTCTATAATGGAAATAATATAATTGGAATAATGGTTTTACACAATTCTATGTTTATTTCCAATTCTATTTTATCCTGATTAATGTTCTTTTATGATCTATTCCTTGCATACTTCCAAGATTTATTTCGTGACTCAATATTTTGATAATTAAACTTTATATTCATGTTTTTACCTTCAAAAGTGTACGTTTTGTTTTATTTTAACCATGATTTCCCTTATTATGAACATGAGATCACCGTTTTCTATGTTTTATTGTCCCCAGTATATAATGACAGGTTTTAGGTAGGAAACAAATGGGAAGATCTTTATTGGAGATGTGGAAGATCTTTCACCATGATTAGATGATTATGTTCTGAGTATTCAAAGACACTAAACTAATACGGTATTTAGTCATCTATTTTTTTTATATATTAAGTATTTATAAAAAGTAATGTAACATACATCTACATCAAGCATGGGTCTCTACAGTTGGTATTAGAATGAAGGCTTAGTCAACCTTTAGAAACTACTATACGAAAACATTAGTGAGATCCCTAGATATATTTCTAAGGTATGTTTAGGGATTTCCATATGTTTAATTATAATTATTGGCAACAATCCTAAAATTATTGTAACGATCGGGATAACCCTAGAATTAAACTAAAAAATTTAGATATTAAAGCTACTCCCCCTTAACTATGTTGTTTTCCTAGTATGGTGTTTTCCCCTAACACTATATTTTTTTGTGTTTTAGACGATAGATGGAACCTGAATTAACCATGTTAATCATCAATTCACTAGGAAATGAAATTATTTTCCTCCTTATCAACTAAATGTTATAGGAGATGGAATAAAAAATTTTATTTTTAGACTTACAGAAGCTATGAATCATTCTAGACTCCAAAATGAACAGAGACAGTAACAACATTATATTGGGTCCTTCATAAGGCAACATCCACCTTCTTTCAGTGGGTTTTCTAATCCACTGGTGACTAAACATTAGATCAGTACCATTGAAATGATATTTTCCGTCCTTTACTATTTGGAGCATGGAAATTCCATTTTGGCTATATATCATTTAGAAGGTGAAACAGACCAATGGTGGACTCGAATTATGAATACAATGTAGCAAGATAAAATTGAATCCCTAGAATGGGTTGAGTTCAAGAACATATTTTTCAATAAGTACGTACATACTATTATTTGAACAAATATGTATAAGGAGTCCATTGAGATTAATAAAATTGATGATGAATCTGTTGGTACATTTGAGGCAACTTTTACAAGACTTGCAATGTACGCTTCTGGCGTTATCATACAACCTGAACGTATAACTGATCGATTCTTTAGAGGCCTAAAACCATGTATTTGAAGGGAATTAACTATAAGAGACTTTAGTAGATATAGAGATATTGTGCATTGTGCTATCATGGTGTAACTAGAAGTTGGTGTTACATATCCATCTCATGGTCTTGACAAGAAATGAAATATGAAGTTCACGGGAAAATCTCAAAACAATGGTGAAAAGAAGATAACTGTTTATTTATGCTGATTGTTTGGAATGAATCATAGTGTATATTGTCTTAAAGAGACTATGAAATGTTTCATGTGTGTAAAATAAGGTCATCTAGAATTTGAGTGACGAGGTAATGGGATAAAGGTTTCTAATGATATGAATGGAGAAAAGACTAAAAAGAGTGTGCCACCAACACTTCAATGTTATATGAGCAAGTAAGTATGGAATTTTTCTTTCCAATGCCCTAATCAAAGGGTTAATGATGATCGACATCAACAACCTCGTAAGGCAATATACAAAGGGAAGTTACATGTGATCACTATTGATGATGTTGAGTATGACAATGAAGTTGTGGAATTATTAAGTGTTTATGTTATGGTATTTCAAAATATTGTTGTGGAATATCACTTATATTATTATGGAATAAGTTAATATCAATGTATTGGTCTATTATGGTTTTCCATTATTATATGGTACCAGTAACCATGAAAAGTCATTGAAATATTTTTTTAAAAGTAGATGATATCCACATAAAGTAGGGATAAGTAGATAATGCTAAATTTAATAGTATTAATGAGCTCATGACTGATAAAAGGACAATGTGATATCATGGTTTGAATATATATAATTTTTCTATATTTCTTGTGTAAAAAGAATTTTCAATATCATATTTTTATAGAATTCTTGTTTTCACTACGGTTCTATGGTAATTCATGTTATGATGATATTTTAAGACATTACATGTTTAAGGTATTGAGATGTTTGGAATGTGACAACTGAGAACTTCAAAATGAGGTATGTGAGAAAAATGTTAAGTTGATTTAGTTCACCTGCTTATAAAGTTTTATATTTTCAGTTTTTTAGAAGGATTACAATGTTATCCGTTTATGGATAGTATAATTTATATTCTTGGTAAAGTTTGTTAGATTAATATATTACCTCACTATAGGTAGCCTTATACATATTTAATAATATGTTTTAACCTTTTTGTTGAGACATATGGAAGCAACAATCATTCTTTTGTATGTCCTTCTAAAACTTCAAGAATGAAAAAGTCAATTTCATTTCTTTAAATAAGAAATGAAGTGGAAATTTTTCAGGGAACGACCAACGATGATATTAAACCGAAATAAAGCAAGTATTTCTCCTAATGAAAAAATTATTCATCTTTAGGGAAGTGATCATGAAAATAAAAAATGATATCCTAGTACCCTCTTATCCAACGAATCTGATGATCCCTTAAATCATCACAGATTTATGGCTTTCTGGTAGTTAACTTTTTCGAAACCTTATTCTCAACCAATATCCATCAGAACATGATGGTTATATATCTCTTCAATATCCATTTTTTCACTTACCAACTTTGTTCTCCTATGTGGAAACCCAGTGATGAGTTAATTTGGGTAACCATTAATTTTCTAATGATGTATTAGTATTCCCTTTTTATGTTGTAGGTTTCCATGAAAGAAACATTCATGTAGAAAACAATTTATAACCCCAAAATATTTTCAGGGATAAATTCATTTTAAGGGGGTAGAATATTACACCCCAATGTTTTTTGACATAGTTTGTTTAATTTCGTTTATGTCTTGTGTTGTAGAATAAACCAAGATTATCCATCACTATATGAAACACCGTATTAGCTTGAAGTATACACACCACTATTCTTGATTTGTGTTGCACAAAATTTCATTTTTTGATACAATTCATCTCACACAATATTGAAAATAGATTTTATTTAGTGTATAAATTATCTATGTTTAGATAATGTTATATTTTATAACATTTGAAGTTGGCCTTACATGCAACACTTACTTACCTTGCATTACACGCAAGAGCGGCCTGCCTCGATAGCTTGTTTTGTGTGCAATACCGAGTTTCCCTAAACAATGTTATATATTTTCCATTTAATATAATTTATGTCATTATCATCAGTTTAAAATTGACTTAATAGGTAATAATATTTCAATATTTTGCAATGTTTTTACTTTTATAACATGTTTTCTCAACAATGGGATTAATTTTAAATTAATTTCTGACACTTATATGTTTTGAATTTTTAAAAAGGGAATAAATATTTATAATAATAAGGTTCATATTTTGTAAATAGGTATTTTTTATTTTTGGACATTATGAATAGTAACTTTTGTAATTACATTATTAACCACGGTTAAAGGTTAAATCTATGAAATAAGGATAGAAAAATAATATTATAATAATATTAAACTACCCTAACACATACCCTAATCCTAATATATGATATATTTTCGACCATGTAAATCCTTGGGTCAATTTTGAGAGTTCAGGGATTAACATGGATGTGAAAATGGAATTTTATAATAATTAATTTGATGTAATGATAATTATAACCCAAATATATATTTTTTATAAATCGATTTTAATAAAGGGATATAAAACTGATATCTAATCTTATAAATAGTCATTAGAAATATAAAATTATTTCCATCAACATGGTATTTTATTTATAATTTTTAGATATTATTAAAATAGTTTTATTTATGACACAAATATGAGGTAGTGATTACCTCATTAGTGAAATATTCAAATAAACAAATTTATAAATTTTAAAACAAAAATTATTTGGTTAGTTTTATGTCATCCACGAATTTTATGAATTACATTGGCATATTATCTTTTAGTTAATTCATTTATTTAGAAGTAATACTGATATTATGAATTTTTAAAAAGTCAGGTATGAATAGTGTCCAAAATTGGCACAATTCATAACTTAAAACATAAAATAGTTTATTAAATGATATTAAATTCATAAAAATATAATATTTTGCCAAATGTTTAATATGAGTCCAAATATTTCATAAATATTTTTTTTGTGTCATTTTAAATTATATGGTAATTACAGCAGCCCACAATATGTAAATAATATGATATAACGGTAAGATTAAAAAAGGTTATATAAGGGAAAAACCAAAAAGAAAAAGTTTAAAAAAATATTCAAAACTGGTCAAAAAATAATTGTATTATTGGTATTCAAAACAAAATCATATTATATTATAATTAAATATTTTTTTGGACAATATTCAGTTCAAATATAATTTATAATATATTAATATTTTTGACAGTTTTATAAAGTGCCCCTCTCCTCTCTTATAAAAGGGAACCTCCTCCCTCTACACTTCACCCCATTTTGAGACTTCATGCTCGTCCAAAACATATACATTTCTCTTTTCAACTTCCCTAGTAACATCATAGAGATTCTGGTCTTCTCAAAAGACCAGCTCTAGTTCCCTATGTGAAATTTCAGTGGAGTCACGTCGAGGAAGAGATAATCTCTTCTATAGATTTTTTCAAGTTTCTTTCTTCTTATACTTCCTCTTATTTAGTTGTTTCATTATAAAATAATAACATAAGTATAAATAATATAATGATATGTCATTTTAACTATGAAACAACCCTATTTAACCTTCTATCCATCCTACATGAAAAATGAAATCACTACGCGTGCGTACATACGACATACAGTCTCCACGCTATAGTGTAATCTATTTTTCATCACCAACATAATTGGATAAGTATAATGTTGTAAATAATACCTATATATGTGTAATATAACATTATAATAATTCTGAGAAACTATACACCATCCACTTCAAATCCATTCAATAATTATGGGAATGATATCGTCGCTCATGCAAACGTACGGCTTACCATCTCCATAGTGCAATGTGATTTATTCAACATGATCATCATTAAACCATGATTATATAATTTAATTTAATGAATAAATATGATATATATATTATAATAATAACTTTATGTAAAAGATATACCTATAAACGAAAAGGGGGAACAAAAACTTATCTGGAAAAACATACATAAGAACATAATGTAGTTTATACCTAAAAAATGAGTAACAATGTAATGTTACAATCAAATGGATGAAAATATGTATATAAATGTTTTCATATAAATGATTATGAATCAGGAATAAATTTGAAACATTATTTAAATCATTATAACGGAGGTTCAGATACATGCAAAGCATATCAGACCTCTGCTAAGGGATAATTTTGCAATCTCATTTTGGTCTGAGATCGTTTATATATAAGTATTTTTTGGGGATATATTTATCATCCATGTCCTTGTTTAATAAAAAAAATAAAAAATTGTTTACTATTTTTCTATGTATTGTTTAATTCATTTTTACCCTTTTTGACTTTTACTACATGGTATGGAAGGAATTTTTTTTTGTTTACTATATGAGGTACTTTTTGACTTCTCTGGTAAAATAACGAGGAGAATGTTTTTTAACTTATACGGCAGGAACATATTTTTATTCTTTCATAAAGAGTTATTTCCATCAGTATTACTTTATATGTTTTCATGTTTATTTTAATTTAACTTATTTTTTTAAAAAAATACATGAGAAAAGAATTTTTTTTGAAGAATAAAGGATATTTTCCTCAATAACTAAATTCAAGTGTTTCATCAAAATTATTTTCCATCTTAGATGAAGCTTTTAAATTGGGTTACATTTCTATCCCTATTATTACTAGGACTTTATTATGTTAATTATGGAATGCGTTTTATATGGATTATGTTATGATAGAATGATATTTTAGAATCCCATTTAATTTCATGGTTTATATTATAAGGAATGATTTATGTTTTGTGGAACATGTAAAACTGATTTCATTTTGAGATGGGTGGGACCTATATCTCCCTCCTGTGCATTGGTTACAGATTTATATATCATGATATAGACATGACTGGAATGGCTTGTAAATATAGTTCATTAATACAAGGATGTAACGTCAATTAAACCAGGATTATTAATTGACATTGTCCACTATGATATTCTTGGAAACAACTCTTTGGCTAAAATGGAAATAATATTAGGTGATTAACGGTTTTCCACAATTCCATGTTTTATTCCCATGTTATTTTATCAGGATTAATGTTCCTTTATGATCTATTCCTTACCTACTTGTAGTATTTAATCCATGACTCAATTTTTTGATGTTTAAACAACATGTTCATGTTTTGACATTCATATTTGTATGGTTTGTTTTATTTTCTCTATGTTTACACCTACAGAGGATTTGAGATCACCTTTATTTATGTTTTATTATCCCTAGAATAATAAGATACGTTTTAGGTAGAAAAAAAATGGGATTATCTTTATTGGAGATGTTGAAGATCTTCACCATGATTAGAATATTATGTTCCATGATTCCAAAGAAAGTAAACTAATATGGTCTTTGGGCTTCTGGTTTTGTTATATATTAAGTATTCCATAAAATTAATGTATTGTCCATGTACGTTAGGCTTGGGTCTCTGTATATAAATCCTTAAAAGAAACAAAATAATTCATTATTTCATTATGATAAATTGCATGATCTTTTAAGAAAACCAGGTGTGATTCAATTTTTGTTTTCATATGATATGTAGTCATATCACATCAGTTCACCTTCATCCATACAGCATGATGTTAAACTACATGTAAGTACAAGAACTACGTGTGGTGTGATTCTCGTCTATATTACATATGTATTGACATCCAAACCTTCAATATTTGACCGAGCCACAACATCGATCAATTAATTATTTTTTCGTCCCTTTATGAATCAGATTTACCTAATATGATCAATATGAGTTATCATCTTATGTATTCACCTATATTTACGAAACCACATTGTCCCACACTCTTTAATTCGATTTTGGTGAGGGAAACATTATTAAAAAACTATGTGTGGATTGATTCATTACCTAGAATGATATGTAGTGATGCCTAGGTATTTTCCCCTAGCCCTGTTGTAATATTACATTTCACTTTAGAATAACTTAATGTCCTCTCTACATGATAGTAATCTAGATGGACCTACAAGAACTATGTAGGGTTTGATTCTTATCCCATTGAGATACACAGTGAAACTAGGACTTTGATCATAGTCCCAACCATGGGATAGAAGAAACATTCCCCCTTTCCTGCATACAATTAACAATCTATACAGGATTTATAATTTTTTGGTTCTCTCCATAGAGAGCCGAACAAAGAAATGCAAAAATTTCCCCAATATACATATGAGTCAGATCTATGTATGGGACTCCAAAACTATGTATAATATTGTTTGAAAAGCTTCCCTTGCGAATTTGACATTACTCCTTTACCATTTCTTACTCCAAATCGTGGATAATTTCATATTATCATAATCATTGTTTGGTTTATGGTAACCAAATTTATCATACTTGAGATTTATTTTTACTAACTATGCAGTATATTCCACCAGTAGCCCTGAATAAATGTTTCCTACATAATGGCCTAGTCAGTCAAAGGATGTCACTATTTGAATATGTAGCAAATTCTCAAGTTTTCCTAACATAATACATCCCCAATAATGGGTTTGTCAACTAGTGGTAACTTAGTTCTTAGGAGAAGTTTCTTATATACCATTAAACATTGATGAAGGTAAACATGAACCTGTAATTTAAAGCAGTCATCCTTTATATATTTGTCCTATATCCATTCTCCTCAACTGAATGTTTCTAAGTCTATTGTTTAATATTTTCCCATTTATAAATGTTCAAAGTATATTGAATTATTCTTGGATCATTTGACCACATATCATCTATTATATTCGTAATATTTTGGTCCTAGTAATATAAGCTAAAACTAAGGACACCATTCTTCCTACGTTTGGGTTAGAACTTTATAGAAATCTTATTCCTCTGATTCTTTGGATATCATGACTGGAAATATTCTTTCTCTATTTTGGTATATTTCTCAATAAACCAAACTATGTACATGGGAAAATATAAATCTCCCTAAAATTTCATTGAATTTTAGAAAATATTTCAAATTCATTTGATTTTTTTTCATAACTATGCAATACGTGCGCCCTATGGCCTTGAATAAAATATTCCTACATAAATGGGATGATAGTAAAAGGATAAAAATATTTGGCTATGTATCATATGCCCCAGTTGGACTTACATAATATAGACGTCATAATGGGCTTGTCTTGATGTGGTAACATTTTTCTTGGAAGAGTCCTCTTTTAATGAAAATAGCCATTTTCCCATGTCATTCATCAGATCTGTAAATTACCATATCACAGTATACAATTATTACATTCCATACCTAAATATGGTACCATGTTTCAAAATAAATTACCATGAAATTAGATTTTCATAAAACATTTTTCAAAGCTCAAGACCTTAAATTAAATCCCCCTAATTTCTTTATTTTATAACATTAAACCGCATAGTATAATTTCCTTACAACATGACTATAAGCTACAGAACATGATATCAGAAATTACCTTTTCTAAAGAAATTTAACTGTTGTTCACAAATCAAATTCATTTAAGAGTGGTTTCCCCATTCATGAAGTATGTCGAAATAGATGTACCTTCAATATAAGCAAACACCCCTTTGGAAAACCACCCACTTTGGTCTCAAGACATCCAAATCATACCCCCCATTTTTATATCAACAATAGAATGTCATAATTATTTAGAGATCATTTACCTCACTATGAAGTACATCCCCCAGTGGCCTTGCATAAAATTATCCTACATAACGATAATGTTAGTAAAAGGATTCAACTTTTTGGATATGCACAACATTCCCCAATTGGACCTGCATAATACAACCCTCATTGTAGGTTTGGAAAGTAGTGGTAACATCAGTTTTGTAAGAGACCTCCTATATTTTTATACTTCATGTATTAGATTTGCTGGCCAAAACAATAATAACTCAAGATCACTTTTGGAAGCATCTAAAGAATATTGTATAATTCCTAGAAACTAATCCTTATATGGGTTCAAATTTAAAAATTTATGTTCCAATATATTCAACATCAAACACTAGACTTATTTTTTGGACATGCATGACATTAAAATGCCTATAAAAATAGAGATACATGTAACACACAAGACTGAAAACCTGCAAATGGAATTCTGGAAAAATGCCGAGTCTTAGCTAACTAGATCTATAATTTGTATGATATATGATATATCAATGAATTATAAAATAAAAGGCACTGATATTATTATGTTGGAAACCCAAAAGGGAAACTAATCAATATCCATGTCCCACCCATTATGTCTCCACCATGTTGAGTTTAAAACAAATTACTGTGATGACAAAAAAGACACAATTCTTTTAGGTTTTTCCATATAACCCTAGAAATAGTAATACTATTCTCTCTAAGCCCCATGTCATAGAGATAAAATTAGAGAATCTTCCAAACATGATGTAGCTACAAAACACATCAAATAATGGTGGATTGAATCTATGTTCCCGACTTCTTCCTTATAACCGGACTCTTTTTCATTCCAAACAAACCTAATTATAGTGGGGGTGATTTTTTAGACATCATAAAATGTGTTCCATGAACTTTTCCTCATATTTGAATATTGAAAACTAACATATAAAATAGATTCTATGTTTGATTAGACATACTTCTTAATTGTGGAATAAATAGAATATTGGATTTCTATGTGCCATGAACGAAAACATCATGGACCATGATTGAAATGTTTGTGGTGAGACACTCCATTTTTCATAGGGGTTAGTGTTGGTAGAAAAGACACTGACCCAATTGGTTGGGACTGCATCCCTGCACAGATCTAGATGAGGGGTGCGTGGTACATCCCCCATATTATGAAGAAGTCATTTTTCTATGGTAGATCAATCATTTGTTACTATGAGGAAGAGCTCTGTGGCACATATACGTTTCACAGTCCGGAAGGCGCAGCCCCCTACATAGCACAGCTACGCCAAGGACCTATTTTGGAGACCTATGCATCTCTATTATTTCAACACCCCTGTATGGGAGAGCTAAGCTGAGGAGATACATGATCGACCTATGCTAAAAAACACCATTCGACCACCCCCCTCCTTTCCTATAAATAGGACTGTTGGGCATGCTGTTTTGAAAACTAAAATATCCAAGGAACCACTAGAGAATTTGTTTCATAGATACTTCAACCTGGTCCCCTAATTTTTCCCACATAGCTCTCTAAAACACGAGAGAAGGAATAAATAAATGGGATAATCAAGATTGATGTCCTTTCAGAGATTTAAATAAAAAACATATGATTAAGGAACCTTATTATATCAATAAGAATCCACCTATGCAAGGCCCATTCCTTAAAGAGGGGCCTATGAGGGGAATTTTCAATGAAACCTATGGAGATTCAGGGTGCTTAGATCAAAACCATGCCGCATGTTTTGTATTCCTAGGAGTCTATTTCAACCTGTATAGGATCATTTTCCATGTTTTTAAGAACATTTTTAGTTCCCCCTAGGAACTACTCGGCATACCTAAATGGAATACATATATGGAAGAGCTACGCCAAGGACCCACACAAACCATCATTCAATCCCACTTCTAAGCCACTCATTTAATGGAATATCTTTCCTAGTTTTACTTTTCTAAAACTGACCAAGTAGAAACCTTCACAAAAACCTCTTGGCTTACCAATACATTGGGAAAGTCACATCAGTGTTTCACTCAATTGGATTTGTATATCCACAGTCAAAGGTTTCCCAAATTTGTTTTATAATAGAGTGTTGATATTTGGGGTGTATCTAGGTTTCTATATTTGCATTCACATGGATTCTCACCCCAATGAAATTTTTAAGGAGTTCTTAGTTTGGAGGATAAGGGTTTCGGCAATGCCCATTCTTTACTACCTATAAAACCGAGAACCTCATGTCCTTGTTAATAAAGGTACGATTCACACCTACATTTTCTTTGGACAAAAGAGAAATTTACTTCCCCTACGAGATTCAATTTTAATGTAGAAATCATACCATAATCCCATAGTTTTTAGGCCAAACCCAATGACCTTTAATATTATCCCATTGAATGGTTTTTTCCTACACACCCTCATCCACTATCTACTCATCCTCTTCCATCATATGCCTAACCTCATCCATAAGTTGAAAAAGTAAACTGTGTTCCTTTGTTGATTCTTTCACATCCTCTTGTTTCCCACACTGAGATTGACTAACGTGGGCTTAAAGGGGTGTGATGATTAGAACAATGTAACAATACACCAAAAATATTGAACAATGAGAACCCAGTTTCCTATTTTAACTAGGATATATAGGAAGCCCACTTAGGGCCCGATCTCAAAGGATGTCTTCCTTAGATGTTAGTTCCAATCAAAACCCCCAATTCATTCAGACCTCCTCCTAGGTGTAATCCCCAAACAAAATGAACTATGAAAACACTGATTTCCACCATAACTATGATATGTAAGAAGCCATATTATGTCCTGATCTCAAAATCAAATCATCCATACAATGAGAAAAAATTAATAATTCCTTAAATTCATCCATCCACCTCAGGAGGAATCCCTATTTCAAGCCACTCAAATCTCTAGGAGTGAGAACACTCCTCATGAACCCTATAACTACTGGGTGCCCTCTTTAAGTGTAAGATACAACTGAAGATCCCATTTTTGATGAGTTAATACATTAATCATGATACAATTTAATGATAATTATTCCCAGGTATAATCCCTAACTATTTTCTCTCAATGGACCACACTCTCCTCTGAGATTTACCGAAAGACATGGGATTTGATTCTCATCTAAATAGGATATGTAGGAAGTGTCCCTGAGGTTCAAACCCAACACACCAATATCAACCTTTATTCATAGTCTATATTCCCAATAGGGTCTAATTCAACATAAAAATTCATATCCCTTTCAGGTTCCTTGGGTTGCATCAACATATATCCTAAATCAATACCTTGATTGGGAACTTGTTGCCTAAATTTCTGTATAAGAGGATGTTAAACTATATGGTTTGGACCTTATCACATGGAATTGATAAGTATGATGTGTCTTATTATGAGGGACCGAACTATGTGGGTTCTTATTCCTTTCACAATAATATATAGGTAGACTATATATGGGTTCAATCCTAATATCAAAACAAAATCTATCATCTTGAATGATGATAAAATCTAGAGTAAAATTCTATCTCCCTAGATAATAGTAAATTCTAGAGTAACCATTGTCTACCAAGATGAGAATAAAATCTATATATCCCCACTTTGTGGCTTCAAAACAAGTATATTTTTAATAACAACTAAATAATCTCTAAGTATCATTCCAAAGGATGAAATTTATGGATAACCATGGATGCATAAATATTTATCTATTGATGAAGAACCTTGGATACATAATAATGATTCTAAAATTCTATACATGTTAATCACTGATAGCCAAATCACACGGTATACTCATGACATTCTTCGGGAATTAATAAGGATTCATGAACATGTCTTAAATCTATAAGAGTGTCTTAGAGTTGGAAATAATTTCCCCCTAATAGGGTGTGATGAGACCAACCTCCTATTCTATGACCAATGCATATTCTCAATAATCATCAACTAAATTACCTGAAGAATGACTCCCTTTGGAAATAAGGTTCCCGTGGATACAGAATCATTTGGTGTTTCTAGTTCAACAAATCAATCCAAAGGAGACCGATTCTTAATAATGAATCCTTTCAAAAGACTCATTTCTCTGCGAAATTCTGTCAAGGGAATGAGTTATCTATAGTATCTATCAAGAATCAGTCATCAATATCATGGAATTGAATATCTTCTCATGGCCAATCTCAGTAACATGGACATGCATCATTGGGATTTCACAATGGACTAGGTGAAGCTAAAGAGGGATATTTCTATGAATGCAGTTGGTGTGCTTGCATGGAATGTGGCATCCAAACATTATGTGTGGATGATGGAGGGCATGCAGTGGATGGAATTCCATGAGAGGGGTACCATTGGGATAAGTGTTCTCCCAGGTGTAGTTAGGGTTGACCCCATGGAGGAAGAGTTAGAAGAGGATTACAAGGTGGTCCATGTGAAGGATATCATACTGTGGGGGGGGGGGGGGTTATATGATATACATCCACCACCCCTACTAATAAGAATGTATCACTACACTCTAGTAGCTGAAAGTCATGGAAATGGGTAGTTGGATACCATTGGGGATTTTGACTTGAATTCATATAAGATGATATGAGGTACAATATTTTTTATTATATACATTCTCCAATTATTTCAGACACAACTGACAGTAATTCCTTCATTATTGTATAATTTTTTTGAGAACTAGGGCACACCATTGAGAACTTATCAATGTATATTTTTCATGTTCTTTTTCCTCGGTGTGATGTAACGATATCACTAATCTATAGACCATGGGAGATTTAATTTTGTTGAGTAGGTTTCACATGGGACCACATGGTCATAATATTCAAAACTTAGGATTTCATCTTGGTTATAGACAAGTTGTCCATGGTTTGAGCCCATATTGTATGTCATCGTAGGCCAGTCAAATTCCTTTGGACAGATAATATGATATTTAACTTTACAAGAGAGAGATATATCATGGCTGAGCAAGTGGGTGATGAATTTAGGTACCTATATGTCATCAAACATGAATGGGTGTGATTATCCCTTAGCACAATAGTCTCATATGGAAACTGGTTTCCTTTGATAGTGGAGGTATTTATGTACATATTCATCTCAGGACTCTTCAGGGCAACCACCAAATTTGTAGAAGTAATTTTGAATTTATTTTTACCCCATGACCATCCCTATAACTTCTATTTCATATCAGATGTCCCCATCTAATAATTGGGTGCTAAAGGTGTAGTCGGAGGACCTTCAAGAGAAGGGTTTTATTATAATTAGTGTGTCTCCATGAGAGGCTTCTATTTTTTTCTCAAAAATTCATGAAACAGTATTGTCGTTTTCTATAGATTATAATTTATTTAACAAATTAATGATAAATAAAAAGTACCCATTTTGCGGATATGTGACCAATTTGATAAATTTATTGGCATGATTTGGTTCTTGATGATCGATCTCAGGTCTCACAGCCCTTAGGTGAGGGTATGCAAGGATGAAATTCTAAATCTATCATTACAATGTAGCTATGGAAATGATGAGTTCCTTGTGATTCATTTTGGGATGATAAATTCCCCTTATGGGTTTATAGCTATGATGAGCCTTTTCTTCAAATCATACATGGATTGATTTGTTGTTTTCATTATTGATTATACATTCATATACATTGTGTTAGAGGAGGAGAATATAAAGTAGTTGAGGATGGTACAAGATTTACTTTAGAAGAACCATCTTTATGGTAATATCTCAAATTTCTAGTTTCTTGAATCATGAGGTTCACATTATAGGATATGTAAAATCTAATAATATATTATCTATGGACCTAATGAATGATGATGTAATTATTTATTGGAATCCAACCAAGGGTCTCTTAGAGTAGTGGAGTTTTTATGGCTTGTAACGGTACAATAGGGTTTGTTTTGGTGGAATTATATAGGATTTTCAACACTTTGACCACCCTAATGTGGAAAGGTCATCTATTTACTTGGATCGAGTATTTTAAGAGTCCCTTTAATCATTTTACCATAAGTTTTACTAGTTCTCTTGAATAGTGTCTGACATAGGATGGTGTGGAGTACATATTGTGTTATGATGACATTAGAGAATGGATCATCTTGGTGTTAATAAATAGGTAGGGAACAATCACTTAAGGGTTTAGACAGTTGAGAACCCATGAGAAGAACTAAGTGACTCATGACCTAGAGTTTCAAATGTTAGTCTTCGCTCTGTAGATGTCGAGGTGATTTCTTATGGAAGAGAAAGTTTTTGTGTAATCAAACCATCTAGGTATCATGTATATATTCATATAGACGTATATAAAACTAATAAAATTTTTGTGGTTGGTGTTCCTGTAGGAATGTGATTTCTAGATAGATTATAATTATAGTAACGGTAATATGGTGGTAGATTCCCTTAAGAGGACGTCCTATTCTCATTTGTTAAAGGAGGAATCTGAGTAGAAAGCTTCATCAAAGCTGACCCTATTAGAGGAGAGGGGTGCATCATATCTGTAGTCGATGGGGTTGACTCCTCATCTTATCCACCATGTGAGGGAATTTCATTTTGAATATATCATCCGTGTGGTTCTTCGTGATGATATATATTAAAAATATTGACCAAATGGATTTTATTGTGGGTAGAACATTTTTCTTTTTTGGGGATGGATAGTGGTATCGATCATGATGCGAGAGGAGGTGATGAGGGAGATTCACAATTATCATTTGGTTTTATATAATGTTGTAAGTATATTGTATAGATACCTTTTATAGGTTTTTTGGTGGAATATCATGAGGTAGAGTGTTTATTAGTTTCCCTCCCACTATATCACATGTCAATAAGTGAAGGATGTGAATTGGGTATTGGATTGTTATATATTGCCTCTTGAGTTGCCAGAATGGTAATGGGATGTCATATCTTTGGAATTTCAAACAGGTATAAATTGAGAGGCCATGATGTTATCTGGTATATTTCTTAAAAACACAGGAAGTGGAAAAACATTATTTCCAATAGGATTTAGAGTTCGAGGTAGTGTATGGTAAAGTTAAACATGTGTGAGATCATCTAACTCAATGGGTTACTATCATTGATTCTCTCTAACCATGATATGTGCTTTCAATCATAGTTGTGGGGAGGCTTGAATGAGGAATTTATGACCTACTTTTATATGAGTGTAGTATTTCAACCTGTACTGATCTGAAGACTAATCACGCTATCTAGGTGTTGGAGGATATGATAAAATCTTATTTTTTGGACTTTGTCCAGAAATGGGTGGGTTACTCTACATTGGTAGAGTTATCTTATAATAACAGATTTTTGTCATTGATTGGAATGGATACTTTTGAGGCCTTCTATGGAAGACCAGTGGGGGTCCACCTTGTGTAGGAATGTGAGTATTGAGGAATTTCTTATTCAGATAATGATTGTACAGGTGATGATAGAGAAGGTCATGGTGATCCATGAGGAGATGAGGCCATCCCAAAGATGATAGAAATATTTCATAGATCACATTAATAGTCCATTAGAGGTTGAGTAGTGATATCATCTTTTACAAATATTATCCCCTTGATAAGGATTTGCAGAGGATTGGATGGGGAGGCAATCTATCTCGGAGGTCATGTGGCTGTTTGAGATTCTATGATGTTTTTGTGAGGGTTATTACAAATTATCCTTCCCGCTTCAGTTGGAGAATGTTCTTGATGTATTATGTGTGTTATTGTTGAGGATATATTTGCATTATCCTATGAACATCACTAATTGCTGAATTCCAGACATCTAGGATGTAGCCACCATATAGGGTACTTGGTGGAATTTGAGGATTGGATGTAGGTTATCTTATGATGATGGACCATTCCCGTATTTTCTGTGTTATGGATGTTAGAGTTGGTTTCCTGAGAACAAACTCTTTATACTTTGATTACAAGAATGTACACTTATTATATATTGTTCATTGTTCTGTATGACTATGATCTAATAATGTCATGGAATATTTGATGCAAAAATAAGGTCATGGAAGATCCCCGCTATGATGAGAACCCTAAAATTATATAATAATATTCATAAATATAGTTCTAAAGTTGGATGACATACTATTATAAGACACATATTATACAGACCTTCATGTGTGAGTACTCGTAAGAAGACAAGACTCTCTCTCATAGTGTCCGAACTTGGTAATCTCCAAGATGGGAGATCATGAGAACAGACCCACCAGTAGTAATTCCACATGTCTTGGTGTCATCATACATTTCTATCTATGATCATGTGTAATGTTTATTAGACTGGAAGATTATCATTAACTCATGTCATTACTCACAAACTTAGATTTTCTAACAAAAACCGTCATGAAGATAGTTTGCGGGAATTAGGTTATGTTGGGTGCATCACGAATGAGAAGTTGTCAATGGACATGTTGTGGAAGGATTTTTCCATTCTATATTTATGGTAGTAGATATCTTGGGCCCTTTTATTTAAATAAAACATTCTCCCAAATTCAATGGCCATGTTGTCACGATGAGTTTATTTCTGGAAGTCAAAGAATGAAGGATCAAACATATAGGTTTATGAAACTACCATGAAACCTGCTTGATGAGATATTGAGACAAAGAGATTAAATTACACAGTAAACATTCATTAGATATGACACATCAATTTGGTGTCAACATATTTCTCTTGGGTGCCTTGACCTGTTGCGAGACAGTTATCTTGGACTTTAGCCAAACCCGCTTAATGCCACAAAGAGAGAGGCCAAGAGGGTCACACACTATGTGTATCCAAGTATCTCAAGTAGAATACAGATTATTCCCCTATGCGGGTTTATAATTATTCAAGTATGCCTAAATCATTTTAATGCTAGCATAAGAACAATACTAGAACAATATATACAAGCTGTGTACATTTAATGTTCACACCGTGTAGTTTTCATTTTGGAAAGGAAATGAAAAACAAGTACACTCCGTGTATTAATGATTACACACTGTGTAGTTTTTTCAATATGGATTTTGAGGAAATAATACTATTTTATTAACTGATATTTATTATAATGAGTGTGGGCACATGTCAATGAATTAATAATTCATCATTGGGGTTTTCAATAAGATTTAATGAAAAAAATAAAATGCGTAACATGTTTATTTATTGTCATATCTCTATAACCTCAAACCCGATTATAAATAACCTCACAACCCCAAAACATTTCCCTGGTAGTTTTCCACAATAATTATGGAGAATTTTCTCCTGGCCAAAAGAACTCCTTCCTCCAAAGACGCTCTCAAGACCGAGGGAGATCCTCCTCCATCGGATCAAGTCTCTCTAAGGCAGAAAACACAAGAAAATGCTTCTCCACGCTAGCACCTGGAGACTCCTTTGGTGATGTCCAAGGATACATGTTCCACGTGTGGATCACCGCTAGAGAAAGTATACACTTGTCTTATATGACAAAATGATGAATCACATCAGAACCTGATCAGAAATATCAATGACAAAAGAATGCCATAAAAAGGTACTTCTTTTCAATTAATTAAATTAATTATAATCAACCTATGATGATCATCCATTGTGGTTCTAGGAATATTCTTTTTATTTGTCTATTTCTGTGATTCAATCCATGGATTCTGGCATTTATCATAATTTTGATCCAGGATTGATCACAGCTAATGACTAAATAACAAGTGGGCACAACCACCCATGAGCTTCTGCTGCGCCCGAAACCTTCAAGTGGTATCAGAGCAGTCACAACATTGATTATAGTTATTTAATTTTCTTTGATAATTTATGCAATTATATTTCTTTCAATTAATGATAATCATTCTATAAAATTGATTGAATGAGTTCTATTCTCCCTCCTTCTTTTCTTTATTCACATCAAAAAAATTACTATTTAATTTTTATTTTGATGACATTAAAAATGAGGAACTCATCTAGAGGAGCCAATCATTATGTCTGTAAAACACAAGAATACACGAAATGTAGTGAAAACTACATGCTGTGTTCTTAGGTTCAATAGAAATGTAATGGTTCATGAAACCACGCTATGTGAATTGAGAATACCTACATTTTTAATACACTATTTTGGCTAGAACTGAATATTGTGTGGAAACCAGAATACATGACGTGTATGATGAATCAACATGTTGTGTAGTCCGCTCCAACCCAGGTGAAATCATGTACAAGGAGAAGTCGTGTACCAAATACACAGAATTTATAGGCCGGTAACCACGTAACAGGGAAGCACCCGCCATGTTAGATTAATCTACATGCAGTGTACTCCAAAATATCCAATGTACAAAAAATACACCAAAGCCCCATGAGTGTACATTGGATAAAGGGTGAAAACAAATACACACCGTGTTATATAGCCTATGTGCCAGGTAAATTCTAGAAATAGAAGTTTACTAGGTTTCCTCCAACATAAAAAGACCCGTGCAAGGAATAAGATGAGAAGAATCTTATGGAATTTCAAAAAGGAATTTAAGATAAATAATTATTTAATTATAGGATCATTATTAATTGAATTCAACTGCAACTTATCATGAATGGAAAAATGATTAAATTAATTTGAATAATAAATTTTCAAAAATGTCATTGAATGATATGGATGATCATGAGCTAGAAAAAAGACCCTTTTTTCTTTATGGTTTCATTTAAATTTATTTTATTTAAATTCAAGGGCATACAAGCCTTCATCCAATAATATGTCGGTCATGCATGCCCATTGTTTCTATAATGTAAAACCCATGTAATAGAGGATCTCCCAAGCTAGAGAAGATGGTTCAAAATCCAAATCCAAGGAGAAACCAACCCAATAAGATACAAAGATGGATAGGTTGGAGCTGCAAAACACGATCCATTAGGTACAAGGTGTTTTTTTCTTAGTCAGGGTTATCTTATCAAAACCTCTAGATAAGATAACCAATAGAAGATAATAATCATGCGATATTATTTTATTTATGTCTAATTGCATGGTTTATTTATTATGTATGTGTGGTCGCGATCTCATAGTTAATGAAATAATCAAGCATGCAATGATGGAATAACTAAAAACTGGACTATGCAAAAACATTATCAGAATACAGTTAATCACTTATGCAAGAATCACTTAATATTAACAATCATGTGATAATGAGAAACTACGCATAAAGGATAAAAATCCCTCAAATACAATATTATGTCATTCCAAGCCTTCAGTCACTTGATTAAGGGAAAGAAACAATAAAACTATGTGTTTGAACAACCCATGTTTGGACACTTACTTTTATACAGGATGATATTTTGAAAGTTTTGGGTTGACTTAAACATTATACATTAAGAGGAGTAACCCTTGATTTACTTTTTGTAAAATGGTGGCAACTATTGAGGAAATACAAGTAAGGATTTCAGGTTTGGGGAGTCCACTCAACAAATGAAGAAACTGCAAGCCCGTAGATTGCAAATACTTTCCTACCTATATACCTTCTAATATATTGAACAACCCTTTTTGGGGTTATGCGAAGGGGAATACGGACCCTTGAAACTAGAATTTAATTGCAACTTGACATTACGAGTTCAATGGTGAGGGCCATTGGGAATTGATAAAATAGTGGTACACTTAATGAAATTTATTATTTTTCATAAAATTTAATCAAGAAAGTACTAATGATCTTCACTTTTAATTGTAGAATAAAAATGAAAAACTCGTCATGCACACTATCCCTACGATCAATTCTGGGTAAGGATAATATCCTCACCGGTAGTAATATTCTGAAGAGTTCCATGGGCCTTCGGGTTATCCTACGCCACGAACGAAGGTTTTACGTGCTAGAGTCCGCACTTCCGGATTCTCCTTCCCAAGGGGTGAGTGATAAATATTTCATGGTCTATGATTACTATTTGAACGATTCACTTGATGTCCAATGTTTGTTGTTGTCATCAATTTCTAATGAGCTCATGAAGTATCATGAAGACCTGGATGCCTATAGCATGCTTGAGCACCTCCGTGGTCTATACCAGGAGACAGAAATACATGAATGGTTTGAGATCTATAAGGCTCTATTTCAGATCAAGCTTGGAGAGGGATCCCCAACTGGGATTCATGTATTCAAGTTCATTGGATTCATTGAGTGCTTGGAGGATCTATGGTTTAAACTCCCCGAAGAACAGGGTACCGATCTCATTCTTGAATCACTCCCCCAGATCTTCTCTAAGTTTGTTGTAAATTTCAAAATGAACATCATTGAGAAGTCTCTTTCTAATATTCTAATCCTCATTCGGCATGTGGAAAATGATGTGAAGTGTGAAAAGACTTATGTCCTTATGGGGAATAAAAGTAAAGGGCAGTTGAAGAGAATTAAGACCAAATCATATTCAAGTCATTCCAAGAAAAGGAAGATCAAAGGGGAGGCAAGAGAACAAGAGGCTGTTTTTTTGCATGTGGCAAGAAGGGCCACTAGAAGAAGAACTGCACCCAGCCATGGAAGCAAGGGGATGCTTCAAGTGCATTAGTTATGAAATACAATCTATTTGTTTCTACGAATTGGGTATTTGATACTGCTTGTGGTCCTCACATCTGTATCCAAATATAGGAACCATGTAGATTCAGAAAGATTGACCGAGGTGAGGTGGATCTGTGAGCAGCCAATAGAGCCAGACTTTCTGTTATAGCTGTTAGAGACTACCACCTCACATTGCCTACTCAGATGGTCTTGGTATTAAAAGGATGTTATTATTTACCCGATGTAACCAAAAACATTATTTCAGTACCCATATTAGATACTGATGGAATCATCATCAATTTTGGAAATGAATGTTTCTACTTTTATAAATATTTCATTTGATTTGGTAGGGAACATTTATGTAAAGACATTTATGTGTTAGACTACACAAACCAAGTAATGGAAATCAATGAAAAATTTAATTCACATGACTCATACCACAACCAACTTTGACGTCACTATCTAGGTAATGTAAATGAGAAATGTTTGAAAAAATTACCTCAATATGGGTATTAAATAATTTCTAACTAAAACAACATGGTGTATGCCATGCATGTCTACAAGGTAAAATGACCAAAGTACCATTTAGTGGGAAAGGTGAAAAGGCTAAAGAGCTTTTAGTATTAGTTCAAATTGATGTGTGTGGACCATTTCCAGTTGATGAGAGGGGTGGGTTCTTGTACTTCATAACTATTACTTATGATTTTAGTTGATATGAATATATTTACATAATGAGGTATAAGTCAGAATCTTTTGATTTGTTCAAATAATACATGAATGATGTTTAGAACCATCTTGGAAAGAATATTAGGAAACACCACTCAGATATAGGAAGAGAATATCTTAATAAGGACATCATTTATTTCTTATGTGAGTTTGGGATTCTATCTCAACCAAATTTTCCTTACCCACCTCAGTGGAATGGTGTAAGTGAATGAAGGAACTACATCCTGTTGGATATTGTGAGATCAATGATGAGTCATGCTGGTCTTCCATTATCCTTTTGTGGATATGCATTACAAAAAATAGAACACCAACTAAACCAAGTACCAACTAAATCAATAAATGGTATTCCATATGAGTTACGGAGTGGACGCAAATCCATGTTACCAAATTTACATATGTGGGGTAGCAAATCATTTGTTAAGGCCTCTTTAGGTAATGAACATGCACCCTGAGGAAAAAAGTGTACCTTTATAGGATATACCAAGGAAACAAGGGAATATTAACTATAAAACACCTCAGATAAAAAGGGTTATAGTGGAACGAAATTCCATATTCTTTGAGAGGGAGCACATATCCAAAATAGATAGTGGGAGCGAGATAGACATCGATGAATTCGAGGCTCAAAATAAACAAGAGTTGGTATAAGACCAGATTCCAAAAAGACTCGTGGAAGAACAATCTGTTCCAGACACACAAGAATTGTGTAGCAGCAAGTGAGAGGTGAGATAACCAGAACAATATGGTTTTATTTTCACTGAGGATGGTGATGCATTATTGGTTAACAATGATGGTCCTCTTACATACACAAAAGTTGTTGAAGGCACAAACGTTTCCATGTGGAAAGAAGCTATGAATTCTAAAATGGATTCCATGTACCAAAACCACATCCATATTTTGGCATATCCTCCAGTTGATGTAAAGACTGTTGGTAATAAATGGGTATTCTAGAAGAAACTAGACATGGAGGGACAAGTTAGCACCTATATGGAACAATTGGTGGAAAAAGGTTTTCGACAGTGTCATTTAATTGAATATGATGAATCCTTTTCAACTATTGTGATGCCGAAATCCATCAGAATCAAATTGGCCATTGTCGCTATCCATGACTATGAAATTTGGAAAATGGTTGTCAAAACAACATTCCTTAATGGGAACCTCCAAGAAGATGTCTACATGACACAACATGACGGTTTTGTGACTTCAATGGATTCCAACAAGTTATGCAAGTTGCAAAAATCCATTTATGTATTAAATCAAGCATTAATATAAATGATCATTTGTTTTGATGAATCCATAATGAAATTTGGATTTGTTAAGAACGAATGTAAGACTTGTTTCTACAAAATGTTTAGTGAAAGTGCAGTCATTTTCCTAATAGTATATGTTGATGACATATTAGTAATTGGAAATTAAGTACATCTCTTACAGTTATTTAAGGCATGGTTTGATTAGTGATTCTCTATGAAAGACTTTGTGGAGGAAACACATATTCTTTAGATCAAGATCCATCGTGATAAATCCAAAAGAATCTTGGGCCTGAGTCAAAGTAAATACATTAACATGATACTGAATAGATTTATCATGGAATAGTCCAAGATGGGATTGTTTCCAGTGTCACATGGCATTCATATTTCCAAGAAAATGTGTCCTCATACACTTAAGGATAGAAAGAAAATGGAAATGATCCCTTACGCATCCGTGATTGGGTAAGTCATGTATGTTATTCTATGTACAAGGCTAGATGTTGCATACACATTGACTGTGGTAGGAAGATATAAAGTTAACCCAAGAGACCGCCATTGGATGGTAGTCAAGATTATCATTAAGTATCTGAGGCATACTAAGCATATGTTCCTTGATTATGGAAGAGATGATGAACTAGTCATCAGAGGACATGTAGATGCCAGTTTCCAGACTGATCAAGATGACAAGAAGTCGCAGATTGGATACATCTTCAGTTTGAATGGAGGTGCAGTGAGCTAGAGGAGCTCAATGAAATTTGTGGTCACAAATTCTACAGTAGAGTCCGAGTATATTTCATCTTTTGATGTAGCTAAAGATGTAGTATGGATGAAAATATTTTTCCAAGATATGGATGTAGTACCTAGCATTAAAGATCCTATCACACTCTATTGTGATAATACTATAGTGGTGGAACTTCCATAAAATCCAAGGTCACATTTGCAGACAAAGCACATACTTCAGAAGTATCATCTCTTGAGGGATTTTTCACAGAGAGGTGAAGTTTCAGTGTGCAGTATTTCCACGGAAGACAATGTGGTGGGTCCCTTGACTAAAGCCTTGACTCTGCAGAAACATGATCATTTTGTGAGGTCTAGCGGACTAAAATTTGTAGGCATTTGGCTCCAATCCAAGTGAGAGTTTGTTAAATTTGATGTCCTGAGAGACAACATTTTGTACTTTGATTACATGAAATTACACTTATTATATATTGTTCATTGTTTTGTATGGCTATAATATAATAATGTATGGGAATATTTGTTGCATTAATAAGGTCATGAAATATCCCCGCTATGATGAGAACCCTAAAATGCTCTAACAATATTCTTAAATAAATTTCTATGGTTGGATGGCATACTATGATAGGACACATGGTTTACAGACCGTCATGTTTTAGTACTCATAAGAAGACGAGACTCTCTCGATTTGACTTTGCACATGGAAATCGACAAGATGGGAGATCATGAGAACAGACCCGCCAATAGTAATTCCACATGTCTTGGTGTCATCGTAGATTGAAATCTATGAGCGTGGGTAATGGTCCTTAGATAGTAATATTATCATTCACTCTTGTCATGACTCACACACTTATATTTGCTTATGAAAAATGTCACAAAGACAATAGGTGAGAAGTAGGGTATGTTGGGTGGGTCACAAATGACATGTTGCTAATGGATAAGTCGAGGAACTATTTGTCCATTCCATATTTATGGAAGTAGATATCTCGGGCCCTTTGATTGAAATAGAACTGTCACAAGAATTCCATGGCCATGGGGTCACAATGAGTTTATTTCTAGAAGTCAAAGAATGATGGATCAAGCATATAGGTTTATGACACATCCATGAAACTTTCTTGATGAGATATTGAGACAAAGGGATTAAATTAAATGGTAAGCATTCATATGACGTGACACATCAATGTGTCATCTTCTTCTTTCTATTGGGTGCCTTGATCCATTGCTAGATAGTAACCTTCGACTTTAGGCATGCCCACCTAATGCAAACAAGAAAGATTCCTAGAGGGTCACACACTAAGTGTATCAATTTATCTCAAGTAGAATAAAGATTATTCCCATATGTGGTTTAATAATTATTCAAGGAAACCTAAATAATTTTAATGATAGAGGAAGAATAAAATGAAAACAAGATATACATGCCATGTACATTGAATGTGCACGCTATGTAGTTTTCATTTTTGAAAGGAAATGAAAAAAAATTACACACTATGTTTTAATGATTACACGTCGTGTAGTTTTTACAGTCGGGATTTTTGAGGAATTAATATTTTTTTATTAAATGATATTTTTTTTATAATTAGCGTGGAGGAATTTCAAGGAAATAATGATTTGACATGGGGGTTTTCTATAAGAGGTAATAAAATAAATAAAATGCATAATGAGTTTATTTATTGTCATAACTCCAAAACCTCAAACCCGATTATTAATATAACCACAACCCCAACACTTTTACCTAATCCTTTTGCTCAATAATTCTGGAGAATTGTCTCAAGGCCAAAAGAAATCCTTCCTCCAAGAACACTCTCATGACCAAGAGAGATCCTCCTCCATCGGATCAAGGTAATCTAAGCCGAAGAATGCAAGAAAAGGTTTCTCCACGCTACCACCCAAAGACTCCTTTGGTGGCATCCAGAGATACTTGTTGCATGTGAGGATCACAACTAGAGGAAGTCTACACTTGGATTCTGCAACGCAACAACCAATCAAATTAGAACATGATCAGAAATATCAATGATGAAAGAATGCCATAGAATGTAAATATTGTGAATTAATTATATTAATTATAATATACCTGTAATGATAATACTTTTTGGTTCTTAGACTATTCTTATTATTTGTTTATTTCTGTGATTAGATCGATGGAGTCTGGCATTTATCATCACACTGATATGTAATTGATCATTTCTAATGAAAAAATGCCAAGTGTCCACAACCTCCCAGGAGCTTCCGATGCACCCAGAACCTTCAATGGAAAGATATGAGAATGCAGGAGAGCCACTTGGGGTGGAAGAGCCAGATGGAGGATCAATACCCACACCATGGTTTACTTTTCCTTTTTAGGAATGAAAATCCTTAATGCGGGAATAATTTAGTAACCTTATTTTTTTCTTTTAAGACATTGAGTAATATTAAGGAATTGATATTATAGAAAATATTAAATATATTAATTTCACATGTGTCTATTTTTTCATAAATGGTGGTTTATCATTTGATAAGAACCTCATTTCATGAATCCAAGACCATGATTGGATTTGAAATTTGTGGTTTACCTAGGGAATGACCAAATGTTTGTCGACACAAAACATTTGGTTGAGGGAGTCATTGGAAACGCATTTAATTAAAATAAATAATTAAATTTACTTATTTTATATAAAATGAACTAATAGATATCATATTATGAGATTGAAATATGTTTTGGCACAAAACCCTGGGGGATTTGAGAAGAGTCTTATATAATAATTTTTTGGGTATTGGTATTGGATGAAAAACAAGGACTAAATTGAGGTGGATCATCACACAACGAATGTATGGGTTCATCCTCATCTCTAGAGAATGTGTTCTTCAACAACGATTGATCATCAATTGAGGTAGGTTTCATCAATTATGTTTTCCACTCATTTTTATTAACATATTGAGCATGGATATTATATTCCCTTGAACTTTGATAATTTTTCTTCCCATGATCCTCACAGTTTATTGATTATATTGATCTAGTAAAATTCTTTTTTTTTTCACTTGTTATAACCCTAGGTAATCTCCAATTTCTGATCATTCTCCAAGAACACATGGAAAATAAATTATTCACTTCTTTATGTTCCCCATCCCCCTCTTTTCTCTGTTCTATTTAGTATTGGACTATAGGATTGTGGTTCAACTTTTTCAGGGCGGGTTCGAGCATGATTGAACACTTTGATTCGTTTCTAAAGCGAGTGAGATGAAATAATAGTAAAATCAATTATGTACCTTCTTGGGTCATAGGTTTTAGGTTATTATCCATATATTTTGGATCCATAGAGGCAATGGGATCGAGTATCAGCCATCATGCGGGCTTCGTGCGAATGACCGATTTTGGATTTCCAACCATCATGGGGATGCAATTGACAACCAAAGGCAAATCACACATGTTTCAGTTAGTCAGATGCTGGGATTCATGGTTTTAATTATATATCTATAGAATCATTCAATGATCTCTAAATTATATGGAAAATTCTACTATACTACATGTAGTTGATTAAAAAATGCAATGTAGCCCCACCCAGCTACAGAGTCTTGGGTTTTTAGAGAATATTAGGAACGAACATTATGTGGCTAGGTGCACATGTTTTGTGACCCTACATGGGTGGATGAGATATATTATAGCTGCACATGACCAAGATCCCATGTGAGAACACATATCATGTACTATGGGAGTACATAGGCATGTACTAGTACCCATGAATGACCAAATACATGTATCAGTACACATGCATGGTCCGACAAACATGGAATATCCAAGAGCATACAGTTAGGCCTTGGGCTTCTGAGATGGGCCATGTTGGTCCATTAAATTCCATCTACTATGACATGGCTTCTGATTTGTGTCTATAAAATAACATGGCCACTCAGATCAGTCAAAACCCATATTTTGTGGACCTGATACACATCATGTACCCTTTTAGGAAACACTCACATAACATATCACCATCATATAGACTGGTATTTTTGACCTTGGGTATCTTTTCCAGAGTTTGTTTCTACATAGAACATGATGGTACTGTCAATGTTAGCTTTCAAGATACAACATCATCTGTGTGTGATGCTATTTGGGGGAAACTAGAGGATGAAATGGTTATATTGGATCATTAGAGAGAGGTTATGGTTGAAACAAACCTTATTCCATGAAGGCACAATTCCACCATTCTACTCTACCAACTGAGTGGAAACCCTCTTATAGGAATGGGTTTGGGTTATCTACCTAATTAGTGGAAACCCCCTAATGGAATAGGGCATGGTTCTTCTACGTACATAGGCTACCCCCTGATGAACTAGGGTGTGGGTCCCCTACCTCCTGAGTGGCACCCCTGACAAAATAGGGTGTTGTTCCTCTACAAATTTAGTGTAACTCCCTTGACACACTAGGGTGTAGGTACTCTACCTTCTAAGTGTCACCCCATGAAGGAATCAGGTGTGGTTCCTCAACCTACTATATGGAACCCCCTGAAACACATAGGAGTGGGTACCCTATTATAGATTTTCCCCATCAACTCTGTTATACTGTGGTGAGGTATGGGTCCTCCACCTGGTTACCAATAGTATTCATGAGATGTTATGAATTTGTGATAGACCCTTTGGATCTATTTGAAGGCTCATCAAAATGGGATAGTCTATGAGATGGATATTTTATTCCTCTCTAATTTGGGTTTCTTTTATTATAATATATATATGTGTGTGTGTGTGTGATGTTGTGTTTCATTTCCCTCTTGATTTGGGTTGATCTAAATAATTTTTTCGTATCATATATTTCCCCCATTTGATTTTCAAAGCATCCTACTGGGCATGCATATACTGAACTCTTTATTGAATTATTCTACATGTGTTCTGTCCTATTCCGATGAAATATGGATTAGTAATTAATACAGTGGAGATTAGGGTTACACCAGTACATAGATTGTGTATGGTAGTCATATGTAGAGATCAAGTGATAAGATCTCTCAACTTTCCTTCATTTTAGTTGTTATTAGGTCGTGTCTTCTTTTCTGGTTGGGTGTGAATTTCCACTTTTTCACTTTGGTTTTATTTTATCTCACTCTAATGTATTCTCTATAGGTCATTACAATCATGTTACTAAACATGCTTTTATATAAATTTTATAATCCTCTTCAATATTTTATGGAGACGGTGGGGTGAATGCATATAGGTATACAGTGGAAATTCTTCCTGTATCACCCCAAGCTTCCACGGTACGCTTCTTTTTGAATAATAATGTATCGTGTGTTGTACGCAACTTCTAGTTCTAACACACACCACAACCAATCAAACTAGTCGTTATGAATACTAATAAAAAACTTTATGAAATTTTATAAATTTTATCTTTCAAAATGGACTTAATTTTTGTATTTAGAATATCAAAATTAGCTTAGGGTGAATTTTTGGTATTTTTCTGCAAACATTCAATTTTTAAAGAATAGTTAAAAAACACTGAGTTATTATTTACAACAAAATATTTATTCAAATAATTATTTATTTGATTTAAATTTAATTATGGTCAAAATGGATACATAATACCTATATATGTTCAATGTAATTCATTTGAGATAGTTTAGAATAATTGTAGATATATAAAAATTTTATTGAACATTTCACCGTCTTTTAACCACCTCCTAGGAGAATTTAGATATTCAAATAAAACATAATGTTATCACTTCTATGAGTGGAATTTCAAAAATTCAAGAGACATGGTTAAAATCAAGGAGTAAAATGTGGTTCAATAAGATAAAAATAATTTTTGGTGAATAGTAACTTTTTACTTTAATTTACCACGATTAAAAGTAAATAGCATAATTAAGGGGGGAAATGATATTAATATTACCCTAACACATGTACTAATTCTATTGAAAAAGTGTATCTAGACCAAAAACAACCTTAGGAATAAAATATTATCATTTAGGTCCACATGTATTAGATTAGGAAATTTATTATTATTTAATTCAAAGAAGAGTTAAAAGAGTTAAAATCAAAGCTTAATAAATAATACATATTTAATATAGTGTTATACATAAGATAAATTATATTATAAATATTCATTATAAAGATAAAAAGGTTTCATACATAATTTTATTTTATTTATTATTTTTAGACATTAAATAATTTAATTTATTTATGACTCAATGGTGATGCAGGAAATACCTAATTATTGAAATATTAAAATAATTGATAATATATGTATCAAAATAAATGTAATTTGACACTTTTTTATGAATTCCACTTATTTTATAGGTTAATATGACATATTATGACTGGTTATATAAATTATTTTCAAATTAATAAAGCTGTTATAAAGTTATCAAAAACCAAATACCCAATAGTGTCAAAATTGACATAAAAGTGTTTTTAAAACAAATATTATATTATTAATTGATATTCTATTCCTTAAAATCTAAGGCTCAGACAAAGGACTTATATAATGATAGGTGTGTCATTAAAAGACCACATGGGGGACTCGTAGAAATTTATACTATGTTTATTTACTATATAATAAAAAATTATAAAGAGAAATGGTAACTGTCAAACTAATTAACTAAGAGTTAAAACTAAAAGACAGGGATAATATAATGACCCCAACCTGTCTGAAATATTTTTGTTGAATGATTTAGACCCATAACCACCTTATTATTTTAATAATCCACTTTGGAGCCAATAGAAACCTAAAATTAATTTATTATAAAATAATACTTTATGTTTTTCCTAAAGAGCCCCTCCTCCCCCTTATAAAAGGACACCACTGTAAACCAATTCTTCACACCTCCAAAGCCTTTTGGATCAGAAAAACCCTACAAAAATATTATATAAACTTCCCTCACTTCAACATAGAGGCCTTATTTGGATCATAAATCCAACCTAAGGATCCCTTTTGATCAAATCAAAAGGAAGAACCTGAAGAAGAGGTAATGTTTTCACCACCCTCTTTCAAGTTCATTTATTTTTCAACTTCTTCTTTCTGTGTTATTTATATTCATAAATAATAACTCCAGTATCATCTATATACTATGATGTTATTATATATATGTTACAACCATAATCAGTATTCTATCCATCCTTTGAATGACATGTCACCATACGTGCGTACATATGACTTACTATCTCCTTGTCGTGGTGTAATTGATATTCAAAACATTATTATTTGTATGGGTATAATAATTATGTTTAATTCATGTAAATAATAAATATAACATTATAATTATTCTTTATATATGATATACCATGAAATTATATATTATTTTAATATCAAAAGAATGATTTTGTCGCTCGTGTGTACGTACGGATTACCGTCTCCACGAACGCGATGAGATTCATTCTCCATCGAATCCATTCAAGACTAAATTTCATTTGATGAGTAAAAATAATTTTTAGAGACATTATATCATTCAGGATATGAATAATATACATCCCATCCATAACAAATATTGCTCACATAACAAATAATATAAAGAAAGATGAATCTGTTAACACCTGAAATGATGGTAATACTAAGATATTATTAACAAAGCAATGTTAAAAAATCATATATGATATCATATTAATTTACATGTTTCATGTATAATTTAATAAAAATTATTTTACCATTATACAGGAGGTTAACCAACCCTCAACCAAGGAAAAGTACAAGGTAAGGGTTTATTTCACAATCTCTTCATTATCTGAGGTTGTTTGTACGTAATTATCTACTGGGACCTCTTTATCATCCACACCGATGTTTCTTACAAATGTATTTCGAATCATTCTTAATATTTTAAATACTATGGGTTAAATTCATTTATACCCTTTTTGACTCTATATAAGATGTTTATAAAGGAATCTTTTTTCCGTTTTCCAAACAAGGTCCTTTTTAACATTTTTGACATAATTAAGGTAAGAATGTCTCTTTTTGTCTTATACGGGAGGTGCAGCTATTTTCCACCATTATAAAATCTTCGAAGATTCACATACAAGATAATAAGGATATTTTCAAAGTTAATGTTTTATAATTTTGTAACTATTAAATGATTTAAAAAATAGATATTTCTCTCAAATAATATTGATTTCATCTATGTCAACATCCTTTGACGGATTTTAAGCTTATTTGAAGTTGATTTATTATGATACAAAACATCTGTATAGTATGGAAGGTTTTGTGATATGTATTACTGTGGATGTGTTATTTTTATACCATTCATGTTTTATGGAGAAATTATTGACATTTCTTATTCTTTTTTTCATACGAATGTTTATGTTATCTTCAAACTTGTTTATATGAGGAATGCATTAGACTTAATAAGTGACGGGTGGAGCCCGCTATAGCCTCTCGATGCATCGGTAGGTCTCATGAGTCAAAATAGTGTCTTGGAAAAAGGTCTTGACAAAATCTTATTTGTAGTCTTGGCACAAGGCCTTTACTATGTGGTTATGATAGTTTAGCATTATTCATTCCATCATTATAAAAGTGGTTATTGATATTGCATGTGATTATTATAATAGTTGAATATCCATGTATTATACTAAAGTTCAAGTTGTAAAGGATTTTAATTAGTTATACATTGCCTTAAATGTTTATGCTTATTTATAAATTTTTCCACTATATTGTTATCCTTACTGGGAATTTGAGCTCGACCCTTTCTATATATTATTTGTCCTAGGATGTGAGGAAGTATTTTATGAATGACCTGAAGGGATAGTATAAGGCAATATGAGTATGGAGACAAGAATTTGTGGTAGTTTTTTACTTTATGATGTAATGTAAACTTTATGGATGTATCTAGTGATTCCAAGGCCACTAAACTAATCGGTATTTCAAGATTTGATATTTTTTTAACATGCCAATGTTATGGAATAATGCACCAACTCTGGGTAACTGGGGTCAGGGTGTTAATGTTGGTATTAGAGAATGTTTAATAAAAACCTTGGAAGCTCGATTTAGATAAACTCTGATTAGAGCACATAGCCCTAAGATAGACTTTGAGGATTAGAATAGAAGAACGTCCTAGAATTTTGGTATTGTAGAGATTTTGTGAGTTGTTCTGAGAAATAAATCCCTGTCTGGATACGAGCAGGTAGAGGCGGCTCTGTCATAGATGTACCTAGGTGTAAAACCCGAAAACAACGCTCTGAGCTAAACTCGAACGGGAACTGGTGCACGACAACGGGGCTTGCTGCACTCATGGTTACGACACTCCTAGGGGATATGCTTAGGATAATTCTCATTTTCTTTAAAAACCATTATGAAGGGTTTATGAGTATATACATCCTCAAAGAAAACATTTTTATGGTTATGGATTATATCCATAAACTGTTCAAGTTATGTAAAGTGTTTTTCAAGTTTAGATTTATGTATTGTGATTCATAAACTGATCTAGTTTATGTCATTGTTTAGAAATGGCACCTAGTTGAAGAAATGGAAATTGTATCAATGCACACACTCCATGTAGGTATTTCCCTCCAGCTCAAGATAATTATAGTGGAGTTGGTGATGCAACTGGTGAAGATCTGCTAATCACCATAGTAGGACAATTCACTTAGGTTATGAATAATAACCTTATCCGTATGGAGCTCCCTGATCTACAGCATGGAGGATCACTGTTAGACCGCTTCATGAGCCAACAACCACCAAAATTCAATTGGAGTACCAATACCTTAGTAGCTGAGCAATGGAACAATTTCATAGAGAAAATATTCCATGCCTTGGGGAGTAGTGAAAGGGAAAAAGTTATCATGGTAGTTTATCGCCTCACTAGAGATTCCGATCAATGGTGGTCATTGACAAAAAACACAAAGGAAGATGATAAAGTATCAAATATGGAATGGAGGGAGTTCAAAGAGCTTTTCTTAGAAAAATAATTTCCTCATGACCATCAAGCAGATATAGAAAGGCAGTTTCTGAGTCTGAGGAAAAAGGAGGATGAGAATTTCGCAAAGTATGAGGCTAAATTTACATGGATATCAAGGTATGCTAAAGATTATATAAGTAACCTAAGAAGTAATATTGATCATTTCTTGGATGGGTTAAAACTGTTTCTCTATTGAGCATTAGTCTCACAAACCTTATCATTCTACGAAGACATTGTCTCATGTTCTATAAAGACAGAAATGGAATTCTCTATGTCTTATGACATTAAAGAAAAGAAAGAGAAGAAGAGATAGGTTTATCACTATAGGAATGGAAATAAGGGAAAGGAGGGAAAAGTTGAATATCCATCCTATAGTAAATGTGGGAAAAAACAGCCCGGTAATTTCTTAAACAGAATGGGAGTCTGTTACAGGTGTGGTGGAAATGGCTACCAAGCTCGTGATTACAAGGGGAAGAAGGAAGATACTGATGTCCAATGCTACAATTGTAGGGAGATGGGACATTTTTCAAATGAATGTCCTAAGCGTAAGGGGAACTTACCTCAGAAAAGGCCAAGGGATCAAGGCCAAGATTATATTATTACTACTGCTGAGTTAAAATCTCTGAAAGACATGGGGGCAGGTAATTTAATGGTTTCCCCAAGTTTAGAAAATGCATTTTTTATTCTGGATCATCGCATTGTTTCATATCTTCCCAATTTGCTAAGAAAATTAGATATTTCTATTTTGATTTAACAAGGGAGTTGTCAGTCAAAAATATTAAGGGAAGTATCATTGCAACAAATTTTTGTGAATCAGTCCCCATTAGAGAACATAAATGTTCTTTATCTACGGATCTCATTGTCATACCTATGATTTAATTTTATATAATCCTTTATATGGATTGTATTTAAAACCATGATGAAAAAATGTACTGAAATAAGAAGGAGGTTACGATTTTTTATGATGATGATAAGGAACACCTTATATTTAGAGCAGAATCATCACCACCTAATTCTTATATAGATCCACCCGTAGTAGATCAAATAAATTCAATTATTGGGGAGTAATAGAATGAAATGATTGTGGGTGAGGAAAGGAATGTTCAAATAGAGGATTTAACTATTTTGAAAGAATATGTAGATATGTTTCCGGAAGATTTACCTGGACATCCTCCAGAACGAGAAGTTGAGATTTCCTTTGATTTAATTTCTGGATCAAGGCCTATATCAAATACCCCTTAGAGAATGGACACTGTGGAATTATTTGAACTAAAGAAACAACTAGAGGAATTGAGTAATAAGGGATTTATTATCCCTATTGTTTATCCATGGGGAGCCCCTGTTCTTTTGGTTAAAAAGAAAGATAGATCTATGAGGTTATCCAAAATTTGGTCTCTCTAGTCGTTAGTTGAAGTTATATGCGTCCCAAATTAATTACCCATTCTTAAAACATCATTATAGCATATGTTCGGGGTTGATCCAAAGGGAATAATGGCGTGTATAAATTCAATTGAGTTAATACTTAATTAGGTGAAGTATGCAGAATTTAGAGTTGATTGAGTGGATTTTGGTTTTTTAATTGAAAATAAATTGTTTTAAATTGAAGAAATGATTAACAGTTTTAAAATAAAACAACGGGTATATTTAAAGAGTTTAAAATAGGAAGAAAAGATGTGTCGGGCCTGTGGTGATTAAAGGGTACTTTTGCAGGTTGTCTAAATGGTTGTGTTGTTCATAATAATTCAATCATTCTGGATTTCATTTTGTTAAAAGATTTCCTTGGTCTGGTTCCTCTTGTTTGGAATTAGAGCCTTTGAATCCTTGGTCCGGTAGTCAATGTTCTTAATTCTTTATTAAGTTCAGTCCATTATTTGAATCGGTGAAATCCTTCCAATGGACATGGATGTTTTCACCATTACTTTTCTTTTGTATCTCTGAGAATTCATTCCTTGGTCCAGCTAAGAATTATCAGTTATATTAGACGGTGGTTTAAAAAGAGTAAGATGAATTACAATGATTCAAACACAACTATATAAAACAACATAAAAATAATGATCCCATCATCCACAGCCCCAAAACGAGGGGTTTAGTTACACATAGAAAGTGGGAGTGAAACGACCCACATGATACCTGAAAGATTCATCATGTAGGCGTTAAGGTAGGGTGTCATAAGGTGGAATAGTGGAACTATGGCACCACGATGGCTCGAGAATGGTGATAGAAGAGCTTATATCGCCTCTAAATGGTTCTGAACTCTCAAATACGTAGGCCAAGGACTATTTTTATAGAAAAATAAAGTTTACGGCATGTATAGAAAGTACACGCCGTGTACTTTTCGTCAACGCGCTTTGGTGCCAATTTCTCCATGGGTAGGCGGCCTAACACGCCGTCATTGACTTTTGGACACGGCGCCACCTAGTGGTTGGGTGTACACGGTGTGTAGTGCTGCCATACACGGCGTGTAGGGTCATAAGTTTGGCCACCAAACCCTTCTAGAATAGCACACATGGCATGTAGAAATTCAAACACATTGTGTCTCCTTCAACGGCCACATGGGCGTGCATACTTTTCTCAGTAACCACCGCTTCTAGAAAGTGGTACATGGCGTGTAACGCCTACCCACACGGTGTGTATCTTTTTCCTGGTGACATGGGCATGTACTCCGTGCTTCGGTCCATGTCCTTGTCTTGATGTACATAGTGTGTATAAACGTACACGCCATTTAGTTTCAAAATTTTCACAGACTTACCTTGAACCATGTATTTTTCCAGAAATCTCCTGAAAGTAAACAGATTCACCAAAATCAAATAATATGTTCATAATACAATAGATATTTGTGGAAAACATGTTTTTATTGTCAATTATATATATGGAAATGTATACACAAATCAGGTGTATCAAATTCACCCACACTTAGTCATTTTCTTTCCCTCAAGAAAAATATCAACAACTAATTAAGAGAGCATATACATTAAAAGGAAGGCATTTAATTAATCAAAAGTAAAACTGATAATGATATTGAGGAAAAATTCTAAAAGTCACAAACAAATTCAATTCATAAGATACTAAAATCATGCCTCATATATAATGCAATTAACTACTCTTATCTTCTTTCAACACATTTTACAACCTTTAAAAAATAAGAATTCCATTTGATTATTTACCTTACCAGACAAAATCACACTCCACACTCAAGATATTTTTATTCATAATTATGCTCAATCTAAGGTATTTACACTCTATCCATAGGTATGCAAGTGATCTTGTTCTCTACTTCAGAAAAATTGAATTACAAAAATATTGAGGGCTTTATCAATAAGGTTCAGATGTTTCTGTGGTTAATGGTTGGTAGGTTCAGATTTGAAAATTAATTCCGAGGCTTGAAAAAGGTAGGCTAATTCCTTTAAACAACATTTCATGATATTCAAAGTAAATCTCACTAAAAATACATACTTCAGAAGCTCAGTCAAATGATTTTTTAATCGTCACCATCTTCCTTAGGCATGTAGGGTTCATGGGAAAATAATCATAAGGTTCCCATGTTGTTTGTTTTTTTTGTTTTCAAAGACAAAACACAAGGGAAACACTTATGAATACAATGAGTAGATGTTTGGAACCCATTTCTCCCCAAATAATCAAGAGGTACTCCCCAACACTTTTTTTCATGGTCGTGCACAAAATATACCATGTATTGCCAACTCCATCTTTAATGCTCAAACGAATAATCGTGCAATGTTTACAAAGAAATAGGGTAGGAAGGGAAATAGGCTTGTAATGTGGCTTCCTATAAAGGCTGTTCATGGCTTCTATGGGCTTAACGAAGATTAAATGCAGGGTATGTCTCAAGATAAAGGGTTTGAAACAATCTAATGCCTCAATCATTTTAATGTAATTCAAAAAATTTCTTCATGTTTTGAAAAGAAATCTTGCAAATTCTAGTTGTAATGAATAACCTAAGAATCTCTCAAGGAATAGGGTATTAGAAATGAAATAAGAAAAAGGATTTACAATACCTCTCAGGAGTGGAAAAATAATAAAGGGACAATCAGGTCATGACATGCATATAAATTATTAGCCTAATCAGTGTAATTGAATCAAGGATGAAAAGATGCAATTGAAACTATATCAACAATCATTTTAAAATACTTAATAACTAAAATAATCATGCAACATTTCCAAAAGTTTCTTACTGATATCTCTAGAATTTATAAGAATGATTAACCAAAATTGATTTACATTTGAAAATATAGAGTCTAATAATGATGTCTCCTATATTAGTTTAAGGGAAACGACAAAGGGGAAAGATATAGATCCTCCCACACACATAATACTACACATGGTCCACCAAGTAAAATATTAAGGTAAAGGTTGGGCAATGGGAAAAAATGGGGGAAAGCAGTCTAAGAAGTAAATCCAAAAAGAAAGAAAATAGAAATGGAAAAAATACTCCACTCATGAAAAAGTGAAGCCCAAGGTGCTCCATGATACCTGTGACTGGAAAGGAAAAAGAAAACTGCAAACATGCACAACATCAAAGCACAGAAAATGACAGAAGAGATATATAAGATAAAGCAAAATGTCACTATCATGGGGTCGCCTCAGGGGAGGCATCATCCTATACAGAATCGGCTGGTAAAGATGGATCATGAGGCGTGGAAGTTGCAGGCCCGGACTCTGCATCGGGAAGGGGAGATGAAGAAGTAGGAGCCGCAGGTGCTGGACTCGGCAAAGGTAGCTCAGGAGCAGACCCTGGCCCGACAAAAGTTGTAGTAGTAGGGCTCACCGTAGTCAGCAGAACGGAATCTGTGGCCTGCACAGGAGATGGCGGTGGAGTAGCAGCAAAAGGGCTTGGAACAGAGGCAGTGGTTGGTGGCTGAGGCAGTGGAACACCAAGATGCTGAGCAGTATGCCCCAACAGATGATCCATCCGGTTCTAGATGCCGTCCATATGAATCAAATGGAATGCAATGGTGTCCTGGCGGCTGATGATACGAACTAACTTCTTCTCCATCGTGGCTAGGTGGAGGGAAAGGGTCATATCAACTGAGGGTGTGGGGGTAGTTGGGATGGGGGATGGGATAGAAGAAGGAAGGTCAGAAGATGTGGGGTCAATAGGAGGTGGGTGAGGTGGAGAAGATGGTGGGGGTGGGGAGGGAAGAGCGGGGTCAGCAGCTGGGGCAGGGGGGTCAGCAGGTGGCGGAGCGTGAGCCTGAGCAAGGATGTAGGCACCCCATGCTTCTGGACCAATCCCATGCGAATGAGCATGAGTAAGTCCATCCACTAGGGTGAAAATATCAAGTCATGATGTAATGAGGGCTCAAATACCCCTATGTGGAGGGCAATATGGGTGGTGTAAAACCCGCTGTTCAGGTTGCCCTGACGGCCGGTAAACATGGAGTGGAAATAGGAGATGACAAGAAAGGTGAGGTCCAGGTAGTCATGCCGGATGACACGGGTAAGAAGCTCCATGTCACAGCTGGTCACGACCCCCATATCCTCATGGCGGGGGAAAAGGATAGTGCTGAACCATCGGTGGGTGAAGTGAAGGATAGGGTAGGCTATAAGAGTGTTCTTCTGAGAAGTGGGGGAGTACCAGTGGTCAGGCCTAGCGATCTCCCGCCACATGGCAACGAGGTCAGAGCGCTCGGGCCGGGTCAAGTCAGAAACCGGGGGTGGGGTGATAGGATAGGGGTAGAAGATGCACCCTCGGCCAAACTCTGTCATCGTTAGAGAAAAACATCAACCGCCTAGCCGAAATCGATCTACGAGCACCGCATCGCCAGGTGTCTCTCGGTACTCAACTCCATCGAACTCACACGAGGCCGCAAACTCCAAAAATATATCACGGAACACAAGAGTGCTGACCTGGAAGATATCGAGGAGTGCGGTGTGCCAGAAAGCACCTCCAGATCCTCCCAAATACCGAGCCGCTGCGGAATGTTGTTGTCGAGGTACTGACCACTCAATGGTATTGGCTAATGAGAGAAGCGTCAGAACCTATTGTATGAGAGGTTAGTGACTGGGAATACTGTGCAGGGATAGGGAGCACCTGCAGGTCCCGACCCGGGTGCCGGTGCAGCAGCAACATCTAGCTCTAGAGGTGGATCTGCGGAAGTAGAAGGTGGCTTGGTGGAAGTTGTTCTTGAAGAGGGACCAGTTTATGAGGATGATAGTACAGGGAAAGTGGCATCTGGTGTAGTAGAAGTAGGCCCAACCTCATCTGAGGGAGTGAGTGGCAGCAGAATGGTCAATAGAGGGAGCTCAAACACCGGAGCGTCGGGGTCCGACTGTGTAGGTGGTCGGAGTTAGATCTGACGATAACTGGACTCCTCTCACCTAGTGGTAGAGGCTGGCTGCATCCTACACAAAGGATCATGATCTTCCATATCCTAGAATAGAATGAAATAGAAAACAAAACAAAAGAAAATAAAAAGTAAAGAAAACAAAACAAAGAAAATGTGAAAAAACTGGGAAAGAAAAGTACACGGCGTGTACTCCAGAGTACACGGCGTGTAGTCAAAAATGGAGAGTATCCCGTTTTCTCTGGACAGACACACCGAGGGTGAAAAACAGACCATGGAGAAGTACATGGTGTACACCGAACATACACTCTGTGATCACTCAAAGTGTTGGTGGTCATGTGGAACAAATGACATGGCCATGTTTTTATCAGTTCATAGAAAACAATACACACCGTGTAATTATTGGACACGATGTGGACTGCACACGAAGAACATGGTCGTGTAGAGGGTGAGACATGGGCCGGTCAAACATCACATAGACCCGACATGTACCGAAAACACACTCCGTGTATAGGAATATAGGGTGAGAGGCCGTGTAGAGGGGAAACATGGGATGACTACAGATATAAAGGACACGGCATGTACCGAACATACACTCCATATTCTGGAACATGGGGTGACAGGTTGTGTTATGTGCCACACACGGAGGGGCCATGGGAAATGGTCTACATGGTATGTACCGAACATACACGCCGTGTATGAAAATGGTGGGTGAGGCCGTGAGTAAAGGTTTACTCGGGCATGATGAAAAGTACACGGTGTGTACTGAACATAAACACCGTGTATATTCAAATTTCCAAATATTTTGTGTGTGGCCATGTACAGAAGTACACGGCGCGTGTTCTTCATTTCGTGGTCTTGTACTGCCAGAAACCAAACGGTCGGCCGTTCCGGAAAACACCCTAACCGAGTCTAAAGACATGAAACAGATGGTGTAGAACGGTGTACCTGGATCGAAGATCACAATATGAGAGGAATCAGAACATGAAACGCCCCAAATCGACGGATCTGGAGAAGGGGGGTTCGGGTGGTGTTTGGGAGAAGAAATGGGAAGAAAGGAGAAAAATGGGGTGGCTATGTGACACAGCCTCAAATCGGGTGGACCACAATTTATATAGCCAAGGTACACGGTGTGTATGTATGGTACACGCCGTGTATCCCGATTTTCTTTAAGATTATATAAATAAATATAATTATTATAGTAAAGTATATAATAATTATTAATAATTAAAATAAAATAGATATATCTACAACTTCTACTATAAATAAATTGATACATGATGTATATCATGAAATACACGCCGTGTATTTTTAAATGAGATAAAGAGTAGTACAACCTTTGGTCCGGTGATTAGGGAGGGATTCGAACAGGCGATCGGCCGATTCGAACGGACTCCCTCACCCACTAGAGCAAAGGTTGTTCTGCTGTCCATATTTATTTTATGTATATATTTATTCTATATGGCCAATACACACAGAAAGAAATAAAATCACAATGTGTAGTTTTTATTTAGAAAAGGATGGGGGTGAAGCAGGGAGATTAGCGCGATTCGAAACCGGGTCTTTTGAACTTGGTTCCGAGACTCTGCCAATTTTCCTACTTCACCGGCGTGTAATTTCTTATTTTTAATACGTTTTTAATTTATATTTGAAAAATTATGGCGCACACGGTGTATATCGGGATACGCGCCGTGTGGTTTTATTAAAAGAACAAATGATGGAAATGAGACTGATGTCTGGATTCGAACCTAGGTCTTGTGAAACCGGATTACGATTCTATCCAACCGGTCCATCCCCATCACGAGTTTTATTAAACACATATATATATATACATATACGGAAAATACCACACACGCCATGTAAATAAAAGGAGGAACCCCGTGCTGAAGGAAGGTCTGGAGGATTCGAATCGGGGACGGCATGAATAAACTCCAGTGACTTTACCATTGGCACTAGCTTCATCCCTAGTTATTTTATTGTTATTCTATAAATTTATACTATTAAGATTAAAAATTAAAAAGATAAGTACACACCGTTTATATAAGTGGGACAAGGCGTGTAACCTCGGGGTTGCCTCCCAGGAAGCCCCTTTATTTTAGGTCATTGGCCCGACCTACTTAACTTGCTTACCTGATATTTATGGTGGATAACGGTCCTAATAGTGGTCACCCTGGCCATCTAGGAGTTGCAAGTTCTATGGATCTTCATCAACAGGAATGTCTGGAATGTTAAAATTATCAGAAATATAGGAACATACCAGATCATCCACCAGGCGGTCATCCAGGGTAGTTATTGAAGAAAAATCCTCATGATCGGACGATGATGCCTTTTTGATGGCTTTGAGAACATTTTAGGAGACTCTCTCGTCTCCTACCCAGAAAATCAGCTCTCCATGGTGAACATCAATGAGTGCCTCCCCAGTTTCCAAGAAAGGTCTTCCAAGTATAATAGGTGCTTCCTGGTCATCCCCCATGTCTAGGATGATGAAATCAGCTGGAAGGATCAACCTAACCACCTTGACCAGTACGTCCTCTAGTAGTCCCTTCGGGTGTTTGATGGATCGATCAATAAGTTGAAGGGCTACGCGGGTAGGCTTGAGCTTGTTGAGTCCCAATTTCTTGAAAACTCTGAGGGGAATGAGGTTCACGTTGGCCCTTAAGTCACAGAGGGCCTTCCCAAACTCGTAGGATCCAATAGTACAATGAATGGTGAAACTACCTGGATCATAGAGTTTGGGAGGAATAGAATGTTGAACCACCGCGAAGCACTCCTTTGTTAGTGAAATAATGCCCAAATCCTCCATCTTCATCTTATTTGAGGGTATTTACTTCATGAATTTGGCGTAGGTGCGCATCTGAATCAGGGCCTCTAGAAATGGTATGTTGATGTGGAGCGTCCTAAACACATCCATGAATTTGTTGAACTGGTGGTCCGGCTTCCTCTGCTTCAATCTTTCTGGAAAAGGTAAGTTAGGTTTGAATGGTTGGATTAATTCGTTTTCTTTATTTTGCAAATCCTCCTTCTGCAAGATTTTTGATGAAGAGGTCGATATTGGTACCTTTTTCATCAATAGTGGGTGTGGATGCACCTTGCTTTGCTGATTGGTTCTGTTGGAGCTCTTTTCCACTCCGGAGCATGATAGCATTATCCTCCTCCCTTCGGTTATTTTTAGTGATCCCCGGTAGTGTACCAGGCTGTCTCCCTGAAATTTGGTTTTCCAGCTGGACAATCTGATTCTCCAACCTCGAATCAACGCTTATTGATTTTGGAACTGTGTCTCAGCAGTAGATATTAATTTAGTCATCAGATCCTCTAACCTTGATGTGTTCTCCTGCTAAGGTGGTTGTTGAGCCGGTGGAGGAGGTGGCTATCATGGCTGCTGTGGATGAGGGTTTTGAGCCCTTTTTGCTGATAAGGACCCTGCTGGGGTTGTTTCGGCCTTTGGTATTGGTTCTGGTATGGAGGTTGGTTGTAGTTGGGCGGTCGCTGGGGTGGAGGATTCTACTGTTGTTGGCCCCAGCCAGTGTTCTGTTGATCTCACCATGCCAGGTTTTGGTACTGCTGGTACTAGTTTGGCCCTCGACTTTGGGCAACATAACCCACCTCGCTCGTCGATGGGCCTCCAGTCGAACTCGGACATTCTCCCATGATGTGGTTATCACCATAGTCGCCGCATGCTGGATGGTGTGCCGCATGAACTTGAGAGGCTCCTTTGAGGTTCAATGCATCGATTTTCATGGACACAACATCCAACTGAGCAGCTAAGATAGTGGTAGCGTCAATATTGTGCATACCTCGCTTTTAAGTCCCCCGCTCTGAGTGCCACTGGAAGCTGTTGGCGGACAGGTCGTCAAGTAGTTCGAATAGTTCTTCGGGGGATTTCCATATCACCATGCCTCCAGGAGCAGCATCCACCATGGACTTGGTATTCGTGGTAAGTCCTCCTTAGATGTTCTGGACATGCATCAAGAGTGGGAGTCCGTGGTGGGGGAATTTTCATAACATTTCATTTAAATGTTCCCAGGACTCATACAATGACTCGGAGTAATGCTGCTGGAAATTATGGATCTCATTCCGGAGTGTCACCATCTTTGATGGTGGAAAGTACATAGATAGAAACACATGGGCTAGCTCCTCCCCGGTGAGGATAGATCATTGTGATAGCCCCTCGATCCAGTCTTTCACCTTGTCCTGTAGAGAAAAGGGAAATAGGCGAAGACGGATGGCGTCTTCGGACATGCCGGTGTACCGAAAGATGTCACGGATCTCTAGAAAGTTGGAGAGATGAGCGTTTGGGTCCTCACTGGCCAGACCTCCAAATTGAACTGTGTTCGGGATCAGTTACATGATAGAAAGCTTGATCTCGAAGTCTGGAGCCTGGATTGGGGGGCGAACGATGCCCGTATAATCTCCATGGATCGAAGGAAGACCGTAATCCATAAGGGTACGTCTTGGAGGTTGCTCGTGATGGGGTGGAGCTTGCATGAACTTCACTTGAGGGGCGAATTATGGATGTGGGAAGAGTTTCTGCGGCATCCATTGGTAATCCCTTGGGATGAATTCCATGAATGCCCCAGGAGGTTACTCCGGCAGACCAACAGCGGGATGCTGCTAATCCTGGTACAGATGCTCAGTCACAACATCTACGGCTAGTGCTCCCTCTTCTTTGTTCGCCATGGGTTGTGGATGATGGTTGTCAGTTTCTGTCTGGGTACGCTGACGATGAAGCAAGGTCCGTTCAATTTTCGTGTCAAGTGGAACTAATTCCGATGATTCGACGCTTCTGCATCATATAAGACGTCTAAACATACACTTAATGCTCTTCACAACACAAAAATGAAAACCAGGCATAAAAGGGAAAAACAAAAGAGAAATTTTGAAATGGGATTAGAGAAGAGATTTTTGATAATTTTTTATTTTTATTTTCACTTAAATCAATTATAAATAGAATTAAAATCTTAACACTAAAACCAAAGACGTCCCTGACAACAGTGCCAATATTTGGTCTCGCTTGGCGTTGGATGAAGTTATATGCATCCCAAATTAATTACCCGTTCTTAAAAAGTTATTATAGCATAAGTTCGGGGTCGATCCATAGGGAACAATGGCGTGAATAAATTCAATTGATTTAATACTTAATTAGATGAAGTATGCAGAATTTAGAGTTGATTGAGTTGATTTTGGTTTTTTAATTGAAACTAAATTGCTTTACTTTGAAGAAATTATTAGCAATTTTAAAATAAAACAACGGGTAAATTTAAAGAGTTTTAAATAGGAAGAAAAGACGTGTCAGGGATGTGGTGATTAAGGAGTAATTTTCCATGCTGTTTAAATGATTGTGTTGTTCATAATAATTCAATCATTCTGGATTTCGTTTTGTTACAAGATTTCCTTGGTCCGGTTCCTCTTGTTTGGAATTAGAGCAGTTGACTCCTTGGTCTGGTAGTCAGTGTTCTTAATTCTTTTTTAAGATCAGTCCATTATTTGAATTGGTTAAATCCTTCCAATGGTCATGGATGCATTCACCATTACTTTTCTTTTGTATCGTTGGGAATTCATTCCTTGATCCGGCTAAGAATTCTCAATTATATTAGACGGTGGTTTAAGAAGAGTAAGATGAATTACAACAATTCAAACACAACTATATAAAACAACATACAAATTAAAATCCCATCACCCACATCCCCAACCCGAGGGGTTTAGTTACACATAGAAAGTGGGAGAGAAATGTCACATGTTATACCTTATAGATTCATCGTGTAGGCGTTAAGGTAGGGTGTCGGAAGGTGGAATCGTGGAACTATGGCACCATGGTGGCTCGAGAATGGTGATAATAGAGAATCTCTCTCCTTTAAATGGTTCTAAACTCTCAAATCCGTAGGCCAAGGCCTCTTTTTATAGAAAAATAAAGTACACAACGTGTGTAGAAAGTACACTCCATGTACTTTTCGTCAACGCGCTTTTGTGCCAATTTCTCCACGAGTAGGCAGCCTCACACAACGTCTTTGACTTTTAAACATGGTGTCGCCTGGTGGTTGGGTGTACACGGCATGTAGTGTCATAAGTTTGTCCACTAGCCACTTCTATAATAGCAGCCACGACATGTAGAAATTCAAACACGCCGTGTCTCCTTCAACGGCCACATGGGCGTGTAGACTTTTCTCAGCAACTACCGCTTCTAGAAAGTGATACATGGCGTGTAACGCCACCTCACATGGCGTGTATCTTCTGCCTGGTGACATGGACGTGTACTCCTTGCTTCGGTCCGTGTCCTTTTCTGGATGTACACGGTGTGTATAAAAGTAAACACCGTGTAGTTTCAATATTTTCACAGACTTCCCTTGATCCGTGTATTTATCTAGAAAGCTCTTAAAAGTAAACAGATTCACCAAAATCAATGAATATGTTTATAAAACAATAAATATTTTCTGAAAACATGTTTTTATTGTCAATTATATATATGGAAATGTATACACAAATCTGTTGCATCAAAGACACCTTATAGAATGGCCATTGTGGAATTAGTTGAACTAAAGAAACAACTAGAGGAATTCAGTAATAAGGGATTTATTCTCCCTATTGTTTATCCATGGGGAGCCCCTGTTCTTTTTGTTAAAAATAAAGATGGATCTATGAGGTTATGTATCTACTACAGGAAAATAAATGAAATAACAATAAACAACAAGTATCCCCTGCCTTGAATTGATGATTTATTTGACCAACTGCATGGAGCTCAATACTTTTCAAAGATTGACCTTCGATTTGGATACCCTCAGTTGTGTGTGAAGAAGGAAGACATTGTGAAGACAGAATTTCAAACCAGGCATGGGCATTACGAGTTCACAGTAATGCCTTCTGGGCTGACTAATGAACCCTCTGTTATCATGGATCTAATGAACATAGTTTTTAAGGATTATCTCGATGATTTTGTAGTATTATTTATTGAGGATATCGTGGTATACTCAAAAATCTATGAAGATCATTAAAAAACTTGCACATTATCTTGAAGACTCTTAGAAGACATGAATTATATTGGAAGTTTAGCAAGTTTTAATATTTGCTTCAGGAGATCTCTTTTCTTGGCCATATAGTCTCTGAGGGTAGAATATCTATTTATCCTTCAAATACCAAGGCAATCCAAGAATGGCCTGCTCCAATGAGTATAACTGAGGTACACAGTTTTATTGGTTTAGAAGGTTATTATAGATGTTTCATCCAGAATTTTTACCGATTGGATAACACATTAACAAAGCTCACACGTAAAGGGGTTAAATTTGTTTGAAAAAAAGACTGTGAAGAATGTTTCAAAGATCTTAAGAAAAGATTAATCAATACTACTATATTGAATATATCATTGGGGAATGATGGGTTCATAATTTTTAGTGATGCATCGATGAAAGGACCTAGTTGTGTACTTATGCCGAATGATAGGGTTATTGCCTATGCATCACGATTATTGAAAATTCATGAGAAAAAATATCCTACTCATGTTATCGAGTTAGAAACTATGATATTTTCTTTGAATATATGTAGACACTACCTCTATGGTGAAAAATGTGAGATATATATAGATCATAAGAGTTTGAAGTATATTTTATCACAAAATGAACTCAACATGAGGCAAAAGAGATGGCTTTAACAACTCATGGATTATGATTTCACGATTCACTACCACCCGGGGAAGGAAAATAAGGTGGCAGATGCTTTGAGCAGAAAAGATCAGGGAGTTTTGAACAATATGAGAATTGATAGGGATCCAATTTTCATGGATCTAGTGAAGATGGATATGGGAATAACCATGGAAGGTGAAACATCAATTCTTTTTCAAATGGTTTCCAAACCATCTTTACTAGAAAGGATTAAGAGTTCTCATACCAATGATGATGAATTTCAAAAGAATATTAAAGCAGTGAATGATGGGAGATTGAGTAAATTTTTGTATGAAGATGGAATTTTGAAATTCAGGAAGAGAATTTGTGTTCCCTATATACCTAATATAAAAGGGGAATTGTTGGTCGATGCTCATAGTTCCAATTTCTCTATACACCCTAGGAGAACTTAAATGTACAGGGATTTGAAGGAACATTTTTGGTGGGACAACATGAAGTGGGGGATTTATGATTTTGTGTCAAGATGTATGGTTTGTCAACAAGTGAAATCTGGAAGCCAACAACCTGGAGGTGTCATGCAACCTCTTCCCATACCTGAGTGGAAGTGAGATAATATCGCGATGGAATTCGTCACGGGACTGAAAAAGACTCCTAGAAGGAACAATGCAATATCAGTTATTGTTGATCGTCTTACCATGTCAACACAATTTCTGGCTATAAGAGAAGATCTACCATAGAAACCTCTTGCAAGACTGTATATTAATGAAGTTGTGATACTTCATGGAGTAACATTATCGATTGTTCTTGATTGTGATCCCCATTTTACTTCAAGATTCTTGAAGAGTCTTCAGAAGGCCTTGGATACTGAACTTTGTTTGAGCACTGCCTGCCACCCCCAAACTGATGGACAATCAAAACCAACTATTCAAACCATAATAGTCATATTGAGAACATGTAAAATTGAAATTTAGGGCACGTGGGATCAATATTTACCTTTGGTTGAATTTTCCTATCACAATAGCTTCCATTCAAGTATTTGGATGGCACCATATGAAGCGTTATATGGAAAGAGATGTCGCACACCAACCTGTTGGGATGACGTTGGTGAAAGAAAACTTTTAGGCCCAGAATTGGTGGACGAAAAAATGGGAAATGTAAAGGTAATACAAAACCGCATCAAAGCAGCTCAATGTTGGCATAAGAGATATGCCGATAACCGAGGAAAGGATTTGTAATTTCAGGTATGAGATCATGTTTTCTTGAAGGTATCTCCATGGAACGGAGTTATACGTTTCGGTAATAAAGGTAAATTGAGTCCCATGTACATCTTACCTTTAGAAATTATAGAACGAATTGGTGTTGTAGCTTACCATTTGGAAATACCTCCAAGTCTCTCCAAACATCACGATGTGTTCCACGTATCACTGTTTAGACAATACATGCCTGACCCAACACATGTACTCACTTACGAGAAATTAGTACTGGAACCCGATCTGTCTTTTTGCAAAAAGCCCATCAGGATTCTTCATACAAGAGAACAAGTGATGTGAAACTAGATGACTCGTCTGGTAAAAGTTTTATGGAGAAACCATAATATGGAAGAGGCAATGTGGGAACCCAAGAAATTTATGATGAAGAACCATACAATTCATTTCATGCGGTAGTATTCTAGAAATTTTGAGGAAAAAATTATTTGAATGTGGGGAGAATGTAACACCTCAATCTTCTACAATATGCTTCTCTTTGAATAATATAGTAGCGTGTGTTGTACGCAACTTCGAGTTCGAACACACCACAACCAATCATACTAGTAGTTATGAATTGTAATACCCACTTTATGAAATTTTAAAAATTTTACCTTTCAAAATGGAATTCATTTTTGGATTTGAAATATCGAAATTATCTTAGGGTGATTTTTTTATATTTTTCTGAAAACATTCAATTTTTGATGAATTGTTAAAAAACACTGAGTTATAGTTTAAATCCAAATTTTTATTTAAATAATGATTTATTTTATTTAAATTTAATTAAGGTAAAACTGGATACATAATACCTATATAAGTTCAATGTAATTCATTAGTGTAAGTTTAGAATAATTTTAGATATATAAAAATTTTATTGATCTTTTCACCGTCTTTTACCCACCTCCTAAGAGAATTTGGATATTCACATAAAACTTAATTTTACCGCTTCTGTGAGTGGAATTTCTAAAATCTGAGAGACACAGTTAATAACAAGGAGTAAAATGTTGTTCAATAAGATAAAAATAATTTTTAGTGGACAATAACTTTTTACTTTTATTTACCACGGTTAAAGGTAAATAGGGTAATTAAGTATAAAAAGGATATTAATATTACCCTAAAACATGTTCTAATTCTATTGGAAAAGTTTATCTAGACCAAAAACAACCTTAGTAATAAAATATTATCTTATAGGTCCACTTGGATTAGATTAGGACATTTATTATTATTTATTTCATTGAAGAGTTAAAAGAGTTAAAATCAAAGTTTAATAACTAAAACATATTTAATATAGGGTTATACATAAGATACATAATATTATAAATATTTATTATAGAGATAAAAATATTTCCTACATAATGGTATTTTATTTATTTATTTAGATATTATATAATTTAATTTATTTATGACACAATGGTGATGAGTAATTTATTAATTAATAAAATATTAAAATAATTGATATTAAAAGTATCAGAATAAATATAATTTGAGACTTTTTATGAATTACACTGACTTTATAGGTTAATATGACATATTAGTATTGGTTATATAAATTGTTTTCGAAGTAATAATGCTGTTATGATGTTATCAAAAATAAAATACCCAATAGTGTCAAAATTTACATTAAAGAGTTTTTAAAACAAATATTATATTATTAATTGATATTCTATTCCTCAAAATCTAAGGATCTTCAAAAGGACTTATATAATGATAGTTGTATCATTAATGGACCACTTGGGGGTCTCTTGGAAATTTATAGAAATTTTATTAACTATATAATAAAAAAATACAAAGATACATGGTAAATGTCAAACTAATTAACTAAGAGTTAAAACTAAAAGATAAGGTTAATATAATGACACAAAACTATCTGAAATCTATTGATTGAAAGGATTTCAACCCATAGCCTCCATATATTTGAATAATAAACTTTTGAGCAATTAGAAATCGAATATTAATTTACTATATAATAATACATTACGTATCTCCTGAAGAGCCCCTCCTTCCCCTTATAAAAGGACACCACTTCTATCAAATTCTTCACACCTTCAAAGCCTTTTGGTTCGGCCAAACCCAACACAAATAATCTATCAAATTACCTCACTTAAACCTAGAGGTATTATTTTGATCATAAATCTATCTTATGGATCCATTTTGATCAAATCAAAAGGAAGAACCCGAAGAAGAGATAATGTTTTCACCACCCTCTTTCAAGTTATTTTCTTGTTAAACAACTTCTTTCTTTGTTATTTACATTCTAAAATAATTACCCTAGTATCTTATATATATTGTGATGTTATTATTAATATGGTACAACCATATTAAGTATTTTATCTATCCTTTTAATGACAAGTCACTATACGCGCGTACGTACAACTTACCATCTCCACGTCGTGGTGTAATTGTTATTCAAAACATTATTATTTGGATGGGTATAATAATGATGTTTAATACATGTAAATAATAAATATAACATGATAATGATTCTTTATATTTGATATACCATCCAATTATATATTAATTTAATATCAAAAGAATGATATTGTCGCTTGTGTGTACGTACGGATTACCGTCTCCACGAATGCGATGAGATTCATTCCTCATCAAATACATTCAAGACTAAATTTCATTTGATGATTAAAAATAATTTTTAGAGACACGATATAATTTTGGATATAAATAATATACATCCCATCCATAAAAAATATGGCTCACATAACAATGAATATAAAGGAAAATGAATCTGTCAACACCTGAAACGATGATAATACTAAGATATTATTATCAAAGCAATGTTAAAAGATCATATATGATATCATATTAATTTAAATGATTTATGTATAATTTAATAACAACTATTTCACCATTATACAAGAGGTTAGACTACCCTCAACAAATGAAAATTACAAGGTAAGAGTTTATTTCACAATCTCTTCATTATCCGAGGCTGTTTATACGTAATTATCCACTGGGACCTCTTTGTCATCCACAACCATGTTTCTTAAAAATGTATTTCAAATCAGTCTTACTATTTTACAGACTATGGGTTAAATTCATTTATACCCTTGTTGACTTTTTATAAGAAATTTATAAAGTATTCTTTCTTTCGTTTTCCAAACAAGGTCATTTTTAACCTTTTCGATAGAATTAAGGTACGAATGTCTCTTTTTAACATATACAGCAGGTGCGGCTATTTTTCCCCATTATAAAATCTTAAAAGCTTCCCTTAAAAGATAATAAAGATATTTTCAAAGTAAATTTTTTATAATTATGTTACATTTAAATGATTAAAAAAAGAGATATTTTTCTCAAATAGTTTTTATTTCATCTATGTCAACATCCTTTGATAGATTTTATTCTTATTTGATGTTGATTTATTATGATACAAAAATTACATATAGTATTGAAGGTTTTGTGTTATGTTTTACTGTTGATGTTTTATTTTTATATCATTCATGGTTTATGGAGAAAGTATTGACATTTTGTATGCTAGTTTTAATACGAATGTTTATGTTATGTTTAAACCTGTTCATATGAGGAATGCATTGGACATAATAAGTGACAGGTGGATCCCGCTATAGCTCCTCGATGCATCGGTAGGTCTCATGACACAAACTAGTGTCTTGTCACAAGGCCTTGACAAAATCTTATTTGTAGTCTTGACACAAGTCCTTGACTATGTGGTTATGATATTCTTGCATTAAGCATTACATCATTAGGAAAGCAGTTATTGATACTTAATGTGATTATTCGAAAAGTAGAATATCCATGTGAATAAGTAAATGGAATTATTTCATTTTATTTTTTCTATATTATACAGAAGTTCATGTTTAAATGGATTTTGTTTTAGTTATACATTTACTTAAATGATTATGCTTATTTATGATTGTTTACTCTATATTGTCATCCTTACTGGGCATTTTAGCTCACCCCTTTCTATGTTTTAATTTTTCTAGGATGTGAAGGAGTATTTTATGAATGACCTACAGGGATAGTATAAGGGGATATGAGTATGGAGACAAGATGTTGTTATAGTTTTTCACTTTATTATGTAATGTAAACTTTATGAATTTATCTAGTGATTCCAAGGATACTAAACTAATCTGTCATTCGATATTTGATCTTTTGTGATCATGCCAATGTTATGTAATAATGCACTGAATCTGGGTAACTGGGGTCGGGGCGTTGCACTTCCCATCTATATTATTACTTCTTGGTGGCTATTTCCATTATATGTACTATTGTTGGTAGGCTTGGGGTTGCGTCAGACAAGAATTTTGCTGGAAATATACGCCTTAGTGGTTTGGGTCACTAAAATCTAGCATTTTGAAAACATTAAAAAACAAAAAGGAAATGAATATATAGTACATGTAATATTAGGAGTTTTATAAATGATTATTTTCCCATATTCTTTCTTCGTGATATTTATATATTCCATAAATCATGTCTATTATATGGCTATAAATATCCTATAATAATCATTCCATGGAAGTAGGGATCTCACATATTTCAACATCTTCATCCAATTTTTCATTACTAAAACACTATTTCCCCTTAAATAATGACAGACCACATCACATGTGATGGATCATGAACATAGAAAATATATTTTTCATGAATTTCTAGGATAAAGGGGTCATCATTCTAGTATAATCAATTAATATTTTTAAGATTCATAACTAATTCATAATGTTTAAAATTATCATTAATTAATACTTATTTACATGTTAACACATGAGAACAAAATTTAATGTAATTAATCTCAAATATTTCTTTAAAATCTACTTAATATTAACTTGATGTTGATATTGGGTATTTATATTTTAAACTCAAATAAACACCATTAAAATGCTATTATGAACATCAATAATACTATATTTTTATTTAGTATGAATTATATATCCATTAATGTCATACATTGACCATGTTATAATATTTTATCATGGGTCATCAGCTAACAATATCAATGCTTATAATCCATATAATCTACCTTGCATTGTCACTTTAATCCATTGAAAAAAATTATGTTCATTCAATATCTACTTTTCTTTATTCTTTAGATAACGTTGTTTTAACACATAAATACGAGGTGTTATAAATGGATGTGAATCATATATTATATTCAAGATGTATAAATGTTCATGAACTATTTTTTTCTTGTCAATGATTTTATTTTAAATCTATAGATCCCATTTCCCTACTAACCGACTCATTCATAGTGTAATTTAGGAAAACTGATGTTCTCTATTGTGGAAAATTTATAAATAAAAAACATTACCACCTCCTCAATATGTACCACTCTAGAGTGGAGGCTTCTAGTTGATATTGTATCTTAACATACCACTTCTATATCATTATATCAAATTCAAAAGGATAAATCCATCATAGATATTCAAGACCAATTTTTTTTATCACTCCAAATGAACCATTAGATATATAATAATGTTAAAAAATATTGTTGATAATAAATATCTAGTTGGATAATTATAAACACTACATTGTTCTCCAGTTTTTTCAACGAATTCAAATCCATAATTTTTTTAGACATGGAATTGAAAAAAAAACACACCATTATAATTGTCAATCTAATATAATAAATTGGTATTCCACATAATGAAATGAGGGTTATTTTTTTGAATCATATCAGGAAAATCATGAAATTTCATGCCTATTAACTTTGAATATTTTAATGATTTTTTTACATTTTCAGAATAACCCTTAAGCACATTGATACTATAGAGGCACAATAAAATATATTATATCCCTCTTGTATAATGGATGACAATTCATATGAAGGTTTTTTTATTTTACATTATGAATTGGATCTAACTCTAATGGTATTCTTATAGATAGTAAGACAAATATTTCATTCAACCCATCCTTAGTATAACCTTTAATATCTAAAAATGATTACAAAACAATCAGATATATTCTTCTCAACATGATTCACATTAATGTTATGTATTAACTCATTCTTACTTTAGTATAAATGATTAATAAATATAAATAATTTCTTCCATATATGTCTATCATTACCAAATCTTTGCATCTTTTGATATGTGAAATTAATTTTTTTCACCATATTAATATACTAATATATTTGAAAATTATTAAAATTAATTTTAGAATCTAGTGAACCCTTTAATTCTGTTTTTAATCATCTATAAGAGTCATTCATGTAAAAAATGATGGTGTTGGTTCCCTAGAACCAACATCATTATATTTTATGATAAAATAATATTCATGGTTTTTGAATTAATAAATTTCTTTATCACATCATGATTGTTCTTCTATGTGACATAGCATGTGACAATGATCCAAATAGTAGTTATCACACTAATAGGTCATATTAGTTCCCCGTAATGATGAGAACCCAGAAGTTCCATGAAACTATTCTTGAATAAATCTCCTATTGCTAGATAATATCATTTCAAGGGAAAAATGATGCATGATATCAAGGGTGGAGACTCATATGACATTAAAGAACGTTTTTATGGTGTATACCCCTAGTAATATCTAGTATGATATTATGAGGACAACACTAGATTGTATAGAATACACAATTATAAGTGTCATTGGATGTTCTTTTTTGCGGGTGTGTGTAATGGCCCTTAGATATTAAGATTATTATTAATGGATATTATGAGTTCTGTAACTTTGATGTGTTGATAAAAACCATGACAACATATGCTCACGGTGAAGTAGGATATGTTGTCTGTGTCATGTTTAATATTGCATTATTGAATAATGTAATAATGGATTTATCCCTTCTGTTTATTAACAGATGTTTATATCATAGTTAGTTTGATTAAAATTATATAGCCCAAATAAATCCATGACCGTGGCGTTCTATAAGAATTTTCTATTTCTATAAAGTCAATGAATAAGATATCAAGCATATTGGTTCATGAAATTTTCATGAAACCTGCTTGATTAGAGATATTTTAATTAATTTATTATATTATATGGTATGAATTTTTATGATGTGACATGTCATTAAAGATTTATCTTCATTCTTTATGGGTGCCTTGGTGTGTTTCTAGACACAGACCATGGAATTTAGGAAGGATTTACAAATTCCACAGAGAAAAAGTCCTAGATTGTCACATAGAAACTGTATCATGAATATTAGTTAAATAATTAATTATTTAATAAGATGAATAAATATAATTACTGGTTGTGGTTTAACAATTATTTAGGTATGCCTAATATCATTTTATTTATTTATCAATGAATAATGAAGATAAATTTATTTTTTCATTATATAAATAAATAGTTTTTATCAAGGCCTGATAAATATTTCTGCGGATGGGAGGACCGAGATAAAGGGTCCAACAATAAATAATATTAAATATTATTTGATTAAAATAATATTTTAAGATAACTTTTGATGTTCAGAACAAATCATGGAAATAATGGAATTTATTTTTTGATTTGACGTGGGGGTTTCACGCTGAAAAATAAAATAACTAACGACAGTTGTTCTAATTAATTATTATTACCTGGTGAATTAAATTCCTAGTTATGTTATTATTTTATTATTAGCCTATGGTTAACGAATGTTAGCCTGAACTTTGGATATGTAAAAAAATTTGACGAAAAATCTCTCAATCCTTGTGAACTCTATTTTATCCTTGAACATTATAATGAATGAGAGCATCCATCCTCTACCATATTAGAGAAATCTTTGGAAATCATTCTCAAGGCGATTGAAGTTGGACAATGCATGTTCAGGTATCTTCCATGATAGCTCCCAGAGACTCCTTCAACGATGTGCAGAGATTAACATAACATGAGTAGATAACCTCTAGAGGGAATATAATTTTGATCTCTACAGTGAAATGAAAGGCTTACCAGAGATCTATGGTAAAACACATCAATGAAGAATGAAACACTTGGATGTAATTCTTAATTTAATGAAATTAATTATAAAAAAATATGCCAATACTCTCTTCTGTGTTCCTGGTTCATCTGTTCGTTTTCTAAATAATTTATTTAATTATGTGGATATTGGATTTCATCATCATATTTATTCAAAAATTCCCATAGATTATGGAAAAATAAATTACAGGCTATCGCCTAACAGCACTTCCACTTTTCTGGGAACATAGAAGTTGTATCAAATGTAGAATTTTTTTCTTTTATACTTATATAAATAATACATTGATGATTTATTCATTTATACTTTGGTTTTTTAGTTAATGTTTAAACATTTTTGTAATCTGAATTTTGATATGTGTTCATCCGTTTTCTTTTCTCAAAGATCTAACAGAAATGAATAATTTTATGATTAAAATTAAATTGAGGATCTCATCGGAGGTTCAAGCAATTCTGTCCAGGTGACATGATAGTACACACCATGTAATATTACATAAAAACCATGTATTATAGATTAAAAACCATTTAGTTGTGTTCAACGCATTGGGAGTAATTTTAAAATTACTTATGTTTTGTGAATTTATTACACATGGTGTGGTTTATTCTTAAACCACACGTTGAATAGGACAGATTGACACATAGTTTCAAGACTACATGCCGTGTGTCCCACTGGAAACAACTTATTGTCCTACTCGGGTGACTGAAAACTGTGTATCCCATACAAAGCTCAGCTAACCGATAACCATGTAACCTAGATACAACATGGCGTCTTTCACACTGGACACGTCGTGTACTCTGAGATTTACGATGTACGCCTCACATGTTGATTCCCTAGGCGTGTACTTCAGATAAGATGTTGAAAGGTAGTACACACCCTGTAGTTGAACCTAGTGGACATGTACTTTACCAAATTACACAAAATTAAAACATTAATGTTTCTATCATGTTTAGAACTACCTATCATGTATAAATCGTATTACCGGTTGTTACTCTATGCGTTAAAGCTTAACATGTTGCTGAAAAATTCATGTGATTCATGTAATCATATATAAGTTATGTGTTGTGATGGTAGCCATTAAATCGTCTATGTTATAAGTCAGAAGAGTAAAACAGAATGAGAAGATAATACATGTTGGTTATATTTGAATAGGTATTCAGTATGTTGCCTCCAATGTACATTTATGTACAAGGTTATTTTTAAATTAATTTATTTGATTAAATTTATATGGATGATAATCTCAAGGAAATTTAGAAAATGATTATGATAAAAGGATTGATTAATTAAAGACAGTAATTAATTGATTCCAGCATGATATATATTAATAAGAATGATTAATGAATTGAATGATAGTTTTATTAAAATCATAATTCATTGCATGTATGTGGATGATCATGAGCTAGACCAGACCTTTGTATGTGATTGGGTTCTTTTAATTTATTTATTTATTTAAAATTGTTTTATAGTTTCCTACCTCTCAATAACATCATGGGAATTCATTCCCACAACTTCATTTTTTTAAACCCCATTTTACCCCTCACCAGAATGTGAGTTAAAAGAATATGTAATGGATGGAGGTCCAAAGCTAGTGGAAGCAGTTCATGTTAGTGGCTGAGGTGAAACCAATCCAAGGTGATAAAAAGGTGGATATGTGGAATGTTTTAAACACTAAATATAAAAGGTTCAAGGTATTTCTCTCCCAGTTCAGGGTTAGGTTTTCAACTGCTAGATAAATTGACCATTAAAAAAGCTCATGATCATACCCTTTATTTTATTTCTTTCATTTCCATGGTTATTCATTATAGATGTACTGTCATGATTCAATAATTAATGAAGTAACAATCATGCAAGAAGGGAATAAAATAAAATGTCTAATGCATAAATATTATCTAGGAATGGTTAATCACTTAAGTATATCCCATGTAATATTAAGAATCATGTGAAATATAATAAGTGGAAACTTACTCATAAAGGATAAACCCCCTAAATAAAATATTAGGTCACTATAGCCTTCCATAACCTCGATTATAATTGAAAAAATAGTTCAAAGAAATTGACCTTCCCTATTTGGGGTGATTTCAATTATTGGTGAATTTTAATTTGAGTATTTTGGGTTGACATAACTTGGTTGACATAAAGTGTTGACTTCCCATAATAGGACATGGTGTAACTAAGAGGCCAAGGTTGGGGAAATAATTAATGATTTTAGGATTGGGGGTTCCAATCAATATATCAAGAAGATATGAGTTAATGTAGTTGGAATTTGGAATGCCTACTTAAAACCAATCATGTTTCTTGACCAAATTATACATGGTTTAATGACAATAGAATATGGATCCCAGCCACTAGAATATCTAAGGAACATGATATTCCAACGAAAATGGTGTGGGCTTTTGGGTTTCGAAAAAATAGTGGGAGACTAATGAATATTAATTTATTTATTTCTCTTACATTGTCATGATAATTTTCTAAAATCCAGGACATCATATTTTTAGAAACAACAATCAAAATGAAATCAAACATATCATTGTGATCCATACATGAGAAGGAAATCCTTGCCACAAACATGGTTTTCCAAGAATGGGAAAGGATTTTATGTGGCATCCTTCAGCATGAGAGGAAACTATATGTGCTAGATGATCAATTACCATTATGGCCAAGGAATGAGGTCAGTGATGAGGAACTCTCTTTGTATGATAAAAATATGAACTATGCTACTTATGTTTAGTGCTTTATTCTTTCACCCATGTCCAATGAGTTTTTGTAGCAACATGAGGGTATGGATTCCTATAGAATGATGTCCCACATTTGGGATAACTATCCAGAGAATGCGATACAAGAGAGGTATGAGATATACAATTCTTTGTTCACGACTAATCTTGGAGAGTCTGCGCAAGTTGGGCCCCATGTAATCAGGCTTATTGACTATATTGGGTGATTGAACATCTTAGAGATTATGATCTGGAGTGAGTTGCCTATATATCTCATGATATCATCACTTCCTAAGGCCTTATCTTTTAATAGTGTATAATTATATGAGATATAATGAGAAGAGCCTATCAGAACTTGTGAACTTGATTCTCTAAGTGGATAAGGACATGGGGCATGAAAAACCCAGAGTCCTTATGATGAATAGAAAGTGGAAGGAAAAGGAAATGGGGAATAAGGTTTATAAATATCCTAAATCCCCCTAGAACCATCCAACCATGAAGAAGAATTTCCAATGATACGGAATGAAAATTAGGCAGTATGTTTGGCATGTGTAAAATTAGGCCATTGGAAGAAGAATTGCACCAAGGGCCAAGGGGAAGCCAAATGTGTGTTCATTATCATGTGCAGTCATTACATTTCTAAAAAATAGGTATTATATACTCATTCTGGTGCTCAAATCAGTATCCAAATATCGGAACTAGGTAGATTTTGGAAAATCACTAGAGGAGAGGTTGATCTGTGAGCTGTCAATGGTTCGAGGGTGGCTGCTCTTTCCATTGGTGACTAATTCCTATCATTGCTGATCGAGATGATTTTTGATTTACAAGACTATTATTATGTACCATGTGGTACCCAGAACATAATTTATATATCATGTTTGGATACACATGGGTTTATTTTCATGTTCAGAAATAGAAGTTATTTACTTTAATCAAAAATAATATTTATGTTATGGAACATTTTAATAAGGTTCTATATGTATTAAAATACAAGAACCAAGTGTCTGAAATCGATAATGAATAAATCTCACATGGCCAATATAATTCCCAATTCTAGAATCGCCGCCTTGGTTATATAAATGGAAAGCGATTGATAATGCTCTATCAAGATGGTTATTTAGGCACTTCTGAGCTAGAAACTTTCGATAGATTTTTTTTGAAGAAGGTGGTGCCTTAGTCAAAATACCCAGGCACAATTTATTGAATATTAAAGAAAGGAGTAACTTGAGTATGAAAGATGGGAGTTTCTTATAATATTTTTCATACAAATGATGAAATTCAGGAGGTAAGGTATTGGAACTTGTTAATTAATGGTTGATACATTTGTTGGAAAGACAGTATTCAATCATGTTCGCCTCCCGAAATGCATGTGTGACAATGTAGTTGATATCCTGAAGCATATGAAGACATCCCATCTAGTGGGTGGTAAGTGGCCAAGTGAGATGTATCACCCATTTCCAGATATCCTAGATGATTGTGGTCAAATCACTCTCGATCTAGATCTTCCTCCATCCTTGTTGAATAGAAAAATTGATAGAAAGTATTGTAGCCATCATTTTTACATCAAGGGAGGAGGTCGTTCCACAAGTACCATAAAATCATCCATGGCATTGATCGAGGTAATCTATGAAAATAGTTACACAGCCCACATAGCCTGGATTTTCTTTCGATGATCCATCAATGTTCACATTAATCCATCCAGGGAGCGAGAGTTTACAGAAAACATCAAGGGTATTTTTTGGTTGCTTGAAGATGCCAATAATTTGTAGTTTGCAAAGAATCTCGAAGTCATTAGAAGAGTTGTTGCAGTGCGCTTTTTGGATTGTAGCTGCTTCTTGAACCAAAATTATAATTCTAGATTTACCTATATTGAGAGTATGTGATCTTTTGTTGTGAATAAAATTATTTCCATCATACCAGATCACATGCATCAATTATGCAACTGCAGCAGATAAACCATTCTTAATTTGCTGAGAGGCATCGTGATCGACACATCTTTTAATCTGAGAGATGATAGAGTCAGTAAAATTCCATTAGCAATTAAAAACGTCAGAGATGTATTTCCAAAGAGAAAACGAATTTGGACATGAAAGAAAAATTTTATTAACATCTTCTCTTTATTGATTGCATAAATGAAACATTGAGAAAAGATGAATACCAAAGGATTGGAGACACACTTCAGTAGGAATTTTTGTGTGTTATATTCACCATATAAGAGTGAGTCTCAAAGATTTGATCCAAGGACTATTAAAAGCATTCAACCACCCAAAGCATCAGTGGAGTTAAAAAAATTATGATTGTAAATAATTCTCAAGTCCAGAATGCCAATTTTAGTTGGTTCCCAGATAGGGAAGTCTTCATAAGTCGAAAAGGGGTAATTATCAATTATGAAGTTAATGTTATCAGGAATATCATGTTTGATCAAGTGAATAACTTATTTTATGGAAATATTTATGTTTTGAGGAGAATGGTTCAGAGGAAACAAAGAAGATAAGGAAGAACTCGTCCAATTATCAATCTAGAATTTCAAATAAGAATCAGAATTGACTAACCATCTAGAATTTCTCAGGATCTTATGATAAATATTTCTAATAGAGGCCCAAATAGAGGACTGAAAATAATTTAAGTTTCCTTTTTAATGGTTTTTGAGAAATCATTTCTTGAGAAAATCAATATCATTATTGGAATTATGAATCATTATCAAGACAATCCTGGCTTAAAAAGAATCGTTAAAAATTTCAAGATTTTTAATTCCAGTGTTTCATTTCTCTAAAGGCTTATAAAAATTCTTCCAAGGAACGGTTACAAGCCTTCTTTCAAGGATATTACCGGTCCAGAAAAAAATTTCAATGAAAGTATTAATATTTTTAATGCGACTTCTAGGCCATTTAAAAAACATGAATGAGTAAACCATTTTAGAGATGATGGTATATTTTACGTGTCATATTCACACTTGTTAGAAAGTGAAAATGACCAAACCACCATTTGGTGAATATAGTGAAAGGGCCACAAATCATGTAGGATTTCTACTCACTGACACATGCGATCATTTTAGTATAGAATCTATATGTGTATATTCTTACTTCATTGCTTTTATTGATGACTTGATTAGATATGACTATATCTACTTAATGAGGTATAAGTTAGAGTCCTTTGAGAAATTCAAGAAGTTGGAAAATGAAGTAGAGAATCATCTTGGTATGAAGATAATGAATATTCAACCAGATTAATGAGTTGTATATCTTCATCAAGAGTTCATCACCCTTTTATGGGAGTCTGATATTCAATATCAACTCACTCCACTTTATACACCATAGTGGAATGGTTTTAGTGGAAGCTGGAACCATACCTTTTTAGTCATGGTAAGGTCTATGAGGAGTCTTCCAAAATGTTTTTTTATCATTTTGAGGATATGCAATACAAATTTTATCATACACATAAAACCTTGTACCAACTATGTTTCAAAACAAAATCCCATTTAAACTATTATGTGGGAGGAATTTTTTTTGTTTCATACTCATGTATAAGGTTCCAACATGTTTGTTAAGTCTTACTCTAAAAAAACTAAAACCCTGGGGTAAGAAGTGTTTCTTTATATAATATCCCAAAGAAAAAATGGGATATTAACTATATAACCCCTCAGATAAAAAGTGACTATTTACAGACATGCTATTTTTCTTGAGAGGGTGCACATCCTCAAAAAGAATTGTGGGACCAGGATTGACTTTGATGAAATTGATGCTCAAGATACATATGATTTGGTACATGAAAAAATTCCACAAGCCACCATGGAAAAATAGTTTTTGAAACACATGTACTATGTAGGAGTAAAAGAGAGGCAAGGTAACCAGAGAGATATGGATTCTTTATCACTGAGGATTGTGACTCACAATTATTACACAATAATGAACCTCTCTCCTACAGGGATGTTGTAAATAGATTAGAAGATGTAAGACAACACGAAGATATGAATTATGATATGGATTCCATGTATCAAAACCAAGTTTGGGTTATAGTCGATGCACTAGTTTATGTAAATCCTATTGGGTGAAAATAGATATTCAATAAGAAATTAGACATGGAAAATTTAGTTAGTACCTATAAAAAAATGCTCGTGGCTAAAGGATTTAAACAGAGTCAAGTAATTGATTATGATGAAATCTTTTAACATGTTGTAATGTTTAAATAAAATAGAATAATTCTTTCCATAGAATCCTAGCATGACTATGAGATTTAGAAGATGGATTTTAAAACTATTTTACTTAATTAGAACCTTCTAGAAGATGTCAATATGAAACAGCTAGATGGTTTTGTGACACAAGGTGATGCCAAAATGTTTTACAAGTTGTAGTGATTCATTTAAGGATTTAAGTAAGAATCTAGATAATGGAAAATTTAATTTGATGAATGAATAATGGAATTTGGTTTCACTAAAAACGAATATGAGCGATGTGTTTAAAAAAAGTTTTAATGGGAATGCGGTTGTTATCCTAGTAGAAGGTGTTGATGACATATTACTTATTGGAAGAGAAATACTAGTCTTAGAGTTTGTTAAGGATTGGTTGAACACGATCTTCCCTATTAAGGGAATAGATAAAGAAGCCCTCATTTTATGGATCAAGATCATTCATGATAGTTCTAAAAGGATTCTTGGACAAAAGTAAGAGTATATACACTGATCATATTGTAATGGGACATAGTATGGAACAATCCAAGAGGGGACTGGTTCTAGTATCAGATGTCATACATATTTCTAAGATAATGTGTCTGTAGAAACAACAAGAGAATGATTGATTGAGTAAGATCCCATATTCCTTAATGATATGTTAAATCTTGTATTCCATGCTATGTACTAGACCCGATTTTTCCTATGCGCTAATCATTGTAGGAAGATATCAATAAGATCTATGAGATCACAATTTTACTGAAATTAAGGATATCCTTATGTATTGATGAATAAGTAAAGATATGTTCTATGTATATGGATGAGACGATGAGCTTGTCATTATAGTTAATGTTGATGATCGTTTTTAAAAAATTCAAAATGATTTGATGTTTTAATCAGGATATGTTTTCATTCTCAACAGATGAGCTATCAGCATGAAGATTTCAAACCAGCCTATTGTTGATGATTCTATGAAAGAGTCTGAATATACAGTGTCTTATGAAGGACCCCAGGAATTAATTTGGATTGAGAACATTTTCTAGGAGATTTATATGGTTCCTAGTAGAAAATACACTATCACATTTTACTGTGATAATACTGCAGTGGTGTCTCTTGCAAAGGATCCAAGGTCACATCAACTGAAAAAACACATACTTTGCATGTATCACCACTTTAGGGATTTCCATTAGAGTGTAGAATTTGTAGTGAGAAGCGTGTAAATAGAGGATAATATGTAGTACCCCTTGTATAAAGTTATATCATAGAAGAAGCCTGAATATCATGTGAGAGACAGTGGAATGAAGGTTATTAGTAGTTGGCACTAGTGAAAGTGGGAGTCTGTTGCAGTTAGTTCCCTAGAAACAAATTCTGTGTACATTATGATAAAATTAAATTCATTGTTTTTTGATATTAATAAATTCCTTTTCATTACGTGATTATTCGTCTAGGTGACATTGCATGTGATATTGTTCCAATGTGTAGTTATCTCACTAAAAGGTCCTATAAGTTCCCTACAATAATGGAAACATGGAAGTTCCATGACACTATTCTAGAATAAATTTTTCATAGATGAATGATATCATTTTAGGGAAATAAATGATAGTTTGTCGAGGGTGGTGGCGTATAAGACATTGAGGAACCTTCTCATTGTAAATACCCCAGGTAATATCCAGTAGTATATTATGAGAAAAAGACCCGACTGTAGGAAGTCAAAATTTATAAGTGTCTTTTGATGTCCCTATATATGGTAATGTGTAATGGTCATTAGAACTTAATATTATTATTAATGGATATTGTGATTCATATACATTGATTTATTGATGAATTTCAGGATGACATATACTCATGATAAAGTATGATATGATGGGTGTGTCACGAGTAATATTAAATTGATGAATAATGGAAGAAAGAATTTATCCCTTCTATTTATTGACGGATGCTAATATCTTAGGCCCTTTGATTGAAATGATATAACCTAAATAAATAAATGGAAATGGTGTTCTATAGGAATGTTTTATTTCCAGAATTTCAATGAATGAAATATCATGAATATAGGTTAATGAAACTAGTAGGTAACCAACATGATTGAAGATATTTTTATAATGGGATTATATTATATGCTAATCATTCGTATGAGGTGACATGTCATTGCAGCTTTATCTTCATTATCTTTGGTTTCCATGGAAGGTTTCAAGAGGATAACCATGGAAATTAAGAAGGATTGCCTAATCCCTCTAAGGAAGAGGCCTAGAGGGTCCCACAATAAGTGTATCCATAATCTTAGTTAAATAATTTATTATTTACCAAGAGGAATTAATATTATTTCATGTCATGGATTAATAATTATTCGGGTATGACTGATCATGGTTTATTTATTTATCATTGAATAATGTATTTACATAAAATTATTTAATTAATAAATAAATAGTTCTTATTCCAGCCCTGATAAATATTTCATATGATGGGAGACTATGTTAATGGGTCCAAAATGAAATAATTTAAAATATTACATGATTAAAATAATATTTAAAGATAACATTCTTGTTAAGAACACGTCATGGAGATAATGGTATTGTTTTTTTATTTGGAATGGGGGTTTCACATGGAATAAAATGGATAACTAATAACACTTGTGCTAATCATTTATTATTACATGGTGAATTATATTATCATTTATGTTATTATTTTTTTATTATCCTAGGAAAAGCAGAAGCCAGCCAGAACATGTTTTGTGTATAAAATTTTGGAGAAATATCTCTTATGCCTCAAGAGATACCTTTTCTCCAATAATGTTCTCAATAACGAGAGCATCCATCCTCCATCGGATAAAATAACAATTTGGAAGTGGTTCTCTAAGAGATTGATAGCAGACGATTCAAGAATAAAGATCTTCCATGTTAGAACCTGAATAATCCTTCAACGATGTCCAGAGATTCACAAAGAATTTGTGGATCAACGCTAGAGGGGATCTACTATTGATCTCCACAATTCAAGGAAATGATAACTATATATATTATCTTAGAAACATCAGTAAAGAAATAAAACCATTATGTTATTTCTTAATTTAATTAAATTAATTATAAATAAAATATATTTATCCTCTCTTATGGGTTCCATTTTCTTATCTTCATTGTCTAAATATTGGATTTAATTATGTTGATATGGGCGTTCATCTTCATATTGATACAAAAAAGATCATTGATTATGTAAAAATAAATATTGGGCTCCATCCTAACCACTCTTCCACTGCATCTGAAACCTACTAAAAAACAATTGGCGACCCAAGAAACTATTTTTCACCCATGATGTAGTTTATAAGAAGAAGTCCCTTCTTCATTAATTCAGATGCCTTTATACAACTAAACACTATATCTAGTCAAATTTCCATATACTTGGAATTTAATTATATCAAACATAATCATTACCTAGAATTGAAAATGTTCCAATTTATAATAATTATACACTTTGAACCCTTCCTCTAATAAAATATCCAAATAATCAATCAATGGTGACAAGTAATCATCAATATCATTTCTTGAATATTGTTTTGTTGAATTAATTAACCCGAACATACTATATTTCCACTACATATAAATTTTATAATATAATTTTTAAATTTAAAACAAAATAGGTCTTGAAATATGTTTGATACTATGTCATAGATATTGATTCATTCCATTAGTGGATTGTCCATGTTTAACATTTTTACCTCATTTTATGATGTAAGGAAATTTGTGATCATTTTTCATCCATGGTGGATAATCATATGGTTGATGTAATTTTACAACATATATTAATTCATATATATTCCAATATAATCATTTTTCATCAGTTGAATTTTATAATGAATGTTTTTTGTGATGAATTTTATAAATATACCAAATTAACTTATCTTGATTCATGGTACTTGTAAAAATAGATAAATAAAATCGATATTTTTCATTAAAATTATTCCATGAAGTCCCATAATGTGGACAATTCAGTTGGATATTTTATTTCTTAAAACATAACACACAATCATTGGGTATTATTTTATATTATTATACCCCAATTCCATCAAGAATATTATTTTCATCGCATTATATTTTGAATATCAATAATTATTATATTCATGAATTTAAATGGTTATAGAAATTATATAAAAACTCTTATCACTCTAAACATTACTAGAATTCAAGTTCACCAATCTCACCAAGGTTGATAAAAATATAACTCTAGTATTATTATATATAGTGTTTTCCCTATATAACCATATAATAAATCACTCATTTGTGTTTTTACAATTTATTCCAATTACATATCACAAATTACTTTGTTAACTTGATTAGATCCATTATTTTTAAAATCTCAATAATAATTAGATATTTAATTCTAATGAATTTCAACATGAAAAATACAATAACTATAACTAGGATTTAACCCACTATAAATTAATTGATCATTGATTTTTAGTCATTACAAATATCTCATATTTAAAAATTCGAGTGATGGATATAAAAATTGTTCATCATTTTGGAATTTTTCAGTTATAAAATCTCAAAAAAACCCTTCCTTATAGTCATCAATTTTACAATGTTTAGTAAGACAACTACTATTCACAATTACCTATAAAAAATAAAATTTTGTAAATAAAAGATACTATTTTTAAAAAATTAAATTCAGAAATTAAATTCATAAATAAAAATTAAATGTAATATTTTTTCCTGAATAATAATTATAAAAAAATTAATAAATATATTTTAAAAATTATGTATTTATATTTATTTTTTAATATACATTAATTATTGGAAATTTCTAATGAAAACATGTTAATAGGAATATAAATATATTATTTATATATGTCTATAAATGAAAAAATATATATGTTATAATATGGAGATTCAAAGTGCTATTTTTATGAATTACTCATGGGAAAAATTAAATTACAATCATTTCACAATTGAAAAAGTATAGGTTATTTAACATTATTTCCTATTATAATACATTAGTTCTCAAAAAACATATAATATTTATACACATAATAAAGTATCGGTTACTTATAAATATATATTCTAAAACACATATTATTATAATATTATACATTATTTATAGACATATTATGACATAGATAACCATTACATACATAAACTAGTTCATGAAATAGTTATATTTGACACAATGATTCAAAATTATAATATATACATAGATTATAGAATATAAGATACAATGAAATTAAAAAAGTAGGTAAAATTTAAATATTTGGTAAACTAAAAATTATTAAAATTTCACACAAAAATTAGTTACTATAATAATTGAAAATTGAATTAAAATTTAGAATTTACCTTATTATTATTATTATTATACATTACTATAAGTTTATTTTAGATCATTTAGAATTATTTTTATCATATGTTTCATCATAATATACTGAATATAATAAAAATGTTAAATAATGTTATTTAATATTATAATACACAAATACAAACATAATGAATAATAACTAATAATTAAAAAAAGTTATTATCAATTTTATGGAACATAAAGTACATAATATATATATATATATACACATTAGTAAAAATAGAGATTATATGTTTAAAATATCGTAATCTACCTGAGAGGAACATATGACAGAAACAATGTACAAAAGATGGCATAATGTTCCAAAATATATCAGCTTGGGAATGATGAAAATGGTTGTGGGTATTTTAAGGAGACTTGATGATGAATGAAGGATATTGCAGGTTGATGGATCAAGGAAATAGGGGATAGAGTTCAATTCATGTGAGAAAATTAACTAGTGTCATGAAAATGATATAAAACCACATGGCAAGTCTCATGATTTTCTAAAAAAAATTAAAATATTTTTTACATTGGATGATTAATAGTTCATGTGAAAAACATCGACTTTATGAATTTTACATAAATTAAAAATTATAAAATGTAAAAAAATCAGCTATAATGTTAGTTTTAAATAAATAACATTATAAATGATATTTTAAAATAGTTTTTCTACTATTTTATATTGATATATCCTATTTTATTTATTAGTTTAGAGACAGGAATTAGTGTAACCCATAATAATGTTTATTACTCACCTAATAATACTATGAACATATATTTTACGATCATAAAGTATTTAGGATCATTATTCAAATAAATCAGGATATTATTTCTAGGATTGTATTGGTATCTACAAGTTATTCTCAAAACAAAAGTGTTATCAAGAAAAGTAAATAACATTACATTCATGATAGATCTAATAGTGTATGTATAAGGATTCTTATCCACAAAACTATTTTTTAAATAATTATAATGACATTGAGATTATGTTATACTTGACATAGGAAGCAACAAAATATATCATTTATTAGAATTCTCAAAGGTACTTTTTTTAACCCTTTACAAACATTAGTGTTATGACTCAGTCTAAGAATAGTTTCAGATATATCACTCTTGATCTTTATACCAAGTTTAAAGGACAATTAATACATGTATTTTATTGGGAAACACCTTCCCAACTATAAAATTATAGAATGTAAAATTTCCATATAAATTCTAATTAAAATTATATCATCCACATAAAACCCCATAAATATGTCAACACTCCCACTAATATACTTGTATACACAAGAATCAACTACCTTTTTTATGAAACCAAAATCAGTTATTGAATCATAAAATTTGATGTTTCTATCCTAAAAATATTATTTCAATATAAATGTAGATCATTGAAACTTCACTACCATAAAAATATCATTTTGAATTTCAAAACCATTGGGTTGTATCAGTTACATGTATTTTAAATAAATTACTATTAAGAAAAAGATTTTTTAAATATATATGATATATCTAATAGTAATAAGTATATCTTATGGTATGAAATATAATAATAGACTTTATAATTTCAACATTAGAAAAAAACTATTTATAGTAAATTCAATGATTTTGTTTATATTCCATTTCCACCATGAATGATTTATTGGTAGACACTCCATTATAAATATTAATTTTCACATAGAAAACCTACTCAAAACCTATGTGTTTCATCCCTTATATTGTATCTATAATGTTACATAAATGGATAGTGTACATGGAGTCCAACTACAATCTTACAACCTTTATCAATTTCTTGGAATTAAAACACTCCATTACCTCTTCAGAGGTAGTAGTTTTATAGTATATAACCATTTTCACCACTATTTTCTATATGAACTCCATATATCAATTCTTCCTAATAAATTCTTCCAAAAATATGAGGGTATTATATGTCATTTTTTATTCAATTTATAAAAATTATTATGGAGCACAATCATTTTCCATGTCATGAACCATTTATATTTGTTGGCATAAAAAGTTTCAATGTTTGATATTACTCCCATTGAATAAATGATTCATATGATCAATCATATGGAAAAATCTATATTATTACAAAACACTTTATATTCAATAATATTATAGGAATAAAATTCCATTATTTTATTAAGATAAGGGGAAAAATAATTTTCCAAATTTATGGGCATGTTTATAATAATAAAAACACAATACATATTCATTACATTCCTAAGTCCTTATAAAATATAAATTGATATTTCCGTAAATATATAAATAATTCAATGAAATCCTGAATACCATATTCATAATTTGGTTTTTTTATGAAGGAAGGTCAATACAATGAATATATCAAGAATGATATAGTAAGGTAAAACTGACTCATCATTAATTAAACATAATTTGTAATGGTTTGATTCATATTATCATACAAAAAAAACACAATGGTGTTCTATGAGGAACGAGGTATGAAACAATTCAATAAAATCTCCCATGATTGATAAATTCTTTTCAGAATTACTTCCCATCAAAATATTGTCATTGAATCATAGAACATTTTCTGATTTAATTCTATACCTCATTTTTTCTCATATAAAACACATAAAAATAGAGGCTAAATTCATTATTAAATATTACAAGTAATTATACCCACTAATATCTTGAATAATCATTGGTTAAGATAAATCACTATATGTATGATCCAATGGTCCACTTGTAATACATTGATATTTTTAAAGAAAAAATGTTCAACTGGGTAAATTACAAAAGACATATATATTTAATTATTTTGAAATAATATAATTTCAATATGATTTTTATAAAATAGTATTTTAAATGGATGGTATGAATTGGAGTAACTGAATTATTAATATATAAAAAGTACCTACTCAGTAAAAATTTCATTACTAAATCTTATCAAACAATCACTCAATTTTCATGATTTAAAAATTTGTTTTATTAAAAAATGTTCTTTATTGATTTATGAGAGTGAATATTATAATTACAATAAGAAAATTTAGTAAATTTTATTAAATAAAATTTAGTTTTATTAAATTTTCATATAAAAATTATTTTATGGTGAAATTTTGTGATTTTTTTAAAAAGAATGATTGTTTTGGGAATTGTGAAAAAAAAATTATTTTATTGAAATATTTATTTTACTTTGAAGTACTTAAAAAGTTTCATTATTTTAAATTGGTTTTAAAATATAAATTTTTTCTATTGATTAAAAGTAATAATCTTAATTTTTTGGAATAAATATTATTTTTAATTTTTTTTTAAATTGATTTTATAAAATAATTTTTCCTGTAAAACTGATTTTCATTTTGTTTTACGAGTTAATTTTAAAAGTAATTTCTTCCATTTTTTTAAATCAATTTAACATATTAAATTTAATATTGGGAAAAATTAATTCAATATTTGTTAATTATTTCAAAATTATTATTGGTCATAATTAATATTAATCATGGTATAATTTATCACCTTATTAATGGTAAAATTGGTTTAATGAGGGTTAAAGTTTATGTGAAAGGGATTTGAAATAATTTCAATACATTACATTAATATATGGGATGAGTTTGATTTGAAAAAACCCATTTATATCTTTGAAAATATATCCTTTTTTCTAATTTTCGTTGATAAATACCATTATATTATTTTAAGAATGGAAAACTCCCAAATTTGTATTTCTTGCTATTATTTTCTATAATTATTTTGGACAGGGCTTAAAAAGGTTATAAACCGTTATATGTGGTAATTTTTTATTTCATAAAAATATATATTTTGATAATTTGTTTTTTATTTTAAATAATGAAATAATTTCCTAAAATGCTTACACAACCCCAACACAGTGCCAGTGCAGGTAGTAGAAACAATCAAGTAACTAATTTTAAATACTCTAAAAGTAATATTTTTTGGGTAACATATGGTATTATGTGAATTATAAAGATAAATATATTTTATTAATGGTGTGTTAAAATTTTATATTTCATCCACATTACTTTCATGATATTTTTCAATGTCACAATATATAAATAGTACTAAAAATACCATTAATGGTATTTTATGTTTAATAATATTTTATTAAATGATTAAAAATTCATAAATATCTTATGTGTGGCCAATTGAATGAGATATAGTCAATAATATTGGAAATTTTAATCTTATATATCATGTTTATATTTATATTATCTTCCATGACCCATATTTTGTAAAAAGGTTTTTTTCATGTTAATCATCACATAGGGGTAATATTGGATAAAAACTAAGATATAAGTGATAAAAAATCATATAAAAAATCCTAAATCATATTTTATGGGAATATTTAGACTTATATTCATCTTGATTCTAAACATATCAATATTTTCTAGTTGAACTAAGAAATTAATTTATATGCTTTTAATACTTTAACTAATCCAATGGTGCACCTGCCTTCTCTTAATCATATTTAATGATCGACTCAACATGACGATGATATAACAAAATCACTTCAGAAAAATCCCCCCCCCCCACTTCCTTGAGGTAATTCTCTGACCAAAACACAATCCTAGAAGACCAAAGATGAAATTAAATATAGGTTCCTCAAAGAGGAGGTAATCTTCTTAATCAAGGGTTTTAATTTTAATTCTTCTTCTAACTCCTTTAATTCATTAGAAACCATTAAAATATAAAAAATAAGTACATATCACATAATGATATGTTATTATGTTAATTTAATAACCATATTCATCTTATTTTCCATAAAATGGGAAAGAGAACCATATTTTTTGTGTAAATGACGATAATCAGATCAAGAAACTGATTTATTACGTTTCTCATCACTACCTTTCATGGCTAGTTATTTTGATGGATTTAATGTATATATACATATATATGATATTAATGACATTATTATGATTCTATAAATATAATATACCCTCTCTATTTATACCATACCAATTATTAAAAATTGAATCCCCACATGTTTGTATGTACAAACTTCCGTCTCCACATAGTGATGCACTACGTTTTTCAAAAAATTCCTTTCATGGATGGAAATGGTAATGGACATAATAATGTTATTTCATTTTTATAACTTGATAATTATTCTCATAGTATAAAATAATACGTACCATACTTCCCTCATGATTAATTGAAATTGGATATGATTCTCATGCATACGTATAGACTTTCATCTTCATGTTGTAACATAGTTCATTTTTTATTACCACCATTCATAGATCGTTAAAAAATTATAAATCATTCATAAAAATAATTATTATATCATTATTATTATTTTTTTATACGAATTAATTTTGTCCCATTTTACCATAATGAACATACCAAATTAGTTTTGGGGATTAGGATCCAAACATCCTCAAAAAATCTGACATGAACATAATCGATTTAGTAATTATCTTAGAAAGTTTAAAAAATTGAATACAATAGATTATTATAATTTTATATACCTGAAAAAGATTCTTAATAATTTAAATAATTGATATAATTTCATTATATAGTAATTAAAAAACATACATGGATAGTTGGGAGATGAGAAAATATATTTTTAGTTTAAATTCCCTATATCTAAGACATATATTATTTTCACAACATGGTTTTTTTTCTATGGTGTATAAAATAATTATAGATATATTTTATACCTATTATAAAAAATTATTTCTTTACAATTACATTCAATGTTCATTCCTTGAATGTTTCAATTATATATAAGTTATCAGAACGAAATGGATATTCTATCTTAAAACATAACTTTAATTTTTTTGAATATTTTATTCTTTTATTTATCTTCCATGTCCACATTGTTTTACAAAATAGTAAATATTCAAATAAATGGATAGAAAATTTAATTTTTCAACTCATTTTATGTTCATAACATTTTCATATAATGGGATCGTATCCTATATTTTATATATAATGACTAAATTTCCATTCAAATTCTGAATGCAATTGTTTTTAAACATAAATGACATCAGAAGATTTACCATCCATCCTAACCATTATTATATAAGAATATTCCACTTAAATTATTAGGGTTATTTTAAAAATATATCTATTTGTCCACTAATCTGTTAATTTTATATTTATTGTCTTAAAAGAAAAAATATTTATATCCTTATTTTTACATGAATCGCAAAAGTTCATCTAAATGTCTGATAAATAAAATAATGTATGTGGATTTTTATGGAAATTAAATATTATATGTGTTGTATATATTTTATCATCCTTGTATATTTTTTATGATTATGGGTGAGTCCAATATTGCTCTCTAAGACTTTGTATAATGATTATGTTCTTGGGGGGGTTTATGTTGGAATTAACCAAGTAGGTTTTTCATTTATAAGGGTTTTTATCACTGTTAAATGAACATGATGTATCAAGGCACCTACACAGATTTTTAATTTGATAAAAAAATTCATATAATTAGTTTGATTTCATAAGGTATTATAATGACAATTTGTTCGAAGGAATGATTATTACCTTTAATGGTAAAATATATATATTTTTTATTTTTTTGTTATAGTTTTTTAAGTAACCCACATTATTATGATATTTCCTTTCTGATTTATTATAAACTATTTTATTAATTATTTGAAAATATTTTCAATTTAATGTGTAATTTATTGACTATTTTAGATAAAAAACTTATTATATTAAAAGGAAAAATCTCTTATATGAGCTCTTGATCTATAAAATGGACTAATAGGTTATGTTTATTCTTTTTAGTTGGTTATTAATTGGATTTTTATGATCAAACCATGTTTTAAAATATTTTCATAATATTTATGGATTATTTAGAATAATTATAAAGAATTAATATGAAAAAATAAAATATGTGTATAGTTGGAAAATGTTCACTTATGAACATGGGTATTTCTATGTTTGAGTTTTTCCAAATTCAATAAATATATAATCCTAAAAGGAGCATGGTCAAGTATGTGATCCAATATTTATTTTTGATATTTTATATTTTTAATGGGTAAAATTCTTTAATTCATATTGATATCAAATCCTTAAATTTAATGATTATGTTTTTAGCACTGGATTTTGGATTGTAAGTTTGAGGCTATTATAATTTGTTTGAAAGCATGATTTTGACAACTTTCGTGGTTATGTTTTTTTCATGTGAGATTAAATTTTGAGTAATGGATATAATAATGGGTTCATATGTTTATGATTTATCTTAATTTAAATGAAATATACACCTCTTTTAGTTTTCATGTAATAGGATTTTAAGAAGACTAATGGTAATTTGGAGACATTTACTAAGTTTTGATAAATGTTTGTGCTATATGTAGACCTAATTTTTAACATACATTATTGTGATAATTTTATTTTAGGAATATTTATTATGTATTTTATGAAGATAATTTTAAAGTTATTATAACTTTATATGTTATTGTGATATATTATATTGAGGTAATTATGGTTAATTAAGATAAAAGGGTTACTGTATTTTGGGAAAATATAATTTCTCTTATAGATAATCTATGGATTGAGAAGTTATTTATTGACTATGTGATTAATATTATATACCAATAATTTAAATATTTTTGAGATATTATAATATTAAATTAAATGGAAATACTTTTGGCTATGATTTTTTTTATTTGAGTAATAGAAGATGAATTATCTTTTTGAAGAATATATGATTGTTTTTGGATTTGTGGAAATTATAGTAATTTATGGAAAAGATTAGTGTATTTTTGAAACTATATGGTTAAGGAATATAAATTTATTAAGTTACATTAGTAGTTAATAGAGTAATTTGATGATAAATGTTATGTTTACTGTGGAATGACAAATGATCAAACATTTCTGATTTTTAGGTTTGGAACATGGTGGGAAATATTTTTAATAATGTTAAGGATAATAATTTATTGAATGATATAAGATGATATTTGTGTGTTATTATTGATTACATAGTGATTAATGTTGTATTTATTAATATTATGGATTTTTAATATTAGATATTATCTTACCTGATAATAACCATTTCTATTTTGGTTCCTGTGTGAGGACATGATGAATAACTTTTTATAATTTAATGGATCTTCTGATTCAATAAATATTTATTTTAGTTCACCAGGCATGAACATTTCATTTATTGGGTTATAAAATTATAAATAAGTAAAAAAAATTCAATTTGAAATGAAAGGAATAAATTTTTCTTCTGAAATGGAATGATATTATTCTAGTAAATTTTTTTATGTTTTATTCAAAAAGGCAATAGAATCCCAAAACTCTAAGAAATGTATCTTCAAATAAAATATTTATCCTTTTATCTTTATTTTTTACCATTTGATGGTATTAATTATCCTATAATGATATATGGTTAATTTTTCATTATGTTATTGGTGGTCATATTCTCTATCAATCCCTATCATTATTTAGACATTACATTTATCACCCATTTAAATATATTCACTTCCCACTAATGTTCACCTCTTTGGAATCCTAATTATGTTTTATTATATATGACCTTAAAATTTCTATTTAACTATTTTAAAAATAAATTTTACTTATTCTTTTTTATGACCTAGGATTTAAACTAATATAATTTATATAATGAAAAAGATTTCCTTTAATGATAATGTGTTTCATCATCCGATCCATGGAATTGATTTTTAAAAAATGATTTAATCCCATTTTATTTAGAACAATACAAAACTGCAAGGAAATAATATATTTATTTGAATTCATATTTTGTACCATTATATTTAAAAATAATTTTATGTTCAATAGCATACGCAACACACAACACCTAACCTTAATGGTAGAAAAATATTATAATTTGAATATGATCGTTATAACCTAGTTGTTTAATTTAATGGTATGAATATGATTAACTATGTAATAAAATATATAAAATTTTCATACTCAATAAATTATGTTGATTATATCTTAAAAAATAAAACTCAATTTTTAGTAAAATCATTTTATGCTTAAAAAATATGCTTCTACAAATTTGATTTATACACTTTTTATGGGAAAATATTTAATTTCATTTCATTGAATTTTAAAAAATTGAATTTTTAATAAGGGTATTAATATTTATATTATTGTAAAAAAGCTATCTTAGTGTGAAATTTTGTTAAATTTCTAAAAATATTACTTTTTTATTGAATAATTAATAATAACAATTTTAAAGAAAACTCTCTTTTAATTTCAAGAATTTACAGTCTCTCATTTCACATTGAATTGGTCATAAAATTTAATTAGCATCTATTAATTAGAAATAATACAAATTATTTCATTTTAACCGATTTTTTTATAAATGTTATTATAAAAACTTTTATACTTATGCATTTTTGGAAACTTGTTTTTCGTCTTATTTTTCTATTTTAATTTAAAATTAATTTATTTCACTATTAGTAATTAAATTTGGTAAAATGGATTCCATATTTGGAATCTATGTTTACAAAAAAATATTATTGTTAAACTTTATTTTTTTTATATTGAATTGTAACCATTCTAAAATTTGTCAAGATTTTAAAGGATAAATTGGGTTAACAAGCGTATAAAAAAATATTAAAAGGATTTAAAATTTCCCAATATATTTAAGATAATATATTTTACGAGTTTAATTATACCGACCCATTTAAATTTTAAATAATTTGTCATTTTTGTTCTATTTTTCTTCAATAATGTCCTTTATATTATTTTAAATAAAAGAAATTTACAAAATATTCTATAATTTTTTTAATATATATAATATTTTTTAATAGTGATAAAAAACATGGTATTAACTTTTGTAAAAGATTATTATGATTATTTATATATTTTTTATGATAGTGATTTATTTTTAAATTTTAGAGATGAAATATTTACCTTATTTTCTTATTCAACTCAAACGTGATGCCTGTGGAAGATGATTAAAAATAATGTAAATGATTTTAAAAAATATAAAAGTATTATATTTTGGATATGTAGTGGTGTTATAATAATTTTTTAGAAAAATATAATTTATTATTGATGATTTAAACGTTTATTTTATAACTACAGTAACATATTGATATTTTTTAAGGTCAAATTATATAAATAGTATCTGAAGTGGATTTAATGGTATCATACACTAAATAATATTTTAGTATATGATTTAAATTTCATAAAAAAAATTATTTGTAAAATTTAATTTGATATGGTCTATAATATCAAAAATTTGTTTCTTATGGGTCAAACTTAATTTTATAGTAACTTTCTTGAACCCAAATATGTAAAAATCGTGTTGTTACGGTAATCGTCAAATATGGATAATGGAAGATTAAATCTAAATGATAAGGGTTAAAACATAACCTAAAATTGTATAAATGTTATTATATGATATTATATTGACATATATTAAAACTATATTCAAAATATATCAATTTATTGACACTTTGTTATTAAATTAATTTATATTAATTTAATACTTTATGTAATTCCAAGGGAACCCTTATCCTATCTCTTATAGAAACACCACACCTATCTTACTCATCGTTTTTAAGGCATGAATATTAATTAAAATCTTCCCAAATCAGTTTCCAAAAATTCTCTCCACTATCTCGATGTCGTTTTATCATTGAAAGGACAATTTAGAATACTTAATGCCTAAAAATGGTTCTCTAAAGAAGGGGTAATCTTCTTGACTAACTATTTTCATTTTACTTATTTTTATGCATTCGTAAATTATATGTAAAATATTAAAATTTAATAAAACAATTATCAAGTATATTATTAGGTTTTGTTATATTAATTTTATATCCTTATTGATCTCTTTTTCATAGATATGGGAAATGAAACCATCATTTGTGAGTACCTGCAGATTACCGCCTCACAAAACCGATAAATTTAATTTTTTGTCACGACCATTCATGGATGATTATTATGATCAATTCAATTAATAAATAAAACAATAATGAAATAGTTTTGATTATATAAATAAAATATATATTCTATATTGATATAAATACAATCATTGAAAATGGTATCCACACACATTCCTATGTACATGCTACTGTCTCTATATAGTGATGTACTTAGTGGTTCAAAAACTACTTCACGAGGATAGTCATAGAGATTTATTCCTTAATGTAAATTTTATATTTCATATATTATAATTATTCTATAAATTTAAATTATTATTACCTTCTTTCCCTTATTATTTTTTAAAATGGAAGTGTCACTTATGCATACATACAAACAATCATCTACATGCTATAACGTAATTCATTTTTCACAACCACAATATATAGATGGATATGAAATAATAATTAATGTATAAAATTGATAATTATTTCAGGATCATTAATTTCAGATTATTTAATAACAAACCTCTTGACCATGGTCTACCTATCATATTTTTTGAGGAATATAACCAGACGTCCTCAAAACGCATGACTTGAACTTAATCAATTTATTAACTATATAATACATAGTAATAAATGAAATAAAAGGGATTATGAAAAGGAAAAATACCTTAAAAATTGTCTTAGTGAGTAAACATTTATGCTATGTTCATTATATATGGGGTAAAGGATGTATGTGGCATGTTAGGAGATGTGGAAAAAGATTTCAAGTCATATTTCACTTTATTTTTGATTTAAGGTATTTTTATAACAAGATTTATTTTTTGGTGAATAAAAAAACATATGGATATATATTCTATTTATTTTCTAAAAATTAATGTTTTTACAAATCCATTTATGTTTATCTTTGTCAATTTTTCATTGGTTTAAATGTTATCATGTCGTATGGGATATTTTATTGTAAAACCTTGATTCAAAATGATTTCAATATTTATATATAATACTTTTATTACATGTATATATTTTTAATAGATGAGTAAATTTATACATAAATGAATTCAAGGAGTCAATTTACCTCACCTTTGACTTTCATGCAAGGTTCATTAAAAGGTTTGTTCTTGTTTATTTCACTCAGAATGTTTTAATTTCATTAAAAACTACTAAAAGAATATTTTTTAACATATACGACATGACCATGATTTCCCACCACTATAAAATTTTTCTTTAAGAGGGTAATGATATCTATTTTACACGTTTTTCAAAAGAATAACCTATTTCCTATTCTTCTAGGAATTTTCATATAAAGTTTCATCAATGAAAAATATTTTTTATTATTATTTTTATGTGAAGCTTAAAAGAGCTTCTACATATGTGATAAAATAATAAATTATGATATTTTAGAGTGAAAATGAAATCTATATGATTTTATGTATTTTATGGTTCTTTTACATTTTTTATAATGAATAATTATCTTGATATATCTCTCTAATGAACTGGGTAATGATTATGTTTTTTCATAATTATATTGGAACTAACAGAGTATGTTATTCCATCTAAAATAGTTCTTGTAATGGTTCTATAAAGTTGATTTCCCAAGTCACCTTTAATAAATTAATGGTCATATTAAAAATTAATTTTCTTGGAAAAAATTTTATATAATAATATATGATGATGTTTTTTTGTTTATAGTAATTAATATTACCTTTAAGGGTAAAAGGTAGGTTTTTAATAAAATATTTCAATCATTTCTCATATCATGATTATGAATTTTCATTAATTTTTTCTTAAAATGTATATTATGATGTCTTTGGGTAGTAAAGATAATTTCATTTGTAATTATATTTTTTAGCTCAAATTTTATTATGTTAAAGGAAAACTATATTATATGATCTCATGATTTTAAAAAGGAATAACATGTTACTTTTATTCCTTATATATGTCCCATACTGATCATTTTGTGATCATCCAATGTTTTTTATTTTTATTTTGCAGGGTTTATGTATATTTTGAAAAAATGATTAAGACAAACTATTGATATAGAAATTATTTTCATAGTTTGAAAAAGGCTAACTGAAGGACATGGGTGTTGTTATGTGATATTTTATCCTAATTATGTAATACTCTAAACGTCACAGGTCTTTTTTTATGTATGTGATCCAATACATCTAATTGATGTTGCATGTACTGGATAGCTAAAACTGGGTCCTATTTATTGGTATCTAATATTGAAATTTAAATATTTTTTATCAATACATCCAGAAGTGTCAGTTTGATATTTTTATAACACTTTTTTTTCTCACATTGTCTTCTAAATTGTGTTTCAATCATTTTTACTAATAAAAAATACTTTCAATTAAAAAATCAAGGATAATGTAATGATTTAATTACACTATATCTATGGATTATATTAATATTATTTTCTATATAATTTTTCTTATATTTTTGAATAAGATACACCTTTTAGTAATGTGGAAACCACACACGTTACTTTTAATGCCTAAACCAAACACTACTATTACATTTTAAAACCGAACAGAATAAAGAAATTCAATGAATGTGACCTCTTTCATCGGGATGAATCCTGATCAATGGATGAAAAGATAACCAGATCACCTATATACCAATAGTAAACACAATGAACATGGCCCCATCTCCATCACCCACCACTCGATTTCATCCTATTGTTATAACTGCAATCACGCCTAAATGGGAACCCCACTATAAAACAAATTCTAAACTAGAATGTTCACGATGATTAATAATGAGAGACACCAAATAGTAAATGATTCTAGGAATTTAGATAACCTTAAAACATCTCTCAGTTAAGAACCAAAAACCTAAAACATGGGATATAGAACTTTTTCATCATTTATAAATGTAACCATCACACTATATCAACTCCAAAAAATACAACCACCATTATTAATCATTCCTCTTTAAACATTTAAGAAACCCTTAATTTGACCTACTTAATGGCAACAGTTTGAGTAGACTGGGAAGATAGAATTGATGAACATAATAATATATTTAATAAATATTTATGCTATTGTAGCCTACAAAATGATCCAAGGAGACTATTTGGTAGATTATCAGATGAAGAAGAAGTGGTTTTTCTAATTAAAAACTATTAAATAAATAAAAATACCAAGAAAATATGAGATCAAAGTAATGAAATAACAAATAAACATCTTCCATACACTTCTATATCACAATCCCAACGCACATCATTAGGCCAAAATGGTGTCTAACATGATGGTACAGATGTTAATAGGGGGAGGATGAAAATGATAATAATAAAAATCTAACTAAAACAAAAATCCTTTAACCTGAATCTGATGATAAATAGAAACTATTTGAATGAATGTGGGAATGTAGTAATGGAAACTCTTATTAAAACTTACCTAAGTAACAAATAGTATCACTATTATTATATAATAATGGGTTCAAGTGAGGTGAGATGGAAAAAAATTCAAGGTAACATATAAGCATGGTCAGTAGCAGTAGGAGAAAAAAGTTTGTCAAAAAGAATTAATAAGGGAGATGAAACATGATCCAAACAGAATCATGATTTTGAAGGGACCAAAGTAAATGAAGATAATGAATGAAGGAATGAGAGAGTGAATGAGATTCAAAGAATGTATTTTTTTACCTCTATTATAGTTTCAACTAGAAAGCCCAGAGATATGAGACCCATGAGACAACTGTCAGTAGAATGTGGTGACAAATTCTTTTGTTTTCAGCATTAATCACCAAGACCCTCTTATATTGATTATTATAGACTATATTATCCATTTCCAAAATGTATATACCATTAACTCTATCCTAAATTATGTTAAACAATTAATTCATGTAAATAGAATAAATCTTCTTCTTAAATAGTAGAAAAATAACTAATGGTCCAAATAATATATAAAAATAAAATCTATAATTATTTATAGATTATGGTTAATATTTTACAATTCTAAAATGTAACCACTATATTTCTTTAGATCCCAAGTGATTCCTTTCAATATGAAAACTTTTTTCCTGTTAAAATTTATATATTTTCTTCTCTTTTCCATTTATTTTCTTCTATTCATGAGTCTATATATATTATACAAAAAATTTATTGCATACCTGATATTCCATTACCATGATACAAAATTATAATAATCTACTTTCAGAACAATCACATCCATATTTTCTTATTGCTTCTCCTTGATAACTCTTCTCAAAATTAGATTCAATAATAAAATATTATAATCATAAACATTAAGAGTTATCAAAAGTATGCGCATATTGTATTCCATAATCGGAAATAATACATATATTTAGTTTAGTATCATTATTTATATAATTTTAACAAGTAATTTTATTGAATATACTCTCACTAAATATTATAACCCCGTATATGACATGTATTTAGTGATAATATATATATATATATTATTGCATTTTCACTATACATTAGTGTTCTTTTAGAAATTATCCATTTAGATAGGCTATAAAAATAATAATATCATATATGATTCTTGGATAGATGAACAGAGAAACCATTTCCCCAATCCATCATATGGATAAACTTAACTATCTTCCATTGGTATTCTAACTCTTAGGGTTTCCTTTCTTATTGAAACACACTACTACAAATATGGCATGGTTAACTAAATATTATGGTCGAACACATCCTTATTCGTTACAAAATATAATCCATTGGAACCCAAAATTAGCATCATCCTATCCATTTGGTTGATCCTATTCTTGGAATATATTATATTTGGGTGTAATCTCTGCTTTATAAATTGAATGTTTTTTCTTAGTATCTCCATTTTCATATGTATCTTATGAATATCATACAAAACTATTTAAACTCATATAATAATTTTATCTAATATAATCTAAATTTTTAATTATATTTCTAAAGATTTAATTTTATAATATTATTCCCTCTACCAAATTAATATATTCTAATCTTACTATTATATAACACTTTATTCAACGCATTATTTTTCCTAAATACTAGATAATAATCTAAAATTATATCTATTAAAATCCAAATACATCACATTAATAATGTACATGAGTCTCTTAAATATAAATTCTTGGAATGACATGAAACCAAAAATACCTATATCTAAAACTATGGTTCAATATGTATCCATGCCATAATTATCTTTAAAAATAATAATCCCCTAGCCTATAAATAACACTAATAAAATTCAAAACTATCCATGGAACAATATTAAATACTGAAGATAATTATAATAAACATTTAAGTCCTAAAATTCATAAATCAAACCCAACATTTATTATTTAACTCATAACAAAAATGAAAAATCATTCTATAAATTATTTTAAAAATTAATCTTTTATATTATAAAAATAATGTAATTATTATATTTATGGTATTAAAATTAAAAACAATTTATTTTATAAATTTTAACTAAATCATTAACCATTAATAATTTTAACAATTTATATACAAGACTCATCACATTATTAATAAATGATCAATTTAAAAATGTATCATGAGATATAAAAACTCTAAATAATAATATAAATCAAACCAACTTTTGGTATAACCTAAAGTCTTGTGGATTCTTTGAGAACACAAAATGCCTAGACCAGTAAAAATTTCTATTTTTTATTTTAATAGATTTATAGAAACTATGAAAAATAACTAAAATGTGTTTCTATACGCAATATATTTTAGATAGTAAATTCTGTTAAGGTACCACCATGAACCAGAAAGTAGTTTAGATGAAAAGGATATTTGTTTACTATAGTTTTAACCTAAAATATGACATGTTAACACATTTATGACTTGGTTTCTCCATGTGAGAACATTTTTTCAATAGAACATAATCATTGTTGACTGGAAACCTTGAAATAATAATATCTTATTATGTTGATTGGTTTTATGATAAAAACATTATTTTTTTCTAATTAAAATTGTTTTAAAAAAAATTCTTTATACTAGGAAACATGTTTATGGTCATGGATATAGAGAAGTGCTATAATTGTTCTCCAATTTTTTGAATTTCATCTTATCAAATCATTACTCGAACTCAATATAGTATCATTGAACTATTTTGAAGGAATATTTTTCCCAAATACATTTGAATAAAACAAAACCCCTACTTATACGATTTGTACTAGGAGATAAATTAATAAAATGAATTGAATTATAAGAAATAATCCATACCTCACTATCCACACTAAATCGTTATAGCATTACGTTTGATTGAGATACATCAATGAAAATTAATACGTTCTTACCCTCAATGGTTTTAACCATCCACTTCAACAAATGATGACATTGGTAGGAACCCATCTTCTGCAATGGTGTGCTATCTCTAAGTTACTTCTCAGTTCTGGGTGCCACTCAATGAGTGCCCCGAACCCAGTTCGACACATGACCTCAAGCACATTTCCCTAAACGCCAGAGGCTTCCGAATAGTAGTGAGGGTGCAAGTCTGATAGTGGGGAAACTATGCCCTCATTTGTCAAATAGTAGTACATCGGAATATAAAATAAACATACAGCAACAATAGAAACAATAAACCATACACATTTAATAAAACAATAGCAATAAAAGATAACCAACCAGTTGTACAGATATGATGCAACATGTCTCAAGTTCTAAGAAAACATCCATAACATGTTACATAGTAGTACAATCCAATATAGAGTACAACAAAGAAAAACAAAACAGCTGGAAGCATCACGAGCCTATGCCCGGTCCCATGCTCCCCTACTTCTCAGCAGTAATCATGTACCTGTATAGGGACTATTTCCCTTATCTACAACTGCAGAAACATAATCTGTTTGGGCCGAAAAGCATGACCCAAATAGGGTGTAAGAAACAAATCCCAGTAGGCACCCAGCAAAGGCCTGTGCCCAACTGTGTGAAAGCTTACAACAACATTTTGCAGTAGTAAAATGAAATAAAGTAAGAAGTACTGAAAAGTAACTAACTAAACCAATTATATTGACATTTTATTATTCATTTAATCATATAATTCAAAATATCATCACAGTGATTATTCTAAGAAAACATCCAAATGTCCCCAGTCACGTAAAACCCTACCCTCAGGTAAAGAGTATCCAAACACAATAATCTTCCCACAGGCATACGGATATTGCCCACAGGCGTAAGTAGTGTTGCCCACAGGCATAGAATCAACTTCCCATAGGCACGGAAGAAGTTTCCCACAGGCTAAATAGTACAGTGCACATAAGTTAATCACAACACGTCCCTCAGGCTAAATAGGTAACCGGGCATTTCCCAACATGTAAACAAGTAGTACCCAAACAATTCCTCTCAAGGAAATTCTACTATCATTACTTTAATGGCATACCATCGGGTATCCTGGAAAAATGGCTAAACAGAGGACCACACCCCAGGGGTGGTCCTGGATCCAAGCACTGATCCCAAACAATAATTTTACAACTTTATTTAATCACCTATACAATTATAGGTATTAAAGTTATCCACGACCTCAGCCACATGACACCCCAAATATGGGTTCGTGGCTCAAAAAACACAAAAACGCACGACAGTTGGAAAATAAACACCAAGCCACTTACCTTAAACACCAACGAACAATATATGAGAACGACGCCTTCTGAAACGTCAAATAACACCATAGATCTGGGTTAGAATATAACTCGTTCAAACGTAACAAAATTTTCTCAGGAAAGAATTTTTATGAATGGTCTAAGGAGAGTGGAGGGCTTACCCGTGAGGTTCCAACGAGAACGTTCGAGGTGGAAATGGATTCCTGACTCCAAATCTCTGGCCTTCCTCTCCCGATCTCTCTTCCTATTCTAATCCTTCCCTGTGAACAGGGGAGGGTACTGACCATTTTAATTGAAAAAACAAAGTACACTGCATGTAATTCCAAGTACACGGTGTGTAGTTACCATTTTTAAACTGTTCCTCTGGCGGCTTCCCGCCAGCGTGGCACTGTTCACCTGCCAACATAACTACACGACGTGTCTTCATGAGTACACGGCGTGTGCTGTCACACAGCTATCCACAACCATACTATTTCACCTGTCGACTGACTACACAGTGTGTAAAGGACCACTACATGGTGTGTAGCCAGTTCCTAGACTCTTTATCACAAACATGGCCACACACCCTGTGTACTCAACCGACACGGCCAAAAGTACACGTTGTGGGGAAAAGTACATGGCGTTTACTTTAAAAACCTTGAGATTTTCCCCCATTTTCATTATTTTCTCAAAACTCTTAAGGAAAATAGAAAACAAGAAACCCTTACCTAAAAATATGAACCGCGTTCTTAAGAAAATCCCCCCTTAAACCAAATCATCCTCGAATTTCCCTTCCAAGCCTGGAAAAGATAATGTTGTGAATAACTTCGGCCACTGATCACGTTCGTCAGTCTCCCACTCCCAGGTTTCATCATGCACTCGACCATGTTCCCATATTACCCATATGAGAGGAACAAACCAACCTTGGAGAACCTCCGTGACCATATCAATGATACGAATCAGATTCTCCTAAAAGGATGCATCTGCCTCTAGATCAACCTCCTCTGGATGAAAGAGGTGAGACATGTCTGAATAATAGCAGTGAAACTGAGATACATGGAAGACGTCGTGCATGTCTTGGTACTTCTGTGGTAATGGCACCCAATAGGAAATTGGCCCGACTTTCTCCAGAATCTCAAATGGCCCCACATACCTCAGTGAATGTTAACCCTGTCTCCTGATCTGCCTGTGTCCCAACCTCGGAAAAACATGCAAGAAAACCTAATCCCCGACTACAATCTCCAAGGGTCGTCTGCAGCGATCAGGATAAGTTTTCTGATGAGACTTTGTCGTAGCCATCCACATCTGAATCAACTGGACATGCTCAGAAGCCTCCTTCACAAGATATGGTCCTATTAAAGCTACCTCACCTGCCTCTAACCAGCACAAAGGTGATCGGCATGGCCTACCATATAAATCCTTGTATGGTTCCATCTCAATAGTCACCTGAAAACTAATATAATAGGAAAACTCGAATAAGTGTATGTTCTTCTCCCAAGATCCCCCAAAGTCTATGACGCATGCACGTAGCATGTCCTCAAGAACCTGTATTGTATACTCTTACGGGCCATCGGTCTGAGGGTGGTAAGTTGTGCTCAGAAGCCACTGTGTACCTAGTGCGCTCTAAAACCTCTGCCAGAAACGAGATATAAAACGGGCGTCCCTATCAAAAACGGTAGAACGTGGGACCCCATGAAGAAGTAAGACCTATCAGATATAAAACATTATGAGCTTGTCAACAACGAAAGTCTACTTGATCGGCAAAAAGTGATCTACCTTTGTGAGTCTGTCCACAACAATCCACAAGGAATCATTTCTTCGAGGTGACCTCGGTAACCCTATCACGAAATCCATCGTGACATCATCCCATTTCCACTCGAGAATGGGAAACTACAATAACTTTATGTCTAGACTTTGATGCTCCACCTTTACCTGCTGATAGGTGGAACACCTCATAACAAAACCAGCTACATCTCTCTTCATACCCGACCACTAGTAATGACGTCTCAAGTGACGGTACATATTGGAAACCCCAGGATGAACTGCCCAAGATGAAGCATAAAACTCCCGCATCAACTCCTCATGCATATCCCCTGTAACCCATACTCTTCCATGGAAATGTAGAACTTCATCATCGCCTATCATCCATCTAGGAGAAGGGTCATCACTTGCCACCAACTCCCTTAGAACGAGGCCTTCGGAATCAGATATATGTCTCATCCTCACTCTATCTAGGAGGGTAGAATTCACAGCTAAAGATGAAAGATAATTCTACCCCTGACTGTCATGAACCTCCAAATTCATCTCAGAGAACAAAGCCATAAGCTGCCACTCACCACTGGCCTCCTGCACTGCCTGTATCTGAGTCTTCTTGCTCAGTGCATCAGCTACTTCATTAACATTACCCAGTGTATAGGCATGTTCAAAATCGAAGGACTGTAGGTATTCAACCCACCTTCGTTGCCTCATATTCAAGTCACATTGAGTAAATATATACTTGCGACTTTTGTGGTCGGTGAAAACCACAAAACGTTCTCCCAATAGATAATGTCTCTAATATCACAACGCATGCACAACTACTACTAACTCGGGATCATGTGTCGGGAAATTCCTCTCATGTTCCCTCATCTGCCGAGTCCCGTACGCAACAACTCGATCTCCCTGCATCAACACTGATCCCAACCCAATCCTTGATGCATCACAGTAAACTGTATAGCTCTTACCCTGCTCTAGGAGTATCAGGATTGGTACTGATTTCAACTTTCCTTTCAGGTCCTGAAATGCTATCTCACATGCTTCTGACCAAATGAACTTCACACCATTTTTAGTCAGACCCTTCAACGACACTACTAAGCTGGATAAGTCCTGTGTGAAGCGCCTGTAGTAACTAGCCAGCCCTAAGAAACTCTTTATCCCAAACACATTCTTAGGCTGCTCCTATGAAACTACTGCTCTCACCTTCTCTGGGTCTACTGAATCTCCCGCCTCTGAGATGAAATGACCCAGGAAGTGAATTTGATCCATCCAAAAGTGTCAATTTTATAGCTTAGCATATAGTCGTTGCTTTCTCAGTGTACTCAATACGATCTCAAGATGGGTGGCATGGTTATGTCGAGTGTGAGAGTACACTAAGATATCATCCATGAATACTACCACAAAAGAGTACAGATAAGGATGGAACACACGATTCATCAGAGCCATAAAAACTGTTACAGCATTCGTGAGTCTAAATAACACAACCATATAATTGTATAGAACCTACCTACTCCTGAATGCCATGATAGGTATATCATATGGTCTAATGCACAGCTGATGATATCATGATCTCAAGTCAATCTTGGAGAACACTGGTGCTCCACAAAGTTGATAAAAAAGATCATCAATCATTGGCATGGATATTGGTTCTTAAATGTCAACTGGTTCAACTTCTGATAATCCACACAGAGTCTGAGAGTATCGTCCGCCTTCTTCGCAAAAAGGACAAGAGAACCCCAAGGAGAAGTGATGGGTCAGATAAAACCCTTTGACCATAACTCCTCTAACTGCCTCTTGAGCTCCTACAACTCAGGAGTGGCCATCCTATAAGGAGGAATGGACACTGGTGCTGCTCTTGACACAAGCTCAATACAGAAATCCACCTCTAGCTCTGTAGGTAGACCTGAAAAGTTGTCCAGGAAGACATCCCTGAAATAATCAACCACTAGAGGGAAATCCTTCTGACAAGTCCCCTGATCATCCAGATATAAACTCGCAATCTGGGTTGTGACTCCACCTCACCCATGATTGTCTAGTCCAGCTCGACATTCTTGAACATCCCACTCGCCCATGTATAGACACTCTCTGCCCTATGGTGACTTGAAACTCACCCTGCAATGATAGAAGTCTACAAAGGCTCGAAAGGGAACCAACCAGTCCATCCCGAGAATGACATTATAAGCTGTCATCTCTAAGACATAGAGGTCCCAGAGAAAGTGACACCCACAAACCTCAAGGGGCCACTCCTTGCACTAATGCACACTAGCCGTTCTAGTCCCCAACATAGTGTCTAGCGTCATGATATCAGAAGAAGTAGAATCATTGAGCCCAAGGCTCTCCACAACGGGAACAGATATAAAAATATATGGAGAACCCGTATCGAAAAGCACTGAAGATAAAAAAAAGATACTAGAATAGTACCTATGGCTGTAGAAGGTCCAGGATCCTTCTCCTGCTGGGTCTGTTGCACTGCATATGCCTGCCCAGTGTTGTGGCCCGACGACACAACCAGGGTACCCTGAGCTGTCCCATCCTACTACCTCTGAGATCTTGGTGTCTGGCTACCACGACCATGACCACCATATCTGCCTCCATGCCCTGACGTATTCCAGTTCCCTGGCTGGTAAGATGCTACTGGTCCTACTCCAGCTCGCGGAGTCTGCACAGAACCTCTAGCCACTGGTAGAAAACACCCTACATAAGCGTTGTAGATGACCCATCCAACCTCAAGCATAGCACTCCACTAGGTCTCGTGGACACTGTGGCCTCTTGTGCCCCTATGTACCACACTTGTAGAACATGACCTGGCCACCTGAAGCATTCTTCTAGCTGGTACGACCACCCTGAGAGAATTCAATCTATCTCTTCCTCTTACCAGTAGAAATAGTACCAGAAACAGGTGTTGAACCGCCCCAGCACACACCACTAGCATCCCCAGGTTTATCTATGTAATCAGCGCCTAATTCACAATATCATGTATTGAAGGAAACCTAAAAACATTCAACAGTGCTCGGATTTCATACCAAACACAATCCTTGAAGCGCATAGCCTTCAACCTCTCATAACCTACCAGAACGGGTGCAAAATGCTGATTCTTGGTAAAGAGAGCAAAATAATCCATCACCGACATAGCGCCCTGCTGCAGATTCATGAACTCTCAAGCTCTATCTTCCCTCAGAGTATCTGGAGAGAAGAAGTCATAGAAGACTGCCAGAAAATTTTCCCATGCCATGTCTCTGTGATGCTCTGACTGGGTGGTAACATCCCAAAACCAATTGGAGGAATCACGCAACATATAAGTCGCGAGCCTGGCCCTCTGCCCTGGAGGCATCTCTAGATACTCGAAAATAGTCTGCATCAATCCATGCTAAGACTCCACAGCCTGTGGTCCTCCATCCCATGAAAATTTAGACGAATGCTGCTACTAGAATATATGAGTCAGCTCATCTATAGATGTGGCAGCCGGCGGTGCTCCCTGAAAGATCTGCATGAACTGCATAAAGCCTTCACGGAACTGTGCATCCGCGCACATGTCCCGTATAACAGCTGGCGCCGCATCTGGCTCTGCTGGAGGATCCACTGGTAGCCCATGAACCACCATCTCTGGAGTATAATTTTTGCCACTCTCCTGGCGAATAACGCGTGTTCGTCTAGGTGGCATGACACTACAAGGTCAAACACACACCTTATATAATGATTATTAAGGACCGAAATGAAGAAACCCAAAAGGTAATAGTAGGAAGAATGTATTCAAAATTTGCAAAACATGACTACACGGTGTGTACACTGACTACATGGCGTGTACTTGACTTCTCTTTCCCTGCCCGGGTCCTTCTACATGGCTAAGCTACAAGGATCTCATTTGAACAAAACTACACGGCGTGTATATCATCTACACGGCGTGTATGGTGTTATTTCCAACTGCCCGTGTCATTTGTGACATGGCTGACTAATCGGCTTGAACCTACACGGCGTGTGACACCCAAACACAGCGTGTACATCACCCCGTTTCCCAGAAACATGGCTAACTCCACACGGTCTATCCTTGGAAAAGACTACACGGCATGTCCCACAGGTACATGGTGTGTTCAACGAGAGGTGACACCGACCCGTGTTGTTAGTTACATGGATGAGTCCCAAGGTCATACTACATGGTGTGTTCATTATTGAAACATCATGTATGTCTTAAGGTCTCCTCCGTCCATGTTGTTAGTTACACAGGCAGACTCCGGGGCAACACCACATGGTGTGTACATCGGGTACACGGTGTGTTTTCCCCAATCTCTTCCCTTCCCCATTTCGCCACCCACACAGTTTGTGACACGGGAAGAGACTTCACAACGTGTATTCTGGGTACACGGGATTTACTAAAAAAGTTTATTTTTTCTTCCCAAACAGAAGGACATACATGGCGTTTCTAAAGTAATACACAACATGTACACTGGGTTTCTGGACAGTATGCCTCAAAAACTTCCCAGGAACCCAGAAAATAGCGTAAAACAACACCTAAGTGTCAAATTTTGATACGTGAGAGCCTATACTCCCCATGAATCAAGGTTTGACATATTATCTATGTTATAACAAAATAAACAGTCAAGATCCACCAAATTCTGGTAAATGGGGGCCCATACTCACAAAAAACCAAAGTTTGGCGTCCATTTTATAAACTGGCTCGTACAACAATTCCATATCACACAGCAGGTATTTGTCAAGGAGCTATCACAACAACATGCTTTCCTAGCACAAAAACTATCACAACAACATGCAATTTCAAATTCACCTACATAGAATGGAACGATCCATGGAATGTGATTTCTAGAATGTGCCTAAATGATGCATGAGATGTCATACCCTCATCTCAATGGGTTGCAGCTAAATAGAACCCAGGAATGAAATATAAAAGCACAATACAATTGTGTCACCCAACGATGAAATCAGATCAACTGTAAATTGCAAAATCAAAAAAATTGAAACACAAGGGAAATTAGATTTTCCCTATACACGGGTTAGCTACTCCTGGGAACAACTTATTACCAACTACCTTTCCCATCCTATCCATGACTAAGGCTCCAAATAGTAAGTCAAAGAAAAGAACCACCTTTGATGCCACTTTGTAATGTCCCGGTTTTGGGATCCACTCAACGGGTGCCCCGAACACGGTTCGTCACATGACCTCAAGCGCATTTCCAAAAACACCAGAGGCTACTGACTAGCAGCAAAGGTCCAGGTCTGATAGTGGAGAAACTATGCCCTCATTTGTCAAACTGTAGTGCAGCAGAATACAAAATAAACATACAGCAACAATAGAATCAATAAACCATACACATTTAATGTAACAACTGTAGTAAAAGATAACCAACCAGTTATATAGTTATGATGAAAGATGTCTCAAGTTCTATGAAAACAGCCAGAACATGTTACATAGCAGTACATTCTAATATAGAGTACAACAAAGCAAAACAGCTGGTTTCATCGCAAGCCTAAGCCTGGTCCCATGCTCCCCAACTTCTCAGCAGCAATCACATACCTATATAGGGACTCATGCCCTTATCTACACCTACGGAAACGTAATCTGTTTGGGCCGAAAAGAATGACCCATACAGGGTGTGAGAAATAAATCCCAGTAAGAACCCACCAAAGGCTCGTTCCCAACTGTGTGAAAGCATGCCAAAACATTGTGCAGTAGTAAAATGAAATAAAGTAAGTAGTACTGAAAAGTAACTAACTTAACCAATTATATTGACATTTTATTATTCATTTAATCATTTAATTCCAAATATCACCACAGTGGATATTCTAAGGAAACAGCCAAAAGTCCTCAGGCACGTAAACCCTTACCCTCAGGTAAAGAGTATCCTAAAACAATAATCTGCCCCACATGCATACAGATATTGCCCATAGGCGTAAGTAGTGTCGCCCACAGGCACAGAATCAACTACCCACAAGCACAGAAGATGTTTCCCACAGGCTAAATAGTACAGCGCCCACAAGCTAAATCACAACACTGCCCTTAGGATAAATAGGTAACTAGGCCATTCCCAACATGTAAACAAGAAGAACACAAACAATTAATCTCAAGGAAATTCTAAAATCATTACATTAAAGGCATACCCTCAGGTATCCTGGACAAATGACTAAATAGAGGAACACACCCAAAGGGTGGTCCCAGATCTAAGCACTGATACCAAAAATAGTTTTAAAAATTTATTTAATCACCTATACAATTCTAGGTATTAAAATTAGCCACGACCCCAGTAACACGACACCCCAAATATGGGTTCGTAGCTCAAAACACACAAAAACGCATGAAAGTTGGAAAATAAACACCAAGACACCTACCTTAAACACCAACGAACGATATACGTGAACGACGCCTTCTGAAACATCCAAGAACACCGTAGATCTGGGTTAGAAGAAAACTGGTTCAAACATAAACAACTTTCCCTCAAGAAAGAATTGGTAAGAACATATTAAGGAGAGCAGAGGGCTTACCCCTGTGGTTCCAACGAGATCATCCGAGGTGGAAACAGATTCCCGACGTGCACTCGACAGATCTCCAAAGCTCCGGCCTTCCTCTCCTGAGATCTCTTACTATTATATGGCTTCCCTGTGAACAGGTGAGGGTACTGATCATTTAAAGAAAAAAAGTACATGGCGTGTACTTCCAAGTACACAGCGTGTGCTTCCCATTTTTAAACTGTTCCTCTGGCAGCTTATCACTAGCGTGGAACTATTCACCTACCGACATGACTACACGGTGTGTCTTCATGAGTACACAGCGTGTTCTGTCGCACAGCTGGCCACCGCTTTACAATTTCTCTTGCCGACTGAATACACGACATGTAAAGGACCACTACACGGCGTGTAGTTAGTTCATACACTCTTCATCACCGACATGTCCACACACCCTTTGTACTTATCCCACATGGCCAAAAGTACACGGCGTGTGGAAATGTACATGGCGTGTACTTTCATAATTTGTGATTTTTCCCCGTTTTCCTTATTTTCACAAAACACTTAAGGAAAATAGAAAATATGAAACCCGTACATCAAAATAAGAACTGGTTTCTTACACACTCCCTCCTAAATATAAAAAATTGATAATTGAAATAGAGAAACGTTTATATTTTTATGGAATGTATATTTATTATCCAATAATAAGGTTGAAAAATTCTATTTATAGAACACTGTCATTAAATAAAGATCCTAATAGAGTTATAACATTTTTTATGTTATGAAATGGATAACAAATTCATTTCTTTATTGTAAATATTATAATAGATTTTAATTTACGTATTTAATTGTGAAACTCCATTGTGAAATCAATAATCTAAATGGAAATAATTATATGATGTGTTAAAATTTCCAACATTATAATGCTAGGAGGATATTTCTATAAATGATATCTCATATTATTCACACAAGCACATGATGCCTTGATATGAAAAACAACACAACAACACAAAAAGTGATGCAATGACTCTCACAAAATCATAGATTATTCATTAGATCATATTATTGACAAGATAGTCTATGAATATTTATATATGGGTATATAATTAAAGATATGTAATAGATACTAGTTGAGTGTGTGTCAATAAGAAATAAATTGATGAAATCATAATTTCATTATTGAATAAATTCAACCCCTAATTTAAATTTAAAATATATTTCAAATTACTAAACATCATCCCAATATAATAACAAATGTGAAGGAAAGTCATAAGCTATGTAAAAAAATGAATTTTAAGTACTAATCTATAAATTTATTCATATTAATTATAATATATTACAAATTCGATTTCATGATAATTTTTTAAATTTTTATTATATTTAATTAGTGTCAATTATTTAATTATGACTTATAATGTATTTTATAGATTATTTTTTTCATTGATTTTATCCTTTTTATGTCATGAATTTTAACAACACCAAGGTTTTGTAACTGGTGTTATTTTTTTCATTTCATGATTGATAGTCACACATCACATTTTTTCATCCTAACACACTAACCACTAAAATCAAATCAATTAAATGCAAGGATTCTTCTTTGGTATTCCCACCAAAATGATCCAAAAAATTTACAATGCACAATGGTTAATATAATTTACCGACCACCCTTATTAGGATGACCTCCAATTGAATTGGGTATGTATTTCTAGTTTATTAATTTAATCTCATATTAAATATGATTAAAGGAGTTATTATCTCAACCAATCACCTATGGTCACGTGTCTAACCATATATTTACTATGTTTTGGATACTCAATCAAAATTTATATTTTAGTAATATGATTACAATAAGATTATGGATTTTCAACATGATTAATGTTCCATCAAGGATTTTATCATGGACTATCCTTTATCCCATTTTATTTCATTTAGGTTTATTCCTTGTCATTTATTATAGAGGTGGGTGGGAGACTATAAAAATTTAGTGTGAATGCTCCATTCTTTTTGGATCCACTGAAATTTCAAGTGCTTTAGAGTATGGTCATGAGGATTTAGAGGATAAAATAATATTTATCATTTTGAACCTAGTTATGATTATTAATTATAAATTTATTATAATTCCACATAATTTGATGTCTATTTTTAATTATATGGGAATATTTCGAGACCAGTCCCTCATACATCACATGATTTTGAGGCCCGTTGAGCCTAAAATAAATGTTGGAACCTTTTATTATTCTATTTAACATGTACATAGCTTTGTAAGATTCTAAATGGGTGTTCGGATTAAAAATATGAGGGCACCATTATGTTTGGAACAGAGAAATTACCTAAGAATGGGCCTAAACCTGATAGGCGCGGGTCGATGGAAAATGCAAATTTTTGGACATTTTGATAAGGAACTGAAATAAACATTAAATGTTTATTTTATTGAAAAATGTTTCACTTCAATAAAGTGTGGAACAAACTATTTAATTTCTTAAATTAAATAGAAATACTGCTCTTAAGATGAATCATAACAACGCAGCAATTAAGTGTAATAGAAACACTGCAAGGAATTTTCTCTTTTAATGGGATAACATGAATTGGAGATTAGATCTAGATCGGGATATAATTCTGAATCTCTAGAGGATAATCCTTGTAGAACGAAGATTGAAAAATCTCCCATGATACCAAGCACCATCCATCCTCCATTACTCCATCCATTGAAGGATCACTAACAGCAATGGAGGATTGCGAATCAAGGAACAAAGAACACTAGTAGTGCGTTCTTCACCAAAAATGATCCAACCTTGAGGTAGGGTTTTTTTAGTGATTACCATTTCCACATTATTAATGTTTAACAATAAACATGGACCAACCCATGAAAAGGTTGATCCATGGATTCCATATTCCTGTGGGATTGTAAAAGATCTAAGATAAAGGGGATATCAATATTAGTAATTATTTCACCTTATTTTGGTTCATCATGATCCTCCTAACAAAAACGCATTTGGTTCAATGTGAAAAATGCCCGGGATTGTTCTTTGGGTGTTATTGTGTTTCCACTCCTTCCCCAAATTTATTCGTTCATTATCCCTGTTCTTCATGGCGCAGTGGTCAGTGGAGAAAAATTTGCGGTCCAGGGAGGTCCATGGCGGTGCATCGGCCCACAACTCTTTGTGGAAGGGTCATAGCCAGGTGGTTAGTTACATCAATGAGAGTCCATAACAACAACAGGGGCCACCCACATAGAGGATGGACACTAGAGGTAGGTGGATTTGGCCACCCTTTCTCGTCAGAGGTGCCACGTGGTGCAAATCCCTAATCTGTGGACAGTGGCAGTGAGCTAGATCCACGACTTGTCACCAGTAATGCTGAAGACCCATTACAGGTGAGTGGACCAGGTAGAAAAGGGGGTGGTTCCAACCTAATCTTCATGGCTATATGAACCGGATTCTTAAAGACATCCGAGCAGGAGGATAACCATACTACCCATGCAGGCCGGGCCAATGGATCGAACCAGGCCACTGGGTGACCCAGGATGGAGGAGAACCATCTCACTACTACGGTTTGGGTCGGATGGAGAATAGTGATGTGGGGTGGACCGACAGGGTATTACAGTAATGGCCATGTTAAATTGGGATGGAGAATGTAGACAAGGTCGCTGGGTGACCCGATGTGTTGGACCCATGAACAAACTGGCCTCGGTTTAGCAAGGCCTAATAGGGTATGCTGGACTGGGTTGGACCAGACCCAACACAGTTGGGTCGAGTTGGTCCTACCATGTCAAACCATGTCTGGACGCAACCGGCCCACTATTTAGTAAAAAACCAATATCATTTATATTTTGTGTCTGATTGACATGTTGTCTATGAAATCGATATTCTTGTGACGAGGTGGTCCTTTGGGTATACTCTAAGTGAGTTTTTATAGCAGTCAATATGTGATAGAAGGCATGAGCAGTAGATTCTTCCAGAATCAAGTGCGTTGGAGTGAGAGAATCATCTGGCTAGATAAGACAAGAAGATTGTGCATGAGTGAGTCAAAGTGACCCTGCTATGAGGGGGTTTATGTGACCAAGCGCTGATTGGGTCTATGTGACCCACTATGCATCAAACATACTGGCCCACCTATGAGAGGATATATGTGATCCATCTATGGGTTGGTCTATGTGACCAAGTTATGACTTGGTCTAAGTAACCAAACAAACCTATGGTACTCATAAGGGATTAGTACTATAATAATCCTTGTTTTCAGTGTTATAAAAAGAAATTAGAATCTTCCATACTATAGATTACACCTACTTGAGATTACTGTACGTTGTGCATACTTTACTTTGTGGTCATTTCATTTTGTTTTAGGATCTCGCCTGGGTATTGTGTTACTCACCTATACATGGGATCCACACACACATCTTTTGTCTCATGTAGATGAAAGGCACTATGATAGAGACCATGGTGGCCCAGCACCAGGTGGTTCCTAGTGATGTATGATGGAAAGGATGTACTTTTACATCTTCAAGGAGAAACGTTTTTCCTTCCCTGCAGGTGGGGTTTTTTAGTGGACGGATTATCTGATACCTAGTCCTTCCTTTTTTTGGGATTGTATTCTGGCCCATTTTTCCTCCAGCTTGTATTGTCTTCACTTTTTGGTTGTTTTAGTAGTACTCTTATTTCGCTCATTATAGATGTAGGAGGGGGTTTTGATTGTGCATGTGTACAGTTGCTCAGAATATACCTCCATCTTACATGTTGATGTCTTCAACTCTAGTCACCAGCCCATGTTCTTTGGGAGGCAGTCTTGGGGTAGTCATGGCATGGTCCTCAAAGTATGGGCTGTGACAAATTGGTATCATAGGGTGGTAAGTTCTAACTTAAAAATCAGTGGTTTTTTGTTTTGTTTTGGGGTAATGTTGTTTAATGTTTTGAGATTGCAATTTTGACTTCGAGAGTCCAGTTGTAACACCCTGAGATTTTATGAAAAATATTCTTTTTAATATCATTGATGTCTTGTGTTGTACGCTACACCAAAAGGAGCTTGCACTATATGCATCCCTTACATGGTTTTCATTACACGTAATCGCGACCTTCCACGATAGCGCATGTTGTACCCAATATCAAGTTTCACTAAACAACGATATGTTATATAAACTAGCCATTATAAATAGTAGTACCCACTTTTTGAAATTTTATTTTTCCAAATGGACTTCATTTTTGGATTCGGAATATCAAAATTAGCCTAGGGTGAGTTTTTGGTATTTTTCTGAAAACATACAATTTTTTCGGAATAGTCAAAACACTGGGTTACTATTTAAAACCTGACTTATTATTTAAATAATATTTTATTTAATATAAATTTATTTTAGGTCAAAATTGCTACATAATAACTATATAAGTTCAATGTAATTCATTGGAGTCATTTTATAATTATTTTAGACATATAAAAATTTTATTGAACTTTTCATCATCTTTTACCCACCTCCTAGAAGAGTTTGAAAATTTACATAAAACATAATTTTACCACTTCTATGAGTGGAATTTAAAAATTCCTAGAGAAACGGTTAATATGAAGGTGTAAAATACGGTTGAATAAGATAAAAATTATTTTTGGTGAATAGTAAATTTTTTCTTTAATTTACCACAGTTAAATGTAAATAGGGTAATTAAGGGTAAAATGATATTATTATCACCCTAACACATGTCCTAATTCTATTGAATAAGTGTAATTAGACCAAAAACAACCTTAGAAATAAAATATTTCCCTTTAGGTCCACTTGGATTAGATTAGGACATTTATTATTATTTTATTTAAAGAAGAATTAAAATATTTAAAATCAAATTTCAATAACTAAAACATTTATAATATAGGGTTATACATAAGATAAATTCGACTATAAATATTCATTAGAAATATAAAAAATATTCCTACATAATGGTATTTTATTTTTAATTTTTAGACATTAAATAATTTAATTTATTTATGACACAATGATGATGCAGTAATTACCTTATTACTGAAATATTAACCTAATTGATGTTATACATACCCAAATAAATGAAATTTTTGACTTTTTATGAATTATACTAATTTAATAGGTTAATATGACATGTTAATATTGAGTTAATTAACATTGTCCGAACTAATCATGCTTTTATGATTTTCAAAAAAATCAAGTACCAAATAGTGTCAAAATTGACATAAAATATTTTTAAAAACAAATATTATATTATTAATTGTAATTTTATTCCAAAAATTATATGGTTTGGAAAAATGACTTAGATAAGGATATATATATTAATAATGAACCACTTTGGGTTAGTGTTTCTGGTTATAGAAAGTTTATAAACCATATAGTGTAAGAAAACAAAAAAGACATGGTAAAAGTTAAATTATTTAACATAGAGTTACAGCTAAATGATAATTATAAAATAGTACCCTAAACTTGTCTAAAACCTATTGGTTGAGATTATTTAGACCCATACCCACCTTATCTTCGAAATAAATCATTTGGAGCTATTAAAAACCGAATATGACTTTATTATAAAATAATATTTTATGTTTTCCTAAGCTGCCACTCTCCTACCTTATAAAAAGGACACCCCTTCCCTCTTCTCTTAACACCCTTTAGAGCCATGAATCTTGGAAGACCCCTAACAATTACTCTTCACAACCCTAATATCTATATCATTGAGGTTCTGGTGTTCTCAAAAGACCAACTCTAGTCCCCTAAGAAAAATATTAAAGGAGATGCGTCGAGGAAGAGGTAATCTCATCCATCGACTCTTTCAAGTTTTCTTCTTCTTCAACTTATTCTTATTTAGCTGTTTAATTATAATGTAATAACATCAGTATCAATAATATAATAATATGTTATTATAAATATGAAACATCCCCATTTCACCTTTTATCCATCCTACAGAAAATGAAATCACCGCGCGTGAGTACGTACAGAATACCATCTCCATGCCGTGGTGTAATCCGTTTTTCCACCACCACATTACTTGGATGGTTATAATGTTGTAATGAATAACTAAATATGGTTATTATTACATCATAATGATTCTGAGATATTATATCATCCACTCCAATTCAATTCAATAATTATGGAAATGATATCATCGCTCGTGCGTACGTATGGATTACCGTCTCCACGACGCGATGAGATTCATTCTCCATGATAACCATTCAAGAATGATTATAAAGTATATATAATGAATAAAAAGTAAATATATGAAATTATTAAGATACTGTATTTATGTATATATATATGTCATCTACTTACTTCCATTCAAGTCAAAAAAGAAATGAAAACAACGTTCATGCGTACGTACGACCTACCGTCTCCATGAATGGTGTATTTCACTTCATTTATCTATATAATATATATATATACTGAATATATATGATATATAAATCATGATTTACATTCTAGATGTAAGTAAATCATGATATAATTAATAATAATATCACAAACAACAATTCCAAACAAGTACGATAAATGAAACGATTTTACCCAAAACACTGCTTTAACATGGAATTTACAAAATAACGGGTAATATAAAGTCATATGTGAACCATATATGATATAATAACAATGAATATGATTCTGTAATAAGTAAATTGGAATTATTTAAATCATTATACAGGAGTTTTGGATACATACGAATCATATCAGAACTAAGGTGAGGGATAATCTTGCAATCTCATTTTTATCCGAGATTGCTTATACGTAAGTATTTTCTTGGGTTATATTTCTCATCCATTCCCATAAATTTATTTTCATAAAGTGTTTAATATTCTTCCAATTATGTTTAATATGATGATTACCCCACTTTTACTTTTACTTTGTGTTATGGAAGGAATATTTCTTCTGTTTACCATACGAGGAACTTTTTGACTTTTCCGGCAAAAGTACGAGAAAAATGTTTTTTTATCTTATACGGTGTGAATATATATTTATAGTTTCATAATGAATTATTTTCATGAAGTTTACTCTACAATATTTCTGGGTTATTTTCAATAAAATCCTTTTCTTTTAAAATTGTGTGGAATTTTGTGAAAAGAAAATGATTTTTTAGAAGAAAGGATATTTTCCTCAAGAATTCTTTTCAAGTTTTTTATCAAAACCATTTTATATCTAAGATGAAATTATTTCATATTTGTATGTTTCAAATATAAAATCTATATGAATTACATGGTTATACTTTTCTTATGATGAAATGATATCCATTTTTTTATATGGATTACGTTATGATGGGATGATTTTTTTAAAACCCATTTTTATTCTTTGGGTTAGGATGAATGATTTATGTTTATGTTGTGGCACAAGTAATAATTATTTCATTATAAGATGGGTGGGGCCTATATCTCCCTCAAATTAATTGGGTAAATATTTATGTCTCATGAGATATACATGGCCAAAATGGTAAGTTAATCCGGTTCAGTGTTACAGGACTGGAACAAGGAGTGAATTCAATTCAGAAAGGGACTTTGTCCACTAAGATGGTCTTGGCAGTAATGCCTTGGCTACTATGGAAATAATATTATGTGCTTAATGGTTTTCCACAATTACATGTCTTCCTCCAATTATATTTTATCATGAATGATGTTCCATTATGATATATGCCTTACGTACTTCCATGATTTATATATTTGCTCTAGATTTTGATGTTTAGATTTTATATTCAAGTTTTTGCATTCAAATGTTTATGGATTGTTTTATGTTCCCTATGTTTACCCGTACTGGGAATTTGAGCTCAACCTTTTTATGTTTTCGTTTTCCCTGGATTTAAATAAAGGTTTTAGGTAAGAAAATAAAAAGGAAAGATCTTTATGGGGGATGTTGAATATCTTTCACCACGATTAGAATATTATGTTTCGAGTTTCCAAAGACTCTAAACTATTACATTCCTTGGGTGTTTGTTTTTGTTATGTATTAATTATTCCACAAAATTAATGTAATGTCCATGTACGTCAAGATTTGGGTCTTTACAGTTGGTATTAGAGGTTTGGTTTAGTAAACCTTTAGAAACTAGGATGCAAGAAATTTAGTGAGATCCCTAGAGATATTTCTAAGGTATGTCTAGAGATGTCCCTATGGTTAAGTATAAGTATAGGTTATAGTCCTAGAATTACGGAAACGATATTAGAATTAAACCTAAGATGTTAGATATTGATGTTAATCCCCCTTGATTATGATTTTTTCCTCTCAAACTATTCTTTCTGGGTTTTTGAAAATGGCTATAAACAAGAAGATTCACGATAATAGAGGATATGATGGACAATGGAATGATATTCTTCATGAGGAACTAAATGAAATTGGATCTGGAAGTCCACATATCATTATTATGCCTAATCAAAAATCTCATAATATGATCAATAATCTCAACTTTGGTAAGTTTCCCGACGCAGCTAATAAGAGAAATATGGAGTTTCATGATGATCATAGAGGAAAAAAAGTTCAATTTCTTTGATGTAAATCATGTGGGAAGAGGCATCAGGGAGAATGTTTCAAAGGAACTGGAAGATGCTTTGGATGTGGAAAAGAAGGGAACAAAGCTAGTAATTGTAATGTAAAAGGGTCAATTAACACCATGGACAAGGATAATGGTATTGCTAAGAATTCAACAACGGTTAAGTGTTTTAAATGTGGAATGTATGGGGATTATGCAAACCAATTCCCTAAGGGAAAATCTCAAAAAGAGAATCAGCATGGTCATATGGGTAGTATTTATGTGGATGATGATGATGAGACTACAAATGATATATGAGATGAAAGAAATGATGAAGCTCATTCAGTGGTTTAAGAAGGTAGTGTAATGATTATATGTTTATTAAGAATAATGTATGGTACTATAGAATAAAGAAAAATATAAGGATTGTTACACTGTTTCCTTTGCTTGAGTATTGAAAGTATATGTTGAATGGTACCGGTAACCATGAATATTTATTCAGATATTTTCAGAAATCACCTAATATGCGCATAAAAATGAGATAAAAAGATAATGAAATGTTTGATAGTATTAACGAGCTCATGACTAATATACGGAAAAAGTGATATCATGGTTTGAGTATATAGAATTTTTAGGATTTTGGTATATGGGAAGAGTTACCTTGTGACATCCTTCATGTTTTCACTATGTTTCAAGAGAATACATTATTAAGGTATTCACATGTTTGGAATATGATCAAAAAATATATCGTATGATATATGGGGGATAAATGATGGTATTAACATGCTCAGTAGATGAAATTTCTAGTAATTGTTATCTTTATACTATGAGCTTGAACATAAGTATTTTGGATAACCCTAAAGATTGGAATGAATTATGTTAGACATAAGATAGTATTGTTTAAGGCTAGAAATTTTTTCTATTTTATTGTATAAATGTTATTATAATGTAGTTTTATAAAAAGGGACAACCTGCAAGATGGGCGACAACCCGTCAAATCAGAAAAGGATATAGGAATTGAACTCACAACCAAAGTGCGACATGCCTTTATTTCCTACCAGTAGCCTACAAAATGTCCCTAGTTAATAGAAACTAGTTTTATTAAGTAGTATGATAGATGTAGTATAAGTCTTTTTTTGAATCATATACTATTAACCTCACCATATATGGAATTATGTATATTTGATAACATTTTCTAACCTTTTCTTTGAGACATATGGATTGACCCATCATTCTATCACATGATCTAGTAACACTTCACAAATGAAAAATTCAACTTCATTTCTTTACGAGATAAAGTGGAAATTGTTCAAGGCATGAACACCGGTGAGATTATACCGAAATAAAGTATGTATTTCTTCCAATTCAAATTATTCTAGTTTAGGGAAATTATCTTGAAAACCAAAAACGTTTTCCTTGTGCCCTTATATCCGATGAATCAAATGGTAACTTAGATCATCACAAATTTATGGCTTTGTGATTGTTGGATTTTTCAATGCCATGTTATCTACCACTCTCCATCAGAACTTGATGAACATATTTCTCTTCCATATCCATATTTTCACCTATGTTCTCCTATGTGGAAACCCAGTGTTTAGTTAATTTGGGTAACAGTTATGTTTCATACATTAGTTTTTAAAGATATGTTTTGGTATTCCTTTTTACGATGTGGGTGTCTATTAAAACATTCAATTAGTAAACCATTTATAACCTCGATGAATTTCGAGGGAGAAATTCAATTTTAGGGGGGTAAAATGTAACACCAAAAGACTTTATAGAAAATATTCTTTTTAATTTCATTGATGTCTTGGGTTGTACGCTACACAAAAAAGATCTTGCACTAAACGCATCCCTGACTTGGCTTGCATTACACGCAATCATGACCTTCCATGAAAGCATATGTTGTACGCAATACCGAGTTTCACTAAACAATGATATGTTATATAAACTAGCCATTATAAATAGTAGTACCCACTTTTTGAAATTTTATTTTTCAAAATGGACCTCATTTTTGGATTTGGAATATCCAAATTAGCCTAGGTTGATTTTTTGGTATTTTTCTGAAAACGTTTAATTTTTGATGAATAGTGAAAACAATGGGTTACTATTTAAAAACAAACTTTTTATTTAAATTATTATTTATTTTATTTAAATTTATTTTATATCAAAATTGATACATAATACCTATATAATTTCAATGTAATTCATTGGAGTCATTTTATAGTAATTTTAGAGATACAAAAATTTTATTGAACTTTTCATCGTCTTTTACCCACCTCCAAGGAGAGTTTTAAAATTTACATAAAACATAATTTTACAATTCTAGTGAGTGGAATTTCGAAAATACGAGAGACATAGTTAATATCAAGGAGTAAAATTTGGTTCAATAAGATAATTTTTTTTGGTGAATAGTAACTTTTTACTTCTATTTACCAGGATTAAAAGTAAATAGGGTAATTAAGGGTAAAAATGATATTATTATTACCCTAAAACATGTTCTAATTCAATTGGATAAGTTTAATTCGACCATAAACAACCTTAGAAATAAAATATTACCCTTTAGGTCCACTTGGATTAGATTAAGACATTTATTATTATTTTATTTAAAGAAGAATTGAAATAGTTAAAATCAATGTTTAATAAATAAAACATTTTTAATATAGGGTTATACATAAGATACATTCAACAATAAATATTAATTATAAATATAAAAAGATTTCCTACATAATGGTATTTTATTTATAATTTTTACAAATTAAATAATTTAATTTATTTATGACACAATGATGATTTTGTAATTAACTTATTAATGAATTATTATCATAATTAATGTTATAAATACCCAAATAAATGTAATTTTAGACTTTTTATGAATAAAACTAATTTTATAGGTTAATATTACATGTTAGTATTGATTTAATTACCTTTTTTGAACTAATCATGTTGTTATGAATTTCACAAAAATCATGTACCAAATTGTGTCAAAATTGTCATAAAATAGTTTTTAAAATAAATATTATATTATTAACTAGTATTTTATATCTAAAAATATATGGTTCGGCCAAATGACTTAGATAAGGATATATATATTAATAATGAACCACTTTAGGTTCATTTGGCTTGTTATTGCATGTTTATTAACCATATAGTGTAAGAAAACAAAAATACACTGTAAAAGTTAAATTATTTAACATAGAGTTAAATCTAAATGATAAAGATAAAATAGAAACCTAAATTTATCTAAAACCTATTGGTTGACAGGATTTCGACCCATACCCAGCTATGCTTCGAAATAAATAAAATTGGAGCTATTAAAACCTAATATGACTTTATTATAAAATAATATTTTAAGTTTTCCTAAGGTGCCCCTCTCCTCCCTTATAAAAAGGGCACTCCTTCGCTCTTCTCTTCACACACTTTTGAGTCATGAAGCTTAGTCGACCTCTGCCAATTCCTATTCTACACCCCTATAGTTATATCATAGAGGTTCTGGTCTTCTCAAAAGACCAACTCTAGTGCCCTAAGAAAAATTTTAAAGGAGATTCATCGAGGAAGAGGTAATCTCTTCTATCGATTCTTTCAAGATTTCTTTCTTCTTAAAATTATTCTTCTTTAGTTGTTTCATTATAGATTAATAACAAAAGTTTCACTAATATAATTATATACTATTATAAATATGAAACAACCCCATTTCACCTTTTATCATTTCTATGGAAAACAAAATCACCGTGCGTGCGTACGTACAGAATACCGTCTCCACGCCATGGTGTAATCAGTTTTTCCACCACCACATTACATAGATGGGTATAATGGTGTAATGAATAACTATATATGGTTATTATAACATAATACTTATTCTGAGATATTATATCATCCACTCCTATTCAATTCAATAATTCTGAGAATGATATCATCGCTCGTGCGTACGTTCGGATTACCATCTCCACAACGCGATGAGATTCATTCTCCATGATAACCATTCGAGAATGATTATAAAGTATATATAATGAATAAAAAATGAAATATATGATTTGATTAAGGTACTGTATTTATGTATATATATATGTTATCTACTTACTTCCATTCATGTCAACAAGGAATGGAAAACAATATTCATACATACGTATGACCTACCCCCTCCATGAATGGTGTATTTCACTTGATTTATCTATCTATTATATATATATACTGAATATATTTGTTATATAAATCATGATTTACATTCTGGAAGTATGTAAATCATGATATAATTAATTATAATATCAATATTAATAATTCCAAACAAGTACGATAAATAAAACGATTTTACCCAAAATGCTGCTTTAACATTGAATTTACAAAAGAATAGGTGATATAAAGTCATAAGTGAACCATATATGATATAATATCAATGAATATGATTCTGTAATAAGTAAATGACATTATTTTAATCATTATACAGGAGGTTTGGATACGTACGAATTATATTGGACCTCATGTAAGGGATAATTTTTCAATCTCATTTTTATCCGAGATTTCTTATACGTAAGTATTTACTGGGGTTATTGTAGATGCCGAAAAAGTACGTAACTCCTAGAGGAAGTTTTGAACTGATGAAGTGAAGTCATATTCGGACTCGGCGGCCTGGTCAGGAGGGCTCGAAAGTGGTGCGTGAAATTAAGGAGGCCTTTCGTGAAAAAATGTAGTTCGCGTGAAGGACCCCCGGGATTCGAGAAAAAGAACCAATGTGGCGCACAATTTTGCACGCCCGAATTCGCGTGGGGAGGCCTTTCACGCCGAAATGTCCCAACACAGAAGATTTCACGCACCTCCCAGATTCCACGACGATAGAGGCCAATAAATAGAAGGTGACTCCCACCGTTTCGGGGTTGAGGAATTCGGATCCGCTCCCATGCACGCAATTCAGACTCCCGTGCCGCAAGATGACTTCCAGGTAATACCCCTTTTCACATAACCTTTCACAGGGGTTCGCCTTTTTGTGCAACCCCACTAGCCTAAGTGAATTTTACAAACTCTTCTGGGTTCTTCCTTTTGCGCGCAATCCTTTCCCCTTGCGTGAAATCCCCTTCAATTGCGTGCAATTCTCTCCAAATTGCATGCAATACCTCCATTAGGTTTAGGGATCGACCAGTGCCCCCATGCGCAATCCATGATCTTTGCGTGCAATCCCCCTAGTCGTGCGCAATCATTCTGCCCCAATTGCATGACAACCCAGTGTTTTTCACGCAAACCTTCTATTTTCACGCAAAACCCAGGACCCCTCACCTTGGCTCCCTTAGGTGCCTCTCTGCGCCAGCGCCCGATGTCTTCCATACCGGGCTTGCACGCCATGCGTTGTTTTCCCGTACGACCTTCCAGGCTCATACGAAGTAACCTCAAGGTCCCATGGGCACTGTTTTCCGTTGCGTTGCTTTTCCCTATGCTTATTCGCAAATGCACGCTAACTGCTATTGCTTCTTTGCATAGCCACTCTAATTTGGACCCCTAGATGGTTTGCCCTGTGGCCCCCCTTCATTATGGCATTGCCGATGCCTTCCCTCCCACAATGGGTAGAGGGTTTTGGGAATGTAAGCCCTAGCGGTGTGGAGCGAAACCACCTCGTCCGAGCTACAGGACGTTAAACTGCTGAGCACCTCATCCTAACACATGACGTTAAACTATGATATGACCATGTTCCTCACACGCACGGTCCCCCCGACTCAGACATTATTTACACCACTCATCTCCATGGGAATGGAATATTCCTCACATGGAATGAGATCTTCCTTTTGGAGTGGCGTTTGTCCATGGGGGAAGGGCTGCCTCAGTGCATAGCCCCTAGCCTCTCTTGTGGAAGGTTGGACCCATGCACCACAAGTGCAGAAAATGTTTTTTACGTCGGTTATTTTTAATTTTTTACGTCGGTTTCTAGCCGACGTTAATACGTGCGACGTTATAAATAAGGTTTTTGACGTCGGTTATTTAAAAACCGACGTCAAAAAGCATAAAATCGCGATGTTTATCACGTCGATTATTTTAGAACCGATGTGATAAAGGGCCTGGAGAATGGTTTATCACGTCAGTTATGTTAGAACCGACATGATAAAAGGCCTGGAGAATGGTTTATCACGTCGGTTATCGAAGAACCGACGTGATAAACTGGGGTGAGGGTGGTTTATCACGTCCGTTCTATAAGAACCGACGTGATAAACCGGGGCTGAGCGTGGTTTATCACGTCGGTTCATATAAAACCGACGTGAAAAACCGGGGGAGGGGGGTTTATCACGTCGGTTATTGACTAACCGGCGTGATAAACCGGTGGGAGGGGGTTTATCACGTCGGTTAGTCAATAACGGACGTGATAAACCCTTATCCAGGCCGTTTAGCATGTCCGTTATTCAATAAACGACGTGATAAACCCTTATCCAGGCCGTTTAGCATGTCCGTTATTCAATAACCGACGTGCTAAACCATTCTCCATGCCCTTTATCACGTCGGTTATTAAATAACCGACGTGATAAACCATTCTCCAGGCCTTTTATCTCGTCGGTTATTAAATAACCGACGTGATAAACTAGTTTACAGACCTTTTATAACGTTGGTTATGAAATAACCGACGTGATAAACTATTTTCCAGGAATTTTATCAGGTCGGTTATTAAATAACCGACGTGATAAACCGATTTTTTTTTTAAACAGAATGCAGTGATCTTCTCTCCACCAGAATCAACCTAGAAAATAAATCAAGAAATCATACCACAAAAACAGAAGTACATCAAAAATAAGCATGTAAATAGATAACATATAAAACTTACCCACTAGACAGCATCCACCCTCATTTATACCCCATGGACAGCCCTCCCCCACTCCGTTGGAGCCCTCACCCTCATGTATACCCCCTGGACAGCCCTCCCTCACCCCGTTGGAGCCCTCACCCTCATGTATACCCCTTAGACAACCCTCCCCCACCCCATTGGAGCTCCCACCCTCATGTATACCCCTTGGACAACCCTCCCCCACCCCATTGGAGCCCCCACCACACTCCTGGACTGCCCCCTGACCCCAGGACACCCCCAAACACCCCTCGACAACCCCCCACCCGCCTGAACAGCACCTCCTCACCCCATCACCCCACTTGACAGCCCCCACCACACCCCTGGACAACCCCCCCACCCCTGGACAGCACTCCCACACCCCTGGACCGGCTTCCCACACCCCTGGACATCCCTGCCACCCCCCAAGACTGTCCCCCCACCCCACCGGACAGCCCTCCCAGACCGCTGGACACCCCCCAACCCCACTGAACACTCCCCCACACCCTGGGAACCCCTCCCCCATAGACGCAAATCCATACCAGAAGAACCATCAAAAGATGACCAAAACAAGAAGTAGAGAAAAATTAAACATTCACTTATATAACATTCAAAACTTACACTGTCAACTTCAAAAAAAAACTAAATCAAACCTAAACAACTACCAAATAGACAATTAAAACGACAATATTCAAAATTACATTTTACATTACAAACAACTAAAATTCAATCAAACCTGTAAAATAATTTGACCACTCCACTTGTACGTGTTTGATGTCTTCAGCAGTATAGGGTTGAGGGTCATCAAAAAGCAACAAATGAAAAATAAGATAGTTTACGTGTATAATGAATAAATAAAATTGAAATATGATGGCAAAGTTTAAGAGGAAATCGTACCAGGTCAAAATTCAAAACTGTCCCAGTTGTTATTATTTCATACATAAATCTTAACATATAATATCCGCATTCGATGAGGCCTTGTTGTTCATGACAATTCTGTTTTGAATGAGTGTAAATTCAATATATTATTTTTATGTAATAAATCAAAAAGTACAAATTATAAATGGAAATTTACCTTCGCCTTTACATATTTGACCTTTGCATTTCTTTTCTTTGTGTTTTTTCGAAAGTAGGCCCATGCACTGTTAGAAAAATAATACGAATGGGGTAAATTTAAAATTTGTTATAATATATAAAACTATTGAGAAATTGAAAGTTACTTTTCCAATATATTCTTAAAACTTTCCCGCACATCACCATGAACAAAGCATATCCAATAAAGAGCTTTCTCCCTTGGGAAAAAATCCCTAACATCCAATGATTACTGATAAAAGGAAATTTAACGTTAGTGGTTTTTTATGTTAAAAGATAATTAACTATTTGAGAGAAATGTGTTTCATACCTCTCACAAAAAGGCATCATCCAACATTGTTGGATTATATTCTTTTCAAATCTTTCAGCAATATAAACCATTCTTTGTTCCTCAGTCAATGCACATGATTCAGGGGAAATCAATTGTGGGTCCATGAATCCATATACTTCTGTCAGTTCATTCCTCTCACAAATTTTATAAAGATACCTAATAAAAAACATATATACGTATACATTTTTAATAAATATAACGCAGGGAAAAGGTGTTAAGACTTACATGGAAAAAATTTGCACCACGTTGATGCCCAACTTATCTCCAGTAACAAGCTCCATGATATCAGATTTTGTAATCCCCATAGGTATTTCACGTCCAAAAACATGAGATTCCATTGGAAACTCATAAAAACCCAACAACAAATGTGAATATCTTGACAATCTGTCAAGACCACTGGAATATGTATCTGATGTCATAGCCTGTTGTCTTTATTGTTGTATATACAGTATTTCTTTACCTTTGAAGTATTCCTGTGAAAAAAAATTGAGAATTATAGTAGTTTTCAAATGACAAAAAAAACTTTAATAAAAAAATAAAATAAAAGATATAACATTCATACCTATATGGTAATGAGTCGAAGAAGTCTGGATGGCCAAAATAAAAACTGGCCGATACTCTGTCCAAATGTCGCCACCTCATCTGTAGGTATTGGTACCCTAGCTGATCTATC